>JAQJVL010000758.1:271669-392285 GCA_035578905.1 Stictocephala bisonia | reverse complement strand
GGGGGGGAGGTCCGCCAAACCTGTGACCTGTCACTGTATGTAGGTGGGTGGGAAGTCCATCACTTCACATGTGTGTGGGTGAGGGTTTACGCCTATTTGCGGCCTGCTCACTTGCAAAAAACCGGATGTACCTTAAAAGTGTAACATTTTGAAATGTTTCTCAAAGCAAAAATACCACAGGCAATTTTTGCGCAAACGCTGTCAGTGTGGCAGGTCCAGGTCAACGCCCTATTTAAGTGAATTCCCAGGAACTTGCCAGAGTTTGTTTCATCAAGAAGGATGCCATCAACTATTACGAGTGGCTTTAAGCAAGACTCTTGATTTCTTAAAGAAAAACGAATATAATTTGTTTTTGAATGGTCTGTAGATATATATATTCCCTTTCAAATTGTTCAACACTGTCATTAAGATTAGTGAACACTTCAATTTCAAGTGCAGGTATGGACTCAGCTTTGAAGCAGAGTGTTGTATCGTCCGCATATTGAACGATATTTCCACTCAAGACAGAAGACCCTACATCGCTAAAGTAAACCAGGAAGATAACTAGGCCTAGAATATACCCCTACGGAACTTCACAATGAACTCTTTTACTATTAGAAAATGAATCGCCAATTTGAACACATTGACTTCTGTCTCCCAAGCAAAATTTTAGCTACGAGTAAGGAGGGCCGCGAATATCATATCTTTCAAGTTTCAATAATAGACATTTGTAGAAATAATACTGGTTAAATTACCTTTTTTCCTGTCAACAGTTCTTCAAACATAATCTGCTATGTACATTTCGAAGCATAGAAATGTACATAGCAGATTATGTTTGAAGAACTGTTGACAGGAAAAAAGGTAATTTAACCAGTATTATTTCTATAATATAACAGTTCTGGAGGCTAATAAAACAAAATGAATAAATAGACATTTGTCCTCTTTTAGTTATCAAAGTGTAGGTATGTAACTGATTAAAAACAACCAGAATTTAGAAGCAAATTTTCTCAGTAATTGTGGAAAACTATGGATTGCCAGTAATAAAAAATCAGTGAAGGAGAGGAAGTACATTGAAAAAAGTGTTTTGTTTTAGATATGAAATAATAATATGAAAGAATGTCTTGTTGTGCGTACAGTTTATGTTAATTCTTCCCACACCCAACCAGTAACTTAAGGCCCTTAATTTCAAACTTTGTCAGGTTACTAAAAACTAATTTTTCGCAACCCAAATTCACCTAAGTACTTAACCTCTCAGAAATGGGAGAGCGAAAAACTCGTATCTATGAAATTATTACACAAATATAACTGCAATTAATATATTTTGTTTGCAATTAGGTCAAACATTAATAGTAAACAAACATTTAAACTATATTTTAGTTTTTCAAATTGAGAAGCTTGAGTTGTCAAGTAGGAAACTGTTTGTTTTCAATTAATAAGTTTTGGTATCCGCATAGTATACAATGAGGTAAGAATACAAATAACACTTAAAATCAATAACACAATATGAAATCATTGTACCAAACTTATATAAAAAAGAACCTATAAAACGAAAAACAACAAATCCTTACAAGTTCTTCAATCGTGACGAATGTTATGTGCAGCAGGGGCTTTGGTTGAAAATGTCTTTGTTGGACTCGTTTGTCTACCTTAGTTCAGAGGAAGGTAAACTTGTTTCACCGAAAAGGTTACATTAAAAAGCCTACCTACAAATACTTTTGTTGTGGTTAAAAAGAGTTGCGAACACGAGAAGTGTGTGTTTTCATACCACTCTGTTTTTTTGTAATGGTTTGTAAGAGAATATTTTTTATTTGACAAATAGCTACATTTCCAGTACCACAAGAGCTTAATTTTCTTAATGAACCACCTAGAGTGTTAAGTATACTAACAACGTTCCAGTATATTACCAACTCTACAAAGTTTCACATCAAGTAGGACAATTTATACAATGGTAATGATTGTGAATTATAAAAACAAAATATACAACAACAACAAATATAAATTTTCCAAGTCAAAAAGTTAGCTTTACCTGACCCAAATAAAATATATGGGATATAGAATGTCCAAATTAAAATATTTACTAATGTATATATATTATTATTATTCCAAAATTGTGTGTTTTTATTGTCTCTCACTAGGCACCTAACCAAGGAATAGCCACGCTCAACGTTGCTAAGCACCGTTATCTTGCAATAAAATCAGAGCCCTCTGTTCAAAGCAACTCCTCAATGACTATGTTCGAGTGAATAAGTAGCTAGCTCCACCCTGTCAAAGTTTGAGCTTCAAAGTAGGTCCTTCAAAAGGAGGGGGTGTTCCAGTGTGGATATTAAAGGTAAAGAAGGTTAAACTGATTTAGAATTTATCTTAAAAGTCCTACCTGAAACTTCCCACTCCTCTGAAACGTGATCAATACCTTCAGTTCCTTCTTTATTATCTCCTTGAAGATGAGCCACCGAATTTGTCTGAATGAAGTATTTTTAAAGCGAAACATCCCTGTATTTCGGACTTTATTAATTATAATAAATCAAGGGTAGAAAGATAAGTAATGGTTTTTTAACCTCACGGCCATTTGTTCGCAACCCATTTACTGTGTGGGCATGCCTCAAAGTATCATACCGCAGTCTAATAAAAAAAAATTAAATATCGTCTTATTTTTCTAGGAAATTAGGACTAGGATGCCCTCTCTAACACTTAACATGGGAACCAACGGGTTAAGGGTGACTTCCGAACCACCACCACTAGTGACCGGGCAGGCGGGCTGCGCGCAAAGACGGGATCGCTCAGATGGTCACCCATCCAAGGGACAGTCACTCTCGATGCTGTTTGACTCCGTTATCTTGCGATAACGTCAGAACCCTCCGGTCAAGGCTAAATGTTTCCCATTGAAAGGTATTTGAACTTAAAATTACCGAAAAAGCTTCAATGAATGAAAGTTTAACCCAATAAACAACTGCAACGAGGAATGTCCCATTACCGTTTAACTCGGGGAAAATAATATACGTTCAATTACTCAGTGAAATAATATAATAATTACAAAGTAATCACCATAGGGAGAATGATAAGCAAGCGTAGAGAACCTTTCCAAAGTGAAGCACGGGCAATCGGATAGTTTTATTATAAAGTTATTTCCAAATTCTTCGAAGATAATCTGAAATATACTAATCAAAGTAAACAGCTATCAATAAATATAAAATATAATATCGATAGTGGGTACACAGTTGTAATATCCCACTGTACGTACAGTATGTGGACCCACCCACCCACCCATACACGTACTGTGGTATTTACCCACCCACCTCGTCATACACGTACAGTAGTATTGCCTAGTGCCTAGTGCACAGTATCTAACGTGATATTTGTGATCCTAAATTCTGGTTATTTATAAATAAAAACTATTAATTTAAAATAACGATTTTATTATTAAATATATACTTGGGCTTGAGTGAGTTTTGCGAGATACGTCGATACATAACATATTCCTATTACTGCATTCACAAGTCAAATAAAATTTGTCCATCCATAACGTCCATCTCAAAATGTACTACCATACAAATAAATCCATATTACATAAGCCAATATTGGTTTGAAAATTAAAACATCATTCACCATGTTTGTAAAGTTAATTTGTGACTGGGTATATTTTTTAGTAAAAACATTACACTTTCCCTATTTCATCCTGCCGAAGTAAACAAAGATGGATCCATAAGCATATAAATGGGCTATGAATACGTCATTGAGATTCCGCCCCGTCCCACGTTACGAAAACAAACCTCTGATTTTCAGCCATGAAGTATAGCCATCATATAGCCATTGGTACACTCTAGTTATTTGATGAAATAAAATCACAGACCTGGCAACGAATGTATTTTTTTCTCTTTATCTAATATAATTTGCGTTTTAACTATACATTTTTTTAATGTTTTGTCTTACTTTTTTTATGAACTTGTCTTTGTCAACAACAAGATCTTTGCTAATGATTTATAGTCAATCATTTTTAAATGAACTAGAAAATATTTTTTAGAATGCCCTCATGATAACATATGATAAACTTCATTGAACAGTAAAGTGACCTGTCGCAGTATGATTCTTCCAAATGTCAAATAGTAACTTTAACATCACACTGCAATATAAATAAAACCCGTAAGATAATAATCATTACAACTAATAATGATGGTTATATATCTAGAAGAAATAGGATCTAGAGTCCCTATATTATAAAACTCGTCTATCAGGAAGTGTAGGGAGGTGTTGTATGATCTACCAAGCAGAGATCTTGGCTACCTTTATTTTGTCCAGATAGGGCTTGCAATACAACACTAGGATATACATATCTGTATTATGTCAGACAGTTAAACTGCTCTTAAAGCTCTCGACTCCTGCAAATTCACCTCAAGAGTGTGACTTTGTGTATCTTGACACCCCTTCAATTGAGGTGGATTCCAGGACACAAGGGCCTTATAGGCAGCGAGTAGCTGACCTTTTTGCTAAGAATACATACGTACTATATACGCAATACCAGAACCTTCATGGGTTATTGGTTATGGGTATCCCACCTTTAAAACTGACGTACGTACCTTGGTGAAAACTCGCCACCAGACAGATTGTAACGATCCTGTGGTAAAGAGTATACCAAATATCTGGCGAGGGTCCCCGCTCTTACGCTAGCATGAACCACTACCTAGCATGAACCACAATGATGCCAGAACGAAGATTGCTAACTGGACAAAGCTATCTCAGTAAATTATCATTCATCTGATGGATGTATAAACTAGAATATAATTAAGCTTGGCATATAGATACAATGGGAAAATATTACCATGAAACATTCCAGTTTCAGCTATTTAGGGCAAAACACTAAACACAATAGTGTTTATCTAAGAGCCAATATAAGTTGTGTTACATTATGTACAGAAAAAATGCTTCGAATCAAAAAAAATTTGAGGTTATATTAAATTAGGCAAATATGCTTCAGGGTTAATATTCGAACTCACATAAAACAAAATATACGGTTCCAACCCAACCTGTTATTATAAGATCATGATAGACATATTTAAATTAAAACCATTGAATTTACATTATAAATAGTACATTGATATTAAAATGTAAACAAGGCCATAAGGGTTGGTCCCTATATTTCTGGACCCAATGAGCTGTCCCAAGCAAAATATATTTAAGAGCAAACCTGTTTGCTTGCTGTAAGTTTCACTCACATATGCACTTAGAAATAGATGCAATATGTTTTGTAAAGGTTATAGTAGTTGGTATCTGTAGAAGTTAGTAGAGAAAATATAATTTTTACAAACTCAGGTCATTTTTTAACCTAAATGGTTGTGAGTAAATATTTTGTAAAAAATCGAATAGAAAGATTTGACGTTTCCAAAGTATTTGCCGGAGTGATGGCTCAGAGTTTAAGATTTCATACTGTGGAAGGTATGGTCCAAGGTTCGAATTCCTAATTGAGCTAACGGCCGGTGCTTCACTCGTTGAATAAACTTCACATATATGCTGGTAATCCAGTGTAAACTGGGGGGTTTTTAAAAGAGAGTTTAGAAAAAGACGTAAAATATCATCAAATTAATACAGATTAGGGATTTAGTCATTATTTAATAAAATTAATATCCCATAGACACATGTTGTTTTAGCATTATGACAAATAAACACAAAAATTAATATACTATTGTTTATAATACATAATATAATAATAATGCCTGTGAAAGAAGAAGAAGGCTTATTTAGACTCAATTCAGTAAATTTAGTTGACCTTTTTCCTTAATTCACTTCTACTAATTTGGTTAGATTATGTTAGGTTTGTTTAGGTTAGGTAAAGTTTGTTTAAGTTATGTTAGATTTGTTTTGGTTATATTAAATTTGTTTAGGTTTTGTTAGGTTTGTTAAGGTTATGTTAGGATTGGTTTGGTTAATATAGGTTAACGTAAGTTATGGTAGTGAATTAACAGAAAATATCCAATTTAATCACTAACGCTTAAAGATATATCAATACTGTAATAAATTATCTCATATAGTTTATCATAATGTAAAGATTTCGCTTACTAAAACTTCAGAGTGGCATGGCTGCTAACGTTTTTATATCAATAAAATAGCAAGTGTTATTCATCTCACAATACTGCTGTATTTTCTGAGTCATTATAATAATGATATATATATATATATATATATATATAATAATATATAATATGAAATAATAGTTACATAAGAATTTAAGTAAAACAGCATGTCAACATTTTTAGGAAGTTAACTACGTTACAATAAAATTAAAAATTATTTCAGAATGTGGAATTAGGAGAGTAAAGTACCTCTTACAATCAAGCGTAATTTTAATAATAACAATTTAATAACAATGGACAGGCTAAAATAATGAACCAAAGTCAATATGGGATAGTTACTGATTTTTTAATGATCATAAATAAAATGACTTAGACTACATTTCGCTAGGCCTAATTTTCATTTTTCATTTCATTGACTGATTTTATTAAGAAATGTTTAAATAATCATGTTTCTACATAGAGTTATTTGAATATTCCAAAAGCTGTGACATGTTCTGTGTAATACTTTATTATGTTTATTTTTATAGATGTTTTTAATTCTTGTAACCGTTTTAAAGTTATGTTATAGAGCACTGTACTAACACACAAAATATGGTCCAACGTCAGTGCCAATGGTAATTTTATCAGTTGAAGAAAACTCCTAACCCGTTCGCTTGTGGGTGGGTGGGTAGAGTCCCAATGGTGGGTGGGTCAAGGGAACAGTCTTTATTAAGGTTAGGTCATGGGGTTATTGGAACCCACCCACCCACCATTTCGTAACGATTTAAGAACACATAGTCTCGCGAATAGGTTCAAGAACAGTGTTGATGAACTTAAAATCATTTAGAATTAGTGATATAAACACTACATTGTTCATTTTGTATAACCATAAAATATAATCAAACGTCCTTGCGGAGAGATTCATTGGCCCAAGAATGAGCCCAGTAACGACGACAAAGTCACGTTTCCAATCACAGATAGATCTGAGCTGAGATTATTACTATGAATGACCTAACTAAAATAAACAAATAAGTAATAAGTAGTAAGAAAATCTAGATGCTTTCACATAACGGAGGAGCACCATAACTCAACTATGTATGTCCAGGACATTTAAATTGCTTATTTAATAATATATGACAACAAAGTTCGTTTACACAGAAACAAAATACATTTTCAACGTAAAAACCCGTTAATTACATATAATACTTGCTGATAATGTCAATTTATGTCAAGAATAGTTTTCTGAGAATTGCAGTTCAAATACACAGATAGTACGTGACAGTTGAACTACTGAGCTGTGAAGACAAGAACCATCAATATTTGTACGTGACAAAGACTGTGTACTCACGTTTGTTGGTGTACGTGTGTGATTGTTACCTTACTATTACAGATTACTTTATGATCTTGTCATATTGGTGACATGTTATAATATCGTAGATTCTCTATTGGAAATAGCAGTTCAAATACACAGAGAGTACGTGACAGTTGAACTACTGAGCTGTGAAGACATGAACCATCAATATTCGTACGTGACAAAGACTGTGTACTCACGTTTGTTGGTGTACGTGTGTGATTGTTACCTTACTATTACAGATTACTTTATGATCTTGTCATATTGGTGACATGTTATACTATCGTAGATTCTCTATTGGAAATAGCAGTTTAAATACACAGAGAGTACGTGACAGTTGAACTACTGAGCTGTGAAGACATGAACCATCAATATTCGTACGTGACAAAGACTGTGTACTCACGTTTGTTGGTGTACGTGTGTGATTGTTACCTTACTATTACAGATTACTTTATGATCTTGTCATATTGGTGACATGTTATAATATCGTAGATTCTCTATTGAAAATAGCAGTTTAAATACACAGAGAGTACGTGACAGTTGAACTACTGAGCTGTGAAGACAAGAATCATCAATATTCGTACGTGACAAAGACTGTACTCAACGTTTGTTGGTGTACGTGTGTAATTGTTACCTTACTAGTACAGATTACTTGCTGATCTTGTCATATTGGTGACATGTTATAATATCGTAGATTCTCTATTGGAAATAGCAGTTCAAATACACAGAGAGTACGTGACAGTTGAACTACTGAGCTGTGAAGACAAGAACCATCAATATTAGTACGTGACAAAGACTGTACTCAACGTTTGTTGGTGTACGTGTGTGATTGTTACCTTACTAGTACAGATTACTTGCTGATCTTGTCATATTGGTGACATGTTATACTATCGTAGATTCTCTATTGGAAATAGCAGTTCAAATACACAGAGAGTACGTGACAGTTGAACTACTGAGCTGTGAAGACATGAACCATCAATATTCGTGACATAGTGTTTGCACGGTGTTTGTTTGTATACCGTGTGTAGAGATTACCTAAGTAATGCAACGTACTCCACACAGTTCATATTTTGTATCAAATCGGTGATCATGCCGTATATTAATCTCAAATCTAAATCTAATGTCTCTCAAGTGATAAAATCTCATATTATTGACAGTATTTCATTTTAATTATATAACTGGCGAGATAATTTCAATCAACTAAACTTCGAAACTTAAAACACTAATGAAATTCCTTTTCGATTATAGTTACACTGTTAAAAGCGTATAGATTATCTGGCAGTACGTACAATTGCTATACTTAATCATGAATAATTTATTTTATTTATGCAAATATATATATCTAACAAAATATTTAAGCAATAAAAAACCCAAATCTGCATTCTGAATTACAAATTTAACTTGTACAGTAGTATTTTACATCTACAAGAACGGTTACTTGGTTTCAAATCAATGTTCGTTACATAGATAACTAAGTTTCTTATTTCTTGAGATGATGACTCAACGTTCACATATATCTCATTAACGCTACATTGAGTTCCTGAACAAATAAAGAGCAACATCTCCGTATATAGTTTCTCGTAAAGTTTAGTTCTAAACTATATTTTTTCAGATCTTTACCTTTAATTTTAGTAAGGAAAAGCCGTTTATGGCGGTTTAGACATAAAAAAATTTGAAAGAACATTTTTTTTTTCAAATATATACATAAAACATTATTTTAAAATGTTTGTAAAACGTTATTATAAAGTGGAAATTACCTAATCATTTATTACAAAAAGTTTTAACATCCATAACTTTAGAATTGTTTAGTTTGTGTTGTCTAACTACATTAGCCATATGGATTAGTTATAACTTTATTTTTTTGTAAGTACACAATATTTTTTTCAAATAATTTATTGATTAACTGAATAGATTATAGTTAATTGAAAGATAAACTAACTATAATTTTCTAAATTTACTAAAGCTGCAAAAATAAAATAAATCAAAGGTAGAGCCTAAAAATTGGTAATAAATATCACGTACGTTAAATTAATTTTGTTTTGACTAATTTTAGATTTTTACTTAGGATTTATTTATTAAGTTCCATGTTTAATATTGTGTATACGTCATATCGAAGTGTTTTATATAGCTTAAGGGCTGAAACTATTAAAATGGAAATTGCAAACAGTAAAAATGCTACGTAATGTTTAGAAAAGAGAATATTTCGTTTCAACTGACAACAAGATGTATTATGGTGGCCAGGAGAACATAAAATCCTAGATACATCGGCGAATGACACACAAAAATGTCATCCTGACATCCTCCCTAGGGACGTAAACATGCCACGTAATTGACATTCGGCAGGTACAATGGAAATGCTCCACCCTTGCCCCATCGATACATCCGCGCCATCAGTACTTTATGTTTACCTTTGGACATTCAGATAGTAGTTCATAAATAATTACTTTACAGCGTGTTATCTCATTAAACATTCAAATTTACGGACAAGATAGACGGATAAATTTTCTTGATTTTACACGATTTCACATATTGATCCGGATCAAGAGGATATTCGGATAAAATATATTGGAATAAACGAGGTTTGATAGTATATAACTCTAAAACGTTTATTTACATATCAAACATTTTTTTTTTGTACCACAATAACATATGTGGAGTCATAATTAATAATGGAATTTCTTAAAACTTCCATTTTTTTTACCTTGTAAAAAATGAGTACAAAGAGTAGCTGACGTATTGAAAACAAGAAGTCAATTGTAATTTATATGATAAAATCAAAAGAACTAATACAAATTTGGAGAAACTTATACTTCATAATTTTCAATAACTATTTTCTAAAAGGCGCTTGTATTCATATTTTATTATTTTTAATACTACTATTTGATAATTAAATTTAATTAAAACATTTTATTTTTGAATTTTACAGCCTAGTAACATGTAGTATACGTTATAGGGTTAGAATTATTTATTATCTGAAACTAATATGAACCTAGTAATAATAGTCCAATCATGATATAATATATCAAATTAATATATTATACCACCCATGGAAGCAGACAATTTTATAACTTGTATGATATGCTGATGTACTATAAAATAATACTTTAAACTTTAGAACTAAAAAATGTTTTCTATTTGAAGGAATCTTTTCCAAAACCAACATTGGCAGCATGTTAAACACACAGATTAGTGTCAACGAAGATCTAACTAGCCACCGCCCTTGCTTCAGCACGTTCCTTACGCTATACTTCCAGAAAGAACGAAATCTAATCCTAACGAAATGTTTATGAAAAGGGAAGTATTGAGAATGCAGCTAATCTAGTAGTTTTAACGATTAAATTAGTACATACAAAAATATTAAAACAATTATTTATTGTTCAGTTATTCCACTTCAATTAATATGTTCACAAATCATTACAGTTACTGACAAAAATATGTTTACGTGTTGTATATATACTGTATATATATAAATATATATATATATATATATATATATATATATATATATATATATATATATATATATCATAGAAATTCATTATTTATTACAATCAAAATAAATGTTTATTTAAATTCTCCACTTCATTTTTCCTAAATATTTAAACTATTGGTGAGTAGTTATAACACTTCCATAGCTCTGAGTGGTTGCAGTTAGAGATAGTAATTACAGCGCCAGTTCCAATATCAGCACTATAAATATCAATTTGAGTAGCAGCTGAACAGCAAACCGTGCTTCCGGCGTAATAGTATTATGACCTCTGGAAATAGGTTATTTCGAAAACAGTTTTGCTCCATTATATAATATTGTGATTCCGTATAAAGATATTCATATTTTCAAATTTGCAGTACTAATACCTGAGGTGGAGTTAACTTATAAATACCATTTTAGGGATGAAAAAATATTAACAAATCCTTAATGAGATTGTTGTAGGTTTTCTTGGACTATATAAGAAAACAAACTTAATATTTAAAAAAACCATTAAGAAATATTTAATATATGCAATTTAAAATCAGTTCATTTAAGTGGATTGGAATATTTACTATTTTTTGATTTAGTGAAAACAAAATATAGAATATGAGTTACTAGAATAATTAATTAACTGCAGGACAGAAAATCCCTTATTGGACTCGCAATATGAATCGGTAATTTTGTAAAAACCCCTTCTTTGCAGCTAAAATAATAAAATAAACAATTTATTAGTTTTCAATATATAATTATGGAAAATACGTGTGTATTGAAAGTACAATATCATTGGAAAATTAATTTATTTTTAGAGAAAATACTAGAAACTTTCAAGTTAAACCTTAGAATTTTCTAAATTAGATTGATATACATGTATATAAATACATGCTTATATAAATACCAATATTTTTTCAGAATATGTACAATTTTGCATTTTTACTACCCCATTAATTCATATTATGTTTGTATATAAAATTTGTTCATAAAGAATAGAAAAAACATTTCCTAAGAGACACATCAAAGAGGAGTGTTTTGAGGACGTTTGTTTAAGGAATGTTAAAAACAAAAAGGAAGCAAGAAACAAATGTATAATAATTTTAATATCATTCTAAGAATGGGGGAAAACTATTTTTTGTTACTTCACTTTTCAATGTTATATAAATATAAAATATTACTGTTTGTACATTATTATTTTATGTAGCATTATTCTTATTATTTATATTTGAATATAAAGAAAGCAAAGTTGGTAAACGTATTAAAAATATTTTTTTTTATATTTATATATTGAATTTTACCTGTAAAAAATATAAGTAAGTTATAAAAACATAATGAAAATTAAAATAAAACTAATGTTTAATATTTATTTACATTTTGTTGGTCGCTGAGTTGCAAACCAATATAACATGTATTGCAACTTTTTAGAAAACAAAACTTTTAATTTAATATAATTCTGCCAACTAAAATAACAGAAAAATAATGTTACATACTGATACAATACCTTATATGTCTAAAAATAGTAAATTGCTTTTTTTGAGCCTTTGAGGTTATTGAAAGAAAATCAGAGTTTAGTTAAAAAATAACAGATTATATAGTTTGGATTTTAATGCCACATTGAAAACATGAAGAATGTAACAAATTTGTTAGGTTTGCGCTAATTCAACGCAGGTCTAAATACATTCATACTGGAATGAGATAATATGATACATTCCATGCATTGCAGACTAATATTTGCCGTAGTATTTTATACATATATATTATTTTACAATTATTTTTTAACTACAATATCAATCGTATAAATTATTAAAGCTGGTTTAATTAAAGTAAACACATAATTACATATATTACATTGATTACTACAATATTATTTTTTCATATAGATTTATAAATATAAATGAAATATACACTTACCCCCTAACTACTACGATGTGGTATATTTACTCATAAAAACAATAAGGAAATCTAAATAAGAGAAAATCAAGTAGGAAATAATTGAGACTTTTCTTCCCATAAGAGTGAATTTAACTGTATTTCTTTTCAGGCTGTTCTTTATAGATGAATACTCTTCGGAGAAGTCACAAAACATACACCTATTGATCAATTAAGATTTAAAGTAGCATCGTTTTGAAATACATAAGGTAGTTCATTTAATTTCATTATAAAGAATTCCCTTTTTTCCAATAACTTCCAAAGAGTACCATCAGTTACGTAAGCCAACGCTATCTACTGACATTCATTGCAAGCAAGCTATCCTACTTCAAAATTATTCCGACAGATGTCATGACGATGTCTATCATTAGCCTAAATCAAATTACAAAACTGTTCATTATCCATTTCATTATTCCCACCTTCTACTAAGTTCCACCGTATAGTGACATAGTATACGGTATATGATTACTGATACTCTACTACACTCTCCTCAGAATTGTTCATTTATTTACTTGTAGCTCATAAGACGTTTTAATTTTGAACTTACTTTTTTTTATTAATTGTAAATAGAAACTAAAGAAAAATCCTTTAGTCTTTTCTGTTAAGTACTTAAGGAGTTACAGGGGCGCACTCTAAAAGACATCATCGAGAAAGTAATGAGGTAAAGGACAACATGTGTAGTGAACTTTAAATAATAATAATAACAAATAGTTTTTTAATTAGCATAATACGTGTTGGTACATATACAGTACAAGTAAACGTCACACAACACAAATTTATTACAATATAAGCACAAAATGCACAAATATACTACAATACAAGCACAAAATGCACAAATATTATGGTGATCGATTTCGGTGAACCACGCTCACCTTCCTCAGACCAGAGGGATTCACAAAAGAATGGAAAACGGTGTTCAACAACTCAATTTATAGGCCTATGATCACGTGACCCCATTAGCTGGAAACGTCAAAATGGCGGCTGCTGTGATATTATTACACACAAAGAGTTGGTAATAGATTTAAGAAATTCAATTTATCAGCAGCTTTTAAGACTTGTAATACTATGTCCAACATTTTACACCCGAATATTGAAAGTGAAGATAAATTTAATAATTCAGGAATATATAGGATTAACTGTAATGATTGTAATATGTTTTACATAGGTCAGTCTGTAAATTTTAGCAAAAGATATAAAAACCATGTCTCTGCTTTTAAAAATAATAAACCTGAAAGATCTAATGTAGCTAAACACCTTCTGAATTGTACCCACAGTTTGAATAAAATAGATGAAAATGTAGATATTCTAAAATTTTGTAAGAAGGGTCGTAACATGAATGCTTGGGAAGAGTTATTTATTTTTAAAGAAAAATTTAAGGATCGTGATAAATTAATGAATGAACAGGTTAATTTTGATTCCGAAATAGTTTTTAATAATGTATTTTCAGCGAATAAAAGAAGAGAAGTAACAGACAATAGGAATTAACCAATAATATCACAGCAGCCGCCATTTTGCGATTCCAGCCAATGGGGTCACGTGATCGTAGGCCTATAAATTGAGTTGTTGAACACCGTTTTCCATTCTTTTGTGAATCCCTCTGGTCTGAGGAAGGTGAGCGTGGTTCACCGAAATCGATCACCATAATATTTGTGCATTTTGTGCTTGTATTAAAGTATATTTGTGCATTTTGTGCTTATATTGTAATAAATTTGTGTTGTGTGACGTTTACTTGTACTGTAATAATAATAATAAAAAAAATATACAGTATATTTCAAAGAAAGAAAAATATATTGAACCACTAGACAAACGTAAATAACATTTAATTACCTCATGATGTTTATTATCTTCCTTTATACATAATTATTTTCCTAATTCCGTTGTTAAATTTAAAATAAGATTTTGGAAATCGATAGTCTTAATTGACCAACACTACGTGGTTCGGATTCCACGTAAAGCTATAGGTCCCATAGTTGTCCTGGCTATTGGGCTATTAATAAATAGTCCTTTCTGAGCTAAGTCGAACTCAAATAGTAACAATGACTACTCTCGTTCATCTACACTCTTCACTCCTCATATTCGCCCATATCTCTACGATCGGCGTCTTAGAGATGAATAATGAATAATAATAATGAACGTGAATAAATACAATCAATTGACGTTTTAGATCTTTTCTGTTAATTAACTCACTACCGCTTGATAAATATTATATTGATCCAAAAGCTGTTCCCCAATCTTGTTTGCGTCCACTGTGGTATTCCTCCGCTAGGAATCCAATCTCGCTGGCCTAATCTTATCGCTTTTTCAGAACTTACATACTGAGAGCGCATTCGGTAGTAAGTAAATCATTGGATTTTCCAGTTTGTGATCAACTTTAGTAGCCAACTATCCTAACCTAACCTAATCTAACCCAACCTAACCTAACCGTGATTGCGATAAAATAGTGGTGGTAGTGAAGTTGTGGAAAATGTAGTGGTAGTGAATTAACGGGAAAGGTCTGAAATGTTTTTTGCGTTTTGATTCGTTCCTTCACAATTTAAAATACATAATTAACTTTATAGCCTGATAGTGTTTATGTACTGCCTACTTAAGGTAATAAGAAAGATTAGTTATGAAATATTTTGTATATGTAAGAAAAACTATTTTTTTAGGTACGACCCTGTCTAGTAACAGCAAGGTGATCAATGCAATTAAACGTAGGATAATTGATAACAACAGTGCCTATTTCCTACGTCAACACAGTTCTCCGTGCTAAAAGTGAGGGAGGATGGTTGACTGACCACTAGGTGTCCGATAAGAAGTATAAATGTGACCTCGTAAGAGCGCAAGACTCGTGGCCAGGCATGAAGTAATCCGAAAGGGTTCCGACTTGGATCACTCGAGACCCGAAGGGGTTTTATTGAGTAATATCCTAAAAAAGAAAAAAAAGTCATCCTACTTTGAAAGTAGCTAGCAATAGTAAAACTTGTGATCCCAAGTATAAGGCTTAAACCTCTCAGGCTTGTAGTGACATATACTTCGGAGACCTAGAAACCAGTAAAGGAAGACTAATATACTCTAAAGGTATTTGGAGAGAAGGATATTAAGGCGGGTTCGTGGTACAGTGAAAGATGGTAATGTATCAGGATTAAGAATAACAGATAAGTGGAAGAACTAATAAATTGAGAGGACGTAGTGAGACTAATTTAAGCTAACAGAATGGATGAATCTAGTATGATAAATTTATTGTAGGTAGAACGATTGATGGTAAACATAGAAGACGAAACCGAGATGAAGATGGGAGCAGGACGTTGAGGAAGATTTAGGCATTGGGAACAGGAGACATACAGCTAATGAAAGAGATGGGAGACAATAAGTCGTCATGGGAGTCAGGGCTCATAAAGGGCTGTTTCATAAAACAGAAGAAACACTATAATTATAAAATTACGTTTATATTACATTATTAAAATGTAATGGTCTATAGAACTACCAGTAAATTAAATCATACTTACTATATTGTTTCTATATAACTGTATTATAGATGTAATGAAAACCATATTATCATTGTAAAACACGTTGATCTATACGCAAAGTAGTCGTTGTACTTTCCTAATTGTGTTTTTGGTAATAAATAAATTGCCATGTAATTTTTCAACTATATTAAAATTGAAACGTCCTAACCCTATGTAGTATTACATAATACACTATGGACAAAATTGATTGTTTAAGGTAATGCATTTTTTGTGCTGCTATCTAACGGTGGTTGATTTCCAATAACCTCTCTGACTACTATTAGCTCAGCCATCAGTTACTTCAGCGTGTGCTGGAGACAGACAGAAAGGGTATGAAGAGATATAAAGAGGAGGTCACTGGCGCTATCTGTGATGACCGAACATAAACTAATTTTTTCGAACAAGAAAACTAGTTTAATGGGATTCATAATAGCCAACAAACTTCTTGTTTCCACTGTAAATTGTTATTCTAGAAAGGTAGTGATAAACATTTCCTTTTTCAATCTTATTTCCTACAAGGTTTTTCTCATAAAAATACAAGTAATGTATATACATCCAAAGTTTTAAGTCTCTGATATTATCATTACTACTTTTCCACAGTTGAACATAAGAAGGATAGCTTTAATTTGAATATTAATTATTTAAAGATCGGTGACTCAAAACTGACTAATGGATGCAATACGTTTTTCTTCACAATCTTCAACTTATCTAAGTTGAAGACGAATTAACTTTGCACTAAGCAAGTAATCATTCTGAAAGATAACAAGTTTACTTTAATTATAAAGTTTATTAGTTTATTCCCTGTTTCATCAGTCTTGCCTGATTTCCCATGTGGCAGTCAAACGTGACCTCTGCCTATTATAACTTTAAATTGAGTATGAAACAGATATGAATGCCAATTTTTACATTACTAGACATTGTTGTCACCTCTATTATTCATGGATGGAAGTTTCATTTTGTTGAATGTATAACTAAACTAACTACAGCTCAAAAACAGATTAAAATGTTTTGTTAGATTTAACGTAAGTTGATTTTAAAATTTGTTAAACGTGTTTTACTATATTAATAAAAGGTTAATTTTGAAAACGAACTCTGTGGCATTTGAAAAAAAAAATATTGTCTGCGATTCCTTTGTGAACTAAAAAAGTAAATGTACAATTTTGCTGGCTAAAAAAAGTATATCGCCTATACGTACGTTTATATTAACACACACTTAATAAATTCTCTCAGATATTAGACGCTGATACAACTTCGTGCGTATTGAAAGGCGAAGATGAATGATTACATGAGTGTATGGTGAGAGTAGATGCACGAGTGTAGTCATTGTTACTAACGTTGACTTTTCCTTAGAAGTAGCAATTTATCAAGAGCCAAATAGCCGGGAAAACTAAGGGACTTAAAGGTTTACGTGGAATCTGAACCACGCATTATTGGCATAGTCTCTAGCTAATTGACAAGTCTGACACTTAATCCTCTCCCCTACACAACATCCTGACACTGACTAACACCCAAAATGGACATCTTATACTTCTCAAGTAATGTCCACGTTGATAGTAACCATTGAGTAGACGTCGTGTTGGTATGAAGAGAGGACTGATCATAGACATATTGCCTATAAAATATAAATATTAAAACATTCCTGCTAAATATGTAAGTAACTAAGAAAGGTGATATCTGATTAACTTTATACATAAAATTTGAAATTATGTGCTATAATTAGTTAATGTTAAGTGGTTAGTACATAGTGCAGGTATAACGGGTTTATGTTAGGCTGGCCACTTGGGAAATTAAACCGGAATGATAAAACAACAAATTAAACAGGTAATATGAAAACTCGTTAAACCAAAGTTTAAAACATTTGAGAGCATACTCAAACATTTAAAGTCAACACATAGTCATGATGAATATTAAGTATAAGTTATACTCATGCAATTTATCCTTCACTGGCAGATTCTCTTCATCATAAATAATAATATTTTCTGAAAAGAACTTGTACTAATCTGTTTTTGATGCATTAATTATAAAACTAAGTTTTTGATTATACACTTCTTTTATTTAATTTTTTTTACGTTAGAAAGTAAACATTACAATTTGAATTGTTTTACACTTATATAGTTACATCGTAAAATATCTATTTATTCCAATAAAGGAATAAAAAATATAAGAATCGGTTCTACTAAAACCAGGATGCTTACAGAAAAGTGCTAGTTACTTTAAGCAGTTTTTTAATGTTATTTTAAGGTGTAATATTTATAAAAAAATACTAAAAGTAGGTTTAACCTGGAACGTTTTGTTAGACTACTTTACAGCACGACTTCATAAAAACTTTCCTTAATAATGGATTATTTATACAAAGTTATTACTACATTATATTTCAGTTTTAATTAAAATGGAGAAATGAGACTTATTAAGAATTGAATTAGAAAACAAACTATAAGAGGAAAGAAATGCTTTTGTAATGAGGCAAAAGATGATTTTCTTTCTTCATTTTAACTGACTACCTTTTACAAATTACGTTCTGGTGATATATCTAGTAAAACTTGCTGGATTTTAAGTTTTCGTGTACAAAGTTTAGTTGCTGCACAAAAATCTTATCCAACCACACGTTTTCTGTATTATATCAATTCTACTATGAAGAATTTTTTTGGATATCACAACTTTATTTTATTCGAAATTAAGTATATAAAATGTAATATACATCAAGTAGCTAAGTTTGTGTTCAACTGATAAATTAGATTGATTTTGGGTCTCATCGTTAATACGTAAAATCAGTTATGTTATGGTATTAGAAAGATTTACTATCAGATCAGAGTAATGTTCTGATTTAGTTTATGTAAACAAATCGGCGATTAATTTACAATATGACAAAAATACGTCATTTGTAATTGTAGCTTAATGCATGGCTATGCTAATTAATGTTTTTTTTTTTTTTTTTTTTTTTTTTTGACCACGAGTCTTGGAACTATAAAAAAATACAAAACCCTGAGAAGATGAGTAACAGCGTTGTCTGAAGGTTGACCCCTTGGGGAAATCTGTTAGTGACACATCAGTCTTTTACAGTGCATCGGCTATAGCAACAAGAACTTTTTACTCATGTAGGTTAGGTTTCCTGTTCGGTAAAATTAGTTCATGTTCGGTCTTCACAGGTAGCGCCAGCGGTCTCACTCTCTATCTCTTCATCCCTCTCTCCCTGTCCACGCTGAAGTGACTCATTTAGGTAAGGGTAACAGAACAGGTACTCGTTAAAGAAAATTCATTGCCTTGGTCGTTGCTTTTCTTTTTTTTTATACTGTCACTGCTAAAATAAATATGTTCAGGGATAAAACGTTTTGATTATAATTATCCAATGATTCGATGAGCAAAAAATTTAAAAGAAAAACATCTACAAACATAAACAATCGTTTAATACAATTCTGGATTGTAGTAGCACCACAACATCACGGAAGGCCAATCTATCAAAGTATTCTGACACGCGGACCCTCGAGTCCTCGACCAGCATCAAGTTGTCTGAGGGAGTGTCACATTTATTCACCCTTGTAAGGGGAGAGTGCAAATACTTCGTTCTAGAGATCTTATATAGATTTATTTACTTATTCTGAGATATAAACTCAGTCCGGATATGCAAGAACTGAGGAAAACCAATGGAAACTAATAATAATAATAATGGATTTACTGTCAAAAACCTTTTTACACAAAAGAACAAACTAGGACTAGTATTTTTTGTAGTCGTCTCTTACCTCTTAAACACTGTGGTGTTTCACTGAAACTATTAAAATATTTTGATAATATGCTAATTTTTTTGAACTGGGAGACCCAGTCGACGTGCAGTCTAAGGCGTTAGCTCTTTATACCTTGGTTAGAGATAGCACTGGTTCGAATCCTGTCCTTTACTGTTAGTTTTTATCAGTAACGTTCACCTTTTTCTGTACTGATTCTCCCCTTACTCTGTCTGAAATGTTCCCCACACAGATCAATAATCTATAGGAATAGACAGTGTAAGGTTGAAAAGGAGATCGGTGACTTCTAAAAATAAATAAATAATTTATTTTAAGAAAAAATAAAAGTGTAAATATACTACAAAGTTAAATAGCCTTGTTGAGAGCGTATGACTTTATTAATATGGTTTATAAAGGGTGTCTGAAAAGTCTGTGTACGGTTTAATATTTAATAAACCTTAGCAGATAACATCTCTAAATTTTGCTCAGTGTTATATGGTATAGCAATATGGTATAGTCATATGTTATAGCCATATGGTATTGTCATATGGTATAGCAATATGGCATTGTCATATGGTATAATCATATGTTATAGCCATATGGTATTGCCATATGATATAGTCATATGGCATTGTCATATGGTATAGTCATATGGTATAGTCATATGGTATAGCCATATGGTATTGCCATATGGTATAGCCATATGGCATTGTCATATGGTATAGTCATATGTTATAGCCATATGGTATTGTCATATGGTATAGCCATATGGTATTGCCATATGGTATAGCCATATGGTATTGTCATATGGTATAGCCATATGGTATAGTCATATGGTATAGCCATACGGTATAGTCATATGGTATAGCCATATGGTATAGCCACTTTTGACGATTTAACTACTGTATTTTCTATTCTCATTTACATATATGTCGATATAAGTAAATATGTAAACGAGTATAGGAGCGTCTTATTAAAATGTATTTAATATTTTTGCAGGTATATAGATAAAATATGTGTTTGTTTATTATATTTATACGTAACACTATTGTTACGTATTATGGTTTATGGTATTTCGAGTTCTATTTATTCTGCGCAGTTGTTAAATAGATAAATATATATGGCCAGTGTAACTATTATTAATGTTGATCAAAGACTGCTATAGTTCATCAACATTTGATCCTTCATGGTAATTACTACTAACTGGAGAATGAAAGGACCATTACTACTGTACGTGTATGGGTGGTTGGAGGCCACTAAACTGGATCGTAGAGTATGGGTGGGTGGTGGGAGGATCATTACATCCGAACGTGTTCGTGTGTGGGAGGGCCATTACCATCGTAAGTGTACGCACGTAGCATATACATATTTGTGCTTACATTGGTTTGTTTACTTAATTTTGAAAAAAGTGCAACCGAGTAATTCATACAATAACATTTAAACAGGCTTGGTATCATTGATGTTTGATTGCACATAAAATACATCTATCCACTTTATTTTAATACATGCACGTATATATATTAATTTGTCTACCAACTCTAAACCCATGGTTCAAAATACGTACGTATTTTAACGTAAATTTAATTTAAAGTTCTTAGTGAACACGCAATTTAGAAGGGTGTATAAATCGTGCGTCTAGGGTTGTTACGACCTAGGGGTAGCTCATTTAATGGTAAACACTCGTGTTAAATGTGATGTGTCTAATAACTCTTTGAGTGCGAGAGAGTCCGCAATAAATGTAATTGAATTCAGTCTAGACGCACGGCATTTGATGAACCATGCACACAACCCTTTTTCTCCTGACTTTGGACTAACACGCCTTTCTGCCCTTCATACATTATATATCACATTTGTGCTGTCACATACTTCACGACTTCGCAGAGATAGAAGCCTTCAACATAATCAACATACAAGGACTTCCAAACCACAACCAATATAATTTTACATGTGTGAAAGAATGTACGTGTTTGAGTGAGAACTGTTAAAGGTGTACGATCGAAAATTATTTTGAAAGTATTTAAAATAAAAGTGGCAGGTTTCGTTATAAGTAGTGAATGTGTTAAGGAAAAAGGTTTCTAAAACATTTATTTAGAGCTATGGCTGTCTAAATTGGCTAATTCGGTATTTGTATTTATAAAGATCATGAAAAAACCGTGCAAAATATGTTATATACATTTGAAGAATAAAGAGGGAAAATGTACTAACCCAACCTAATGTAAAATAAAACTTAAAAAAAAACGTTTTCGTTGAAAACATAACCAAATATTTAAATATAAATACCATGTGTACAAATTTTAAATTGAAAATTAATTGAACAATTATCTTTACCTGAAAGAGTATATTAATAATATATAACAACTTTATTGCCAGGGGTTAACTATAAATGAGGTAGTTATGAACTATTGTGCTGTTTGCGTCGTGGCAGGTAAGTACAGTGAGAGAAAAGGGACGGGAGAATAACATGTTACGTGTGTGTTAAAGGAGTGGTCAACTAGATTCCTTGATGAACATTCTAAAGAGGTTATAACATATATTAGTATCTCTTAGCAGGATAAATACTACAACTGTTCTTAAGCTGTTTTTCAGTTAATTGTATAATTTAACGCTACGTTCAATTTACAAATGTGGATACAAGTAGTGTTTTAATTAGCATAATACGTGTTGGTACATATACAGTACAAGTAAAACGTAACACAACACAACATTTATTACAATATAAGCACAAAAAATGCACAAATATATTACAATATAAGCAGAAAATGCACAAATATATTACAATATAAGCAAAACATGCACAAATATATTACAATATAAGCACAAAATGCAGAAATATATTACAATATAAGCAAAAAATGCACAAATATATTACAATATAAGCAAAAAATGCACAAATATATTACAATATAAGCAGAAAATGCACACAAATATATTACAATATAAGCACAAAATGTACAAATATATTGTATTATAAGCACAAAATGCACAAATATATTTTATTATAAGCACAAAATGCACAAGTATATTACAATACAAGTACAAAATGTATAAATATATTACAATATAAGCAAAAAATGCACAAATATATTACAATATAAGCACAAAATGCACAAATATATTACAATATAAGCAAAAAATGCACAAATATATTACAATATAAGCAGAAAATGCACAAATATATTACAATATAAGCAAAAAATGCACAAATATATTACAATATAAGCACAAAATGCACAGATATATTACAATATAAGCAAAAAATGCACAAATATATTACGATATAAGCAGAAAATGCACAAATGTATTACAATATAAGCAAAAAATGCACAAATATATTACAATACAAGTACAAAATGCACAAATATTATGGTGATCGATTTCCATGAACCACGCTCACCTCCCTCAGACCAGAGGGATTCACAGAAGAATGGAAAATGGTGTTCAACAACTCAATTTATGGGCCTATGATCACGTGACTCTATTTTTAAAAACAAGAAACATGAAAGATCTAATGTAGCTAAACACCTTCTGAATTGTAGCCATAGTTTGAATAAAATAGATGAAAATGTACATATTTTAAAAGTTTGTAAGAAGGGTCGTATTATGAATGCTTGGGAAGAGTTATTTGTAAGGATCCTGATAAATTAATGAATGAACAGGCTAATTTTGATACCGAAGTAGTTTTTAATAATATATTTTCAGCGAGTAAAGAACAGAAGTAACAGCCAATAGGGATTAACCAATAATATCACAGCAGCCGCCATTTTGACGATTCCAGACAATGGGGTCACGTGATCATAGGCCTATAAATTGATTTGTTGAACACCATTTTCCATTCTTTTGTGAATCCCTCTGGTATGGATTCACCACCCTCTGGTATGGTATGGAGAGATGAGCGTAGTTCACTGAAATCGATCACCATAATATTTGCGTATTTTTACTTGTATTGTAATATATTTGTGCATTTTGTACTTGTATTGTAATATATTTGTGCATTGTGTGCTTATATTGTAATATATTTTGTGTTGTATGACGTTTTACTTGTACTTGATACAAGTGTTAACATTTTACTTCAAAGCATCTATAATCCTTACATTAATCAATAGGGAAACTTAACTTGAGCCTTTTAATCGTTCTTGCAACATTAACTAACAATATTTTTCAGAATAAGAGAAATATATTTAGCTATATATTTTGTTAAAACAAATACAAGTAAGGTAACGTGCAAATCATACAATTTTTATAGTAATAATAGCAAGAGAACGTGATTATAGTAAAATAATGAAACGCCAGTAGCATACTTGCATCTTAACATGAATGTAAGGTTGGTAGTATGATGGGTCTAAGATAGGGTAAGAGTCTATGGGATATGTTTAGTGTGTATAGGCTACGGCTTAATATTTAATACAGCACAAGCGAACTTCACACAAAACAAATATATTACAATATAAGCACAAAATGCACAAATATATTACAATATAAGCACAAAATGCACAAATATATTACAATATAAGCACAAAATGCACAAATATATTACAATATAAGCAAAAAATGCACAAATATATTACAATATAAGCACAAAATGCACAAATATATTACAATATAAGCACAAAATGCACAAATATATTGTATTATAAGCACAAAATGCACAAATATATTATATTATAAGCACAAAATGCACAAGTATATTACAATACAAGTACACAATTTATAAATATATTACAATATAAGCAAAAAATTCACAAATATATTACAATATAAGCAGAAAATGCACAAATATATTACAATATAAGCAAAAAATGCACAAATATATTACAATATAAGCACAAAATGCACAAATATATTACAATATAAGCAAAAAATGCACAAATATATTACAATATAAGCACAAAATGCACAAATATATTACAATATAAGCAGAAAATGCACAAATATATTACAATACAAGTGCAAAATGTACAAATATTATGGTGATCGATTTCGGTGAACCACGCTCACCTTCCTCAGACCAGGGGGATTCAAAAAGATTCTTAATGAGAATAAGTCTTAATGAGAATGTCTGGGTACGGCTAAATATTTAATAAACCTCAGCAGATAACATTTACAATCTTTGCTCGGTTGTATAAACTATTTTTTCAGCTAGTTATTAGAAGCTAATTAAACGCAATTTTAGATAAAAATAAAACATATTTTACTTTATAATTACGTTAAGACATGTTTATTTAAAAGAATAAATGTACTAAATTTTACAGGAGAGCAATTAAGAATATAAGTACACTGAAGGAGATAAAAGTGACAATTTTACACTTTGTTGTTTAAGTTATACAGGAAGAACATCAGATAACTGAACCTTCCGAGCGCTTGATTAATTATCCAATTAGTTTTTAATTAGAAACACCTTCAGGTCCTGAACTTGCTGAGAGGTTTAATAAAGTGCCAGTTTACACAGATGAATAACAATGTAACAACCACTGCTGTAATTTGTAGCTCCACTTAAAATTGTTTAGTGTACAACTAAAAGTAGTATACTTGTTTACATATAGTTTTAGTATGGGTGTACATTTAAGTAGGAAGTGATTTAACTCTCAATAAAATAATTGAAAACTTTAAATATCCTGCTACCATTTTGATTAGTTATGGTTGCCACTAAGTGGGATATATATTTCAAACTTAATTTTGAATTGCTGCCTGTCAACATTTATTTACAATTTCTCAAACTGTACCATTTCCCTGCTATGTAACAGGGTTCTAGCAGATATATATAATGTATATGCTATTCGATTACTAGGAGTATCTCTCTCTAGACTGCTTGATTTTCTTGATAAATAGAAAATTCTGAGCGAGGATCGATTTGGTTTTAGACCTGGAAAGTCAACCATTGACGCTGTCACCAGACTGGTCGATTTGGTGTTGGACGGATTAAAAAACAGACAAAAAACGGTCGGTGTTTTTTTAACTTGTCCAAGGCCCTTGATTGTATCAATCACAACCTACTATTAGCAAAACTTGAAAAGTATGGCATTAGTGGACCTCCTTATTCGTGGCTCAAATACTATTTGGACGACAGAAATCAATGTGTTCTCATTGATGATTCATTTTCTAATAGTAAAATAGTTCAATGTGGAGTTCCACAGGGGTCTATTCTAGGCCCGGTTCTCTTCCTGGTTTACGTTAATGAGGTAGGGTCTTCTATCTTGAGTGGAAATATCGTTCAATATGCGGACGATACAACGCTCTGCTCCAAAGCTGAGTACATTCCTGCACTTTAAATTGAAGCGTTCACTAATCTTAATGCTTGTGTTCAACAATTTGAAAGGGAATATTTATCTGCAAACCATTCAAAAAGAAATTACAATTAATTTTTGTTTACGAGATCAAGAGTGCCTTGAAGCCACTGTTATTGGTTGATGGAATCCCTCTTGATGAAACAAACTCTGTCAAGTTCCTGGGAATTCACTTAGATAGGGCGTTGACCTGGAGCTCCCACATTGACAGCGTTTGTGCAAAAATTGCCTCTGGTATTTTTACTTTGAGAAACATTTCAAAATGTTGTATTGTTAAGGTACAGTTAATGGTCTATTTTGGTCTCATTTACCCTCACTTTACCTACGGAGTGAGACTGTAGGGTAGCTGTTCCTTGGCCAAACCTCAAAGAGTTTTTCAGCTTCAAAAATAGCAATCTGAATAATTTCCATATTGAAAGTTAGAGATTCATGCAAACATCCTTCGGGAAATTAGGTTTGCTAAGACTGGCTTGCACTTAGATGTTTTGCTAAGACATGTTGTAGATCGCACTGTAATGTAGATTCAAATTTGATTTAACACGAGGCAGTGACATCTACCAACACCATACGAGAAGTCACATGTATAGAATGGCTCGGCACCTTACAGCGGCCCTGTAACGGAAACCGTCTCTAGTATCTCTAGTCTCTTGAATATTATAAGGGAACAAAACCTAGACAAATTCAAGTCTCGATTAAAAGGCTACTTGTCACTCTCGCTTGTTATTCTGTGGGTGAATTTATAACAGACCCCTAATTTGCAGTCGGCTCGGGAGAGATCCTGTATGAATGTTATAGGTGTAGAAGTTTTTTTTTTTTTTATGAATGCGTGTGTCTGTGAATGAATGAACTTCCCCCTTTAAACTTTGCTGAAATTGTTATACTAGCTACAGTTATTTTAATCCTATCACCGAATGTATAATTAGTTAGTATCATCTTTAATACTAATAATATGACTTTCACTATAAAATATGTACATGTTGTCAAAAAGCAATAAAAACTTATTCATTTCATCTCGTTAGTATTTTTGGAGCTAATATGTTTGTGGCTCTACTTATTTTATGTAGACGCCACATTTTCTTTCACAAATTTAACTCCTTGACCTCTTAGAACATTTGTCTGTTCTTTCCATCAGCTCTTGTATTGTATCCAGCGTTGCTGGCTATCTGTAATTTCCTTTACGAGTCTTGTAAGAAACTGCTCAGTTATGCTCGTCAACTCTCATATCCTGTATAGAAAAAACAACATGTCATTTTCCTCAAACCCACTTGTATTGTATATCACTGGGTATTGTTATACAAGTTTTATTTAATTTTTTGTTAATTTCTACTGTAACTATCACGTGGTGTGACCTGTGTTTGTTCCTCAGAACTATTATAAGAATCAAAACAAATACTTTTTAGTGATAAAATTTAGTTATATTGATAAATAAAAATAGCTATATATGCTACTAATTGTATTACTACTTGTCGCATGACAATGTAATAAATAAACATCACTTACTAATATTTATAGCCCTATTTTTGTCTTCCAACTAACTAAAAATGAAAGAAAAATATTTTCCTGAGTTGTGTGGTAAGCTGTTCTATCATTCCAGTCCAAGCAAAGGGATACCAATTGAAAAAATGCTGAAGCACTGTGCCCAGGGCTGCCAGACAATATATTTAATTCAAGTATTAAATATATTTTTAAATTTGTATAGAAGATTATTTTTAACATAACTGTCAAGCTATTCAAGGATTTGTTGTAACATTTAAACATTTTATTAAAGATTTAAACTTATTTACATAATTTTCATGATATTAAAAATTAACAACATTTACAAAACCAGCTTATCTAAAGAAAAAGCAAAAACCATCCTATAATAAGAATTTACTTTAAAATAATTTAATAATACTTAAAAATTTTCTAGCACAATGAGTTTTAACTGCAATAAAACAAACTAACCAAATAATTAGTAAAAGTAAAAGTTAGGTTTGTAGTGCTAGTATACCATTTAAATACCTGGACCTTTAAATGTCCATTTAAACAGTTTTACAACTAATGTAATAGTAAACAAACACCAGAGTGCAATGTACAGATCAGGTGACCTCATAGCAGAGCTGTAGAGGAAACTAGGTTTAGCCAGTAATGCTGGACATGAGAGCTGACATACAGGCAGCCGACAATTTTAACCAGAGTGGTACAGGAAAACACCATATCCTGGTATACTGGATATGAGAGTACAAAGGGTTAGTAATAAATGTTGATAATTGGACTAGTTTGTTTGACTGCTAGTTGTGTTGTTGATTCTTTCACCCTAAAATAAATGTTATTTTTATAAATTAACTATTATAAATATTTTACTTCCCGTAATTAATATTTTATTTTTGGCAATTATTATTGATCAGCTATTTTATAAAACTGGGAAATATATCTAAAAACGTATCCACTGATTATTTGTAAAGGTAAGAAATAATGTAGAGAACGTAGACAGCGAAACATTAACAAATACATTTTGAAAAAATGCAGACAGTTTCATCATTAGTGTTGCCAAGTGTGCTTCAGCTCAAGTCTGTTGCTGAGCTCTCATTTATTTCTTGGAATTCTTATTCTCAACTTGTCTAAAGTGGTGGGTGACTCTATGTTAGGTCATTACAATTAATTAGTCAGAATTTAGAACGTTATAATGGTCTAAAAGCGGAGTGATTTGTTCTTTTGTGAATTGTTGCATTTTAAAGTGATTTTAATAATTTATTAATAACCTTGTAACATACTTATGAAAGAAATTAGAATTATCATAAAATTATAATTTTCCTCCTTACTATAAAGTTTTTTCTTACTATAAAGTTATTTTAGTTTAAAATATTAAATTATTTATTTAAATTTTAAAATTTAATATTTTAAACTAAAACTACAAATTACCTTTTTTCAAATAATATTTTTTAGTGTTTATAAAACTGTCAAAACATTTATTTCTAGGTTATGTAAACAAACACTATGATCAGACAGAACCAGAACCCAGGAATCGTAAACTGTAGATCCCATTCTCAAAAAATAATGATGCCATGTTTTTAAACCTTTGTATTCATGGTTTCTTAATTAGTGTGCAACGTGTTGATTGAAATACAAACGAACGTCACTCAACGTACATTTATTAAAATATAAGGACAGAATTACGTTGATCGATTTCGAAAAATCATGTTAACATTCTTCAGACCAAAGTGATTCATAAAGGACTTTATATATATATATACACATAATCCTTTTATAATATCCAAACACATTACTAAAGGCCAATGGTGTTTGTAATTCCTAAATGTATCATGAATTTTGATCATAAATCATTTGAACATATAATTGTTTTCATAATGAAACTGAAAATAAGGTGTAAGCTGTGGAACATCTTTAGAATTAATAGTCTACTATGTGAGATAGTACAATTACGCAGGGCCGATCACGACTTGCGCAATGGTTTGAGCAGTGGAGTGGACGTTCCAGCGCTCCACCGCTGTACGTCACGGGCATTAATCATTTCCGTCTTCAAGCTATGGTCTTTATTCAACTTTTGCAACAGTGTTTTGTTGTAAAAATTAACCAATGCAATTTGTTTTACTGTTATTATTTACTGTTTGCGATATTAATCATTATGTTTTTGTTATTATTAAAATTAAAAAAGTTACTTAATTTCATCGTTTTAAGCTTTTTTTTTTTGAGTTTTGATAAAACCAACCATAGGTCGCTGTTACTAGTGAGTTGATAGGCGGAGCTTCCTACTATCCAGCCAGCATGAGGACACACACACGCGCGCACGAATTAGTACCAGTAATATATTTTCCATAACACTCAGTGCATCTCTCTCACATCACTGATTTCAGTAAGTTGCAATCCAAGCGGCTTATCTATGATACCATTAAACATTTCGTAGATAACTAACTATTGTTATATTCTGTTTTCAATGTAATACTAAAATTGATCCACACTTAAAAAAGAAGAAACAATTTTTATGAATTTTTCATTAGAACACCTTTAAACAAGGAATGTTCAATTGAAAATAATCCGTAATAAATAATAAAATCCTTTCATTTACAGGGAGAAAGTGTAATTTAAATCAGTAAACTGGACATTTCAGCCAGTGGTGTGTGAAGAGCACATAAAACAGGAGAGCAGCACACAAAAACGCATCGATGACGTCATCCTGGGAGTCATAAAACAACCCCGTACCCGTGGTTTGGTGTGTTAAATGGTATAATTACAAAACCACTGCCATTTCAATTTATATGCTACATTTACACTTTATTTATTCCATGTCAACAACGTACAGATAGACATAAATTGCTACACTGCGTTGGTTAGTAATAAGTTGTGTCTAATAAATGTGTATATAAATAATTTAAGGTTAAATACTTAGTAGAAATGAAACGAAGGGAATGTATTCACGTTATATAAATCCATACGAATTTATTGTGGTTTATTATTATTCTTACTAAGACGCCGATCAATATATAGGGGAAATGACGAGCGAATGAGTGTAGTCATTGTTACTAACTATGTCCACTATTCCTCAGAAAGAGCTATTTATTAACATCCCAATAGCGAGGGTCTAGCCAGGATGACTAAGAGACTTATAGATTTAGTGGAATCCATTTCAACAAACAATCCTGAAACTTAATACTCTTCCCTCCGCAACATCCAGACATCGACTACCACCAAACATGGACACCCCAGACTCTTCTAGTAGTGTTTCCGTCGACAGCAACCATTGAGTGGACGCTATGTCAGTATTAAGAGGAACAAGCATAGAACCTTTCGCCTACAATCTCACTTTGTCCCCCAAGTAGCTGGGTTACAGCACTGCGCCACTAGTGCCGACCATTATAGTGAAGAAGTACTAAATAATAAAACATAAAACTAAAGATTCCGATAACAACTGCCTCAAGGTGTTATCTACAATATTTACATCACCAAACGATCCACCCATACTGTGATGTGGAATCCTCAGCGGTATCTTAAAAACTCAAAAGGTCTCTTGCTAGCGTAGCAGTTAGGACTTCTGCTTCCAACAAGTGTCTTGTGTTCGAATCCCATTAGGTCCACTTAAATATATCATAGGAGTTTGAGCTGTTGTCCCTTAACAATGTCTGCGTACTTTCATATAAAATGAAAAAAAAGAAAAAATATACTATAGAAGATGTCACTCCACTATATGGGTGAAATTTTTGTGAAGATTTTAAAATTATTGTAAATAACACCATGGTGAATATTGTAATACTATAATGACACCGACCGTTTAAGTTTATGAATCAAGATAAAATAACACCTTTGTTTACTTGCTTAGTAAATGAATCGTACATATAGTTTAGTTTTAATAACGTACAACTGTAAAATCTATATTGTTTACACATATTCAGGTGCAGTAAACTATAATTAGGTGACACTTGGGGGATATATTTGTGTAATAGATTCAATACATTTAAAAAAAATATACAACTTATCTGTGTAGTTTATAAAGTAAAAAAATATAAGGCTAAATATAGTAATTATTTTATGAAATCCGGATTGAATGAAAACCGAAATGTATATCTGACTTAGGCACAGAACGTGGATTGCCTCAGAAATAAGTCTAGGAACATTGATAAAGTCACGTTTCCAATCAAACTCGTGGTCGTCCTAATCCTACTAAAACACATTGTTAAGGCGGTATTACGTATTATCAAAGATATTTAAGGCGAATGTGAATAATCGTACGCGTGTATGATGAGTGTAGTCTGGTTACTAACTGAATTAAACTGTTCCTCAGAAAAAGCCTTTTATTAGTAACCCATTATCCAGAGCAACAAAGAGACCTACAGCCTTAAAACCACGTATCTCAATCACGTATTATTGGCCTGATTTTCAGCTAACTAACAAGCCTTAATTTCATTTCTCTCCCTACACAACATCTAGACACTGACTACCACCTAACATGGACACTCCAGACTTCTCTAGTAGTGTTTTCCCCGATAGCAACCACTGAGAGGACGCCATGGTGGTTTAGAATCTACTGCCTACAATCTCCACAACACTTGGTCCCCAAGTAGCTGGAAGACAGCACTCCGCCACTAGAGCTGCTAGTAACATTTACTTTGCGTCCTTGAATGTTTTTTATAAGATAATAGTTGTTGTGCTGCAAGAAATTTGTTTATGAGATGCCAGTAATGTGACGTCATTATGTAGCCCAGCTGATTTGGGCTAAGTTGGAGAGTTAGTGATTAGTTATATTCTTAGTCTTATTATTATTGACACAGAATTTCCTTTATGGTTACCGTCATCTTAAGTATATGGGGGCGTCCATTGGTCTACATATAAAAGTGGTTAAAAACATGTCCCAATACATTTTAATTAAACTATTCATAAGTACAGTTAAGTGTTAAAATAAAAATAATAAGAAATTACTATCAAATAGTTTACTAAGATAGGCGTCTTGCTAGCTTAGTGGTTAGCACTTCTGCTTCATAAGCAGAGTTCACGTGTTGTAATCCTGCGAGATCCACTACAGATTTTCTTGATAAGTTTGGATCTTTGTTTCGTAACATCATTTGTAGACTACGTTAAAAATGTGAAAAGTGTCATGGGAATTCAAGGGATCAAAACATACAAAGTGTATGGGTTGAATACGTGTAATGATGGGTAGTTGGATCTCTAGCACTGTTCGTGTATGTGCAGCGGTTTTGCAGTCGATTACACCATAGGAGTGCATTTAGTGATACGCAAAGAAGAAAACATACGAAAGGAACTTTCAATATTTAACATATTTATGTAAACACGTTTAACAAAAATAAACTCTGTTAAAACGTTAATCTGTTAGTAAAAGTATTATTTGCAGTATTATTGTGCTTATTAATTATACTTAAGTAATTAGTATCTGTTATTTCAGAAACTTCAAAAATAGAAATGTATAACTATATTTAGTCATAAATTAAAAGAAATTAGCTGCACTAAATAAACATTTGACCATATACGATATCATCAGTGATGTTATTACAGTCTCGCTTCATTTTTAGTAGGTAAAAATAATGTCTTTTTACGATATAACATAAAATGGTTATCAACTCTTGCCATATTATTGTTTATCATCCCTTAAGGCAAATAAAACAAAGATACAACTGACAAATTTACGTTGATCTCATCTAAAGAAATAATATTTTTCTCTTAAACAGTTAAAATTATTATTAGAAAATTATAAAAACATTGGGATATAACTTATCAAAAATTACTTATTAAAAGTACAGTTTCTAAATTGTTTTAACTATTCATAAAATACTCTATGCTTAAATAAATCAGATCTCATTATGTTATACTGTGTATAAATTTTTTCCATACATTGTAATATATTTCAGTAAGAGAGTTTGATTTAAGTAACAATTTTCTATTAAATTTGAGTAAATATTATATGATTTAAATCATTATACTAATGATAAAAAAAAACAGTTAAAATGAGACATATGAACTTCCACTGCTTCATCAATTAATTAGCGTTGTTATGTTGAGCTGTTATATCAACAATATTTCCTTTTAAGTGAAAATAAAGCAGTTTCCTTCAGCAAAACTGATACTGAAGAGTGAGGGTGCTAATTAACAGCAAATCTTATAATTGAGAACTACGATTTAATCTCTATGATATAATACATAATTAAGTTAGTTAAGAGAGACGCTTACATAATATTTTGTTGTTATTAATTCTATAATTATTTTACTATGTTTGGATTCGTTCAAATTTTGCAATATTTTTGGAAATATTTAATACTATGAAGTAGTTATTTTTATTAACAGGTGACTGTCAGTTATTATTACAAAATATAATTGCTACTTTATTAGAAAATAATGTTAATAATTACTTCTCGATATTTTCAGTTATAAGTTATTAAGAACGAAGACATAAATTAACAAAAAATACGAATCTAGTTTATATTTCACTATAGGAAACCTACTGAGATAATTTAGGATTTCCTAATAGATTATTTGCCTTATTTGAAACCTATGTTGAAAACCTAGTTTACTATCTATCTTACTCTGCAGGCAATATTGGCGCAGTGCTGTAATCCGGCTACTTGTAGCCATAGCGTTCTGGAGATTGTAGAAGGTAGGTTCTGTTCTGTCGTTTTAAAACTAAAACAGCGTCGTTCAATGGTTGCCATCGGTGTGGACATATCTAGATAAATCTGGGATGTCCATGTTGGATGGTAGTCACTGTCCGGATGTTGTGTAGGAAAGAGAACTGAGTGTTAGTTACTTACCCACCACTATACGTATAGAGAACTTCATTTAGCTGAAAATCAAACCAATACTACGTGATTCGGATTCCATGTAAAGCTGCAGGTATCTTTTGCCCTGGCTGTTAGACTATTATTAAACGAGTCTTTCTGAGTACAAGAGGAAGTCAGTTAGTAACCAGACTACACAGAGCATTCACAATCATATAATCATTCATATTTGACTTAAAATACGTCCTAAGCGACCAATGGCTAAGAACCTGTTAATTAATATATAAAGTAAATCTGTCAAATATAATGTATTTTAAATTTATTTTACTAACAAGAACTACCTAGTAAAATGCAATTATTTGCTTAAATAGAAAAATGATATTTATATTTAAAATTATTCAGAGAAGTATTAAACTATTTTAGTTACCTTAGATAGTTCCCCCCCCCCCCAGTGAGGTCAATCCCCTAGTTCAGTCTTATTGAAATATTCTGTTAGTTGTTTATGGAGTGTAACAATCTAGGAGATGAACAAAATTAACAAGGAACTACAATTGTGGCCTCTTGATTACTTTATTGATTTTTGAAAATTATTTTATAATATAGTTTAAACAATTACCGAATTTGTACTAATGCCATTATGAGTTGTTGTTATTATATTTTCATGATATTATTATAATCTAACAAAAGATTAAATAATGACTTTTTTCTTTTTTTACAATTGGGAGGGCCAGGATTCAATACCTGGTAACGGCCCCTAAGCCAAAAGGCTTATTGTGCAACCTCCTTTCTAGGACTTCAGACCTCATCCAATCCAAGGACCTTAGAGACCATTGAAATTGCCTTGATGAGGTTTTCCTGTGCTACACCTTGGCCACCTTCTAAAACACTGCCCAAGGTTAGTGCCCGCTTCTTACCTAGAGCCGGGCAGTGGAAGAGGATGTGCCGTCCAGACTCTTCCTCCTTCCCACATTTCCTACATAAGAGAATGGGTTGGAAACCCCATTTTGTTCATGTGTGCCCGAAACGTCTAGTGTCCAGCTATAAAACCAACCACCCTTCGGAGATCTGATCTTGCAAGAGAAAGAGCTTTAACCGTGTTGTGGTAATAAGGACTGTGAAAGACCTTTTAACTAGAAAGCTTTTCACAGCTACATAATGTTTTGTGAACCTATTAAAATAGGTAGGCTATTTGAACACTGCATTTTAAAATGTATTAGATTAATATTATATTGAAAAAATTTTTGAACTAAAATGAATAGAATATCTGTGATACTAGAGATAAACTTGCTTTAACCGTTGGTTATATAAGCAAACAAACTACTACGGCCAATACTGTGGACGCACGCCTGTCCTGCTATCTAAAGTGAATGATCTCAAATAAGCGTTCAGATAACGGTTTGGCATAGTATTACTAAGGTAATAGTTGAAAAATAGTAATAAATAAGGTAATAGCTTAGAGCTGTTAGTCACTTCAGCGTGTGCCGTAGAGAAACAGAGATAGTGAGACCACTGGCATTACCTGTGAAGACCAAATATTAGCTAATTTCACCGAACAATTTCAGATTTCAAGTAACCCACATGAGCGGACAGACTTATTGTTTCTATAATAAATATACCATAACTAGTTATTAATGTTTTTATCATGATTTTCACACCGCAAATCAGAATTAATTTTTGTGACAGATCCTCATTTTTATGGAAGGCCTAAAGAATATATTTTTCAATATCATTATGCAACGTTGTCCAAAGGTCTTCTATGTTTACTAAATTTCTGTTTAAAGTATCGTTACTCGGTTTTAATTAAAAACGTGATGGAGAAGCCACTTTGAAGCTTAATTATATTCAGACACCACCTAATTTACGAAGCTGAAGCCGTCTTCCTTAGTTTCAGGCACGCAGTCTTTAACGAACAACAGTATTTAAAAATACTGTCAGATTATTTCATATACAACTAGGCACTAGATAAGGAAGATTAGTTAATCTAAAATTATGAATCTTTTACTTTTCTTGATCAATGTATTTATTTTTACAACTGCTTATTAACATAGACTTCCACTTAACAGTTATTAAAATATGAATTTCTGTTTTTAAACTAATATAAAAGTATTTGTACTTGTACTTCAACTAAGTAATATCCTTATACAATTGGTTTAATGTTGTCAGAAACATTTTAGCATATGTTATTATATAACATTAAAATATTGAAGAGCATAGTACAAAGTTAATAAGAATTTTGTTTGTGAAATAGAAACACTGCAGATTGTTCAAACTAGTATGTTTCTAATGTATACCAAATGCTATACCATTACAAATTAATATATTTGTTATAAAACTTTTAATTTTTCACCGTGGCATCATTTATTTTAGTAATACAATTATAAAATCATAATAATTTATCTTCTTCTCTAAGTAAACTACTACTAAAAACATATTACTAGTTAAGTTTATAGAAAATTTTGAAGCAGAAGTATTATGATATTGTTATTTAAATAATCTGTTATTAATAAAATAATAAAAAAGTTATTCAATTGATGTATTATAAATAAAATTATCCCCCACACCCCATAGACAACTTGCAAGTTCACATTTAAATTCAAAAGGGTTGGAGATAAAAGTAAACAGCTACAGTTGTTTAATAAATAAAACTAGTCCAAAAAGGAAATAAAGGGCAGTTCTATAACGCTAAATGTGTATTTTGGACTCCAAACAGAATAAATTTCAGAATATAGTAGTCAAGCTTAACGTTACGAGCGTATAAAATATGAGATATATCGGCTAGAGATACAGAAAAATAGTAGTGCTGCAACATCCTGTACGTAAAAATGATTGTACCTACAGTCTGTTGTGTACAGTATTGATAATATTTCAATCACTAAATGTATGTTGCACTATATTATTAATATCACAGCTTGAAATTTCGGAAACTAATTGAAATTTTATTATTTTTAGACGCCTTTTTGAAATGTAAAATAGAACATTTATACCATGCTAGCCAGATTTACATAAAATTATAAATTAGCATAAATAACAGCTCTCTTAATATTTCAGAAGATTTGTGTTATTTGTACTATTTTTTATTTGGATTCAATACATTTTTATTTTTCACGAAAATATTTAATCAGACATTACTTACGAACGTGAAATCTACTTACTTATCACTATACTCATGTAATTATAGTATATCAATTAATAAGATCTCCAACTATCTATTGCAATAAACAAACTGTTTAAAATACACCCACCCATCCAGCCATACATGTATTACCCCTCCTACCCACCCATACACGTACATATAATATCTCTGTTATATGGATAGTACATTACTTGGAGAAATAAAATACGTTGTTCCTCAAGGGTGGGTTATAGGATCAGTTTTATTTTCATATTTGTCAATGTTTTATTGCACCGAAAATTTTCTTGATTGTTAACAAGTCTCACTGGTTATAATGTGATGTGATTCACAAGAAAAATAGGGCCTGAAATTTAATTAAAAAATATCTTGATAGCCTGCACGTAATAAATATATCTCATTGTGTTATAAATACATATCGTGTTGGTACACGTAGGATGGTGATGATGCACCCACACAATCATACACCTTGCATACAATTCCGATGGTGATTACCCTTCCAACCACCTATACTAAACCTAAATTATATGCATAGCTTTGCTGTGATATTGACAATAATGGTTTTGCTTTAATTATAACTAAAAATACCCCTTATTTAGCTATAATACATATATATTACAAACTAAAATATTGCATGTAAAATTAAAGATATTTTTTTTTAATTACTGCTAGTGTGTGTTTCTTATTTTTTCTTATTTACAACATTTCTTGTGTAGTTTGATAATATATAACAGGATCATAATATTATTGTTGAGAAAGACTAAGAAAGCTATAAGGTCATCGAAGTGTGATATAAATAATCTTTAAATATTCTTAATATTGCTTAATAATATGTTATATTTTATGGGCTAGTTAAAAATGCATTATAACTACCCAAATTAAAATATAATTTCTATGGAATATAAATAATGGAAAATACGGTAATACAGTAATTAAAAACAGAATCCCTATTACTACGTGGTACACCTGCAGAGGTTTGCCAGGTGTTATTGAGTTAGCACAAATATAACTTCAACCCTGAAAAGTGAGCTTTATCCTGTTGATTTTTTTTACAAAGATCATATTACCTTATAGTGGTGCAGTCCAGTAAAAAAGCTCATTTGGAGTAAAGTGTTGAGGGATTGTAGGTGATATATTCTATACTAGGTCCTCTTAATGCTGACACGGTGACCTCTCAATATTTACCATTGACGTGGACTGTACTAGAGAAGTCTGGGTGGTCCATGTTGGATGGTAGTCAGGGTCTGAATGTTGTGTAGGGAAGAGAACTGAGTGTAAGGCTTGTCGGTTAGATGAAAATCAGACAAATACTACGTTGTTTAGATTCCACGTAAAGCTGTTGGTCCCGTAGTTCCCTGTTCATTGGACATTTAATAAATGACTTTCCGAGGAACAGTCAACCTTAGCTAGTATCATGACTTCACTCGTTCATCTACACTCATCACACTCATTCGCCCCTAATATTCGTTCGTTTATGTAAGATTGGCATCTTAATGATGAATAGTGAATGATTTTAATGATTAGTAATGAATGAGTAATATTTAAACCATATAAATGGGTCACTTAAGACCCATTATCAACTAAAATATCCAAAATGGTGTAGCTCGATTATCAGTCGAACAACTACATTAAAGCACAATTTACAATTCAAAAGTTGTTCAATACTAAACTACACAATAAATACAAAAAATATAGTTTTCTGTAAATTATTTAATATTTTTTATATTGTCCATGTTTATATTTCTGTAGGCCTGAAAAAAATTGAACAAGGACGCTCTGGAATATGGAACAGGGGTTAAATTACACTTAATTATTACGAAAAATTTGTGTTATAAGTCTTAAAATATAGTTCATGAATGAATAAATCTGATTTCAAGTTAGTATTTTTTTTAATTCCGTCTGTTCTTGTTTTTAACTGTTGTTGGAATTAAATGTTAAATACAAGCTTATTGTTGCTACTTAAGAAATTAAAAAGGTCAATTCGAATACAGTTTGAGCGTATAATTTTATTTAATTCCCTAAAGTTCACCTTGGTCTAAGCTCAAGATTCTCCTCCAATCAGAGTCCTAGCGAAAAATTTTGAAAGAGGTCAGCTAATAAACACCAGGTGTTCATTTGTAACTGGAACAGTAATTAATCAACATTCAAACGAATGCTTATCCTAAGTTTGTAAAAATAACTTCAATATATACTCATTATCTTCTTTCGAAATCCATATTTATCCAAATCTTGACAATCGGCGTCTTAAGAATAAAACAAACAATAATAATAATTTCTTTCATTACTAGTTATAATACATTTTTCTGTAAATATTACATAATATTTTTAAGTATTTCTTGTGGTATTTTAAAAAGAAAAAAATTGTTATTTTACTCTCAACAACAAACAATTTTATTAATTTAATTAACAATATCAATTAATTTCTGCAAAAATAGGAGTATTATCGAGTAACATTTAAATATCACTGAAAATTAATAGCATAAAAGTCATTATATTTATATAATACACTATACTGAATACCCATATAAAAGGTAATTCCATTAAAATATTAAAGTAGGGAGGCAAGAACGAAATACCCTTTAATGAATGAAGCCTTTTATGTTAAGCCACTTCGTCAATTGCAGCATCTTTTAAGTGAAAATAAAGCCTATTTGAGCTTCTTACACGGATACTGTAGGGTGTTGCTGCTAATTAAAAACAAATCCCCTCCATAATAAAGCTAAATTTTGTCGTGATAAATTGGTTACGTAAGATGTTTACTTGTTATTTAATGAATTATAAAGTGTTACAACATTTAAATCCTAGGTAATTTAAGTTACTTTTACGTAAAAAGAAAGTTGAAAAAATAATTTTCTTGTATAAATTGTTTTTGAAGAATAACTCAGTATTATTTATGCGATTAAATTCTCTCAGTGTCATAAAAAACAACTAAATTACTAATTAGAATATTAAGAGATGTTTTAATTATTGAAACTTCACAAAATATCATAAAATATTACAAGAAGATATAATGTGATTGATATCGAAAATACTCGATTACCATCCTCAGACCAGAAGGATTTGCAAAGTCATACAATCACTAAAAGTCAGTTAAAGGCAAATAAATAGTTATGTTGGCGTAAGATATATATTTGGCCACTTATATTATGAAAGAACTAGATGAATTAGAAATATACATTGTGAACTCTTTAAAAAATAAATTAGACAATCAGTGGTAAGCAGGATGCTTTAACCAATTTCAAAACAATGAATTATGTGAATGCTTAAAACAGAATATACATTGGCTATTATTTTAGAACATACTATCGTACTATACAAACTTAAAACATTTATAGCTCCTATTTGTAAAGTTTTAATTATTTTATTTCATTTCATTTCTGTATTGGTATTTATAATTAATAGTTATATAAGTATTTCTATCAAATTGGTAAACAAAATGTTTATATATATATATATTTTTTTAGAACATTTTGTAATCATAAAACAATATTTGAGCTTCTACCAGCAGTAGCATTTATACTTATGTGTATAAAATGTTAAATTAAAATGGAGATAATTTACAAATGATAATACCAACTAATATTAAAGGCAATCGAGCATGTAGTCATTCATCATGCAAGAGGTAATTATGACAGGATAAAGCTGCATAACGTATTATTAATTATAATATAGAATACTTAATTTTTAATTACGATTATTTCCACGAGCATCCTTTGTAATAATTGAAGTATTTAGGGTTTCAAACATTAGTACTAAAATTTTTAATTGTTTTAAAGCTTTCCCTTTGGTTTTTAAATCTTGTTTATCGAAATAAAACGAAATGTTGCTGTTGCACAGAAAAAAAAGAAAAAAACTAAGCGCTATAGATTACAAAGACTTTATATTGTTTTGGTAACGTAAACCGTTGCATGCACTGAGTGATGAGGATCGTTTCGATTACTCATGCACACCAAGCATTCTGACATGAAAATGTTCACTTGCTGATTCAGTTATATTATGTGAAGAGCTATTTTAGTTTCACAAATGAAAACAAACTTAATATATACAGAAGTTGCTTAAATTTGAATGTCTGTTAGTGGTATATATATATGACAATAAAACAATAGAATCGGATTATATGTTATTCCATTGTGCATTTACCAAAAGACCAGTAACCATTGCGAAATACAAACAATATTTTATGATTGTTCAACTGTGGACTAAAATGGAATCAGTTAGTGGATTTTTTAAAAGGATCAAAAAGTTTCTGTCAACTTAGTAAGTAAGTTTATAATAATCACACAAATGGGAAGGGGTAAGGACAAGGGTGAAGGGGGAGGGGGAAGGGGTAGAGAGGGGTATTGTAAACTGACTCCACTAATATACGTAATATGGTACTTTTTACACCTTTAATGTGTTTAAATATTACGATCTACAAAAAAATTAATATGAATTTTACTATTTTAAATTTTTGAAAATTATTTAATTTACTTCAGGGTTGCATCAAGAAATCCAATAAATCTTATTTTTCTCAATATAACTGTTTTAAGTGATTTATTTCTGGTAATATACTGTTAAATATTTATTTTAATTTAAACAATTTTTAAAGCAATGTTTTTATTAAAAATAGTAACTAGTAAGATTTTCAATTTATTATCTGTTATAATGGGTTCTTAATATCTACCTCCTTAGATAAAAAGCATGTCAGTCATATTAATCAAATTAAACTAAATATATATTACTAGACATTTCCCAAGTTCTTTGGACATGAAAAATATATTTTAGTTCTTATATATATGAGACAACGTTGTGCGTATTTTAAAGCAAATAATGATAACTTGATTTTAGGATGAGAGTGGATGACCTGAGCAGAGTTGACTGCAGACTCTTTGAAGGACATTTCAGGCTATAATCTTCAGTTGTCTGGAAGTCACAGCTTCCTGAAGGCTAGTCAAGAGCACTAGATAGCAACTTCACACAATTCCTAAAACTACCTGGACAATCTATTTAAAATATACCAGCCATCAACCGCAGGCAGGCACCTGAATGTTACAGTTTCTTGAGGGCTAGCTGAGAACTTTACATCCCAAACAACAGGTCATTTTGTGAACTATTCTGTAACATCAGAGAAAAAATGTTTTTCAGAATATCTTACATTTTTGGGGCTCCGCTTAGTAAAAAATCATATGTCAGTGGTGTTAGCCCAACTATAACATACAATAAATGTTTAATGTATTAGTAAAACAAGAATTTAAAACATAATTTGATCCTTGATATAAACATAATTGGTGGTATTTTGCTGGCAAATAAGTAGCTAATTGTATAAGACAAGGAGAAAGATAAATTATAATGCATAATTTAAAATTTGTTGTGTTATTTATAGCATGACTGTCCCAAAAAAATATACCCTATACACATTTTATTAAGAATGTGTCGAGCTGATAGAGATTCCCTTTTCTCCCCCCCCTCCCCCCAACTAAAAAGAGATTTTATATTTCAGATGTGACGTAACATGATCTCGTAGTAATTAGTATAGTAGTTCAACATTAGTCAGTAAATTTGCCATTTATTATTTTTTACTAAATGTACTAGAGTAACATTACACGTATCTAATACGTTGGGAGTATAAAAATATATATTTATTTCCTATAGATAAATAAATGTTTTGATACGTTTTGATCTAGGCACATACAATGACACGAGCCCTGTGGATCACTTTTTCTTCTACGCCCAAGTTATGTATACAAATGAGAAACTCACTTTAGTCTATACAAGTTGCCTCAAAATAGAACTTGTGACCTTCAAAATAATTACAATTTAGTCTCATGACTTTAACTTAGTCAAAACATCCCTTAAACCCAATGGTAAAATACGACTCAATAATTATACAACATTAAAGTACAACTTAAATCACAATTCAAAGAAAAATAACTAGTATTCTTATCTCATTATTGTTTATCAGTAAGGCGCCTATCATGGATGTATAGGAGTGAGTTTGGAGTGTAGTCATTGTTACTAGGGTTGACTGTTCCTCAGAAATAACTATTTATTAATACCCCAACAGTCATAGTAACTAAGGGACCTACATATTTACGTGGATTCCGAACCACGTAGGGTTGGCATGATTAACATCCATCTGAAAAGCATGTCACTCAGTTCTGTTCCCTAGAAAACATCTGAACTTTGACTATCACCCAATATGGACACCCAAACTTTACTTGCAGTGTCCACGTTGATGGAAAACATTGAGCGTATGCCTTGTTGGAGTTAGGAGGGCCTATCAACTGCAACAGCAATCTCTTCAACACATTATCCCCAAGTAGCTGGTTTACAGTACTCTGGCATCAGTGACGTTTTTAGGTGGAGGGGAGGGGGTTAATGAACCACCAATTTATGAACGTTCAGATTTAGTTAAATTTTTGCTCAAAATATATAATCACTACAGAACCGACCTATACTTCTAAAAATACTCATATTGCTAGTAATTAATACACTAAATATTGTTTACTATTTATCAACTTATAAATTAAACAAACTATAACAATAGTAATTATATTGATGATCTAACGTAACATTAAAAGAATAAAAACAGACTTTTGGTTAAATAACTTTTACGCAAAAATTAAACTTAAATATATTAAAAGTATTTTCGAACATAACCTTAAAATTCCTCACATTATCCTGAATAAATAACATACCTAATTAGCCGTTGGTATTTTAGCTAAATAAATATTTATCATACATACATATTGTAATTTAAACATTAAGTTAACACCTATTTATCGAAAAAACTAGTTAAAGTAATGAAAACGATTCGTAAAGGGCAGGGATATTAAAAACTCTCTAAGGATAGTTAGAATTTATGGGACGCAAGAGCGGTAATTAAAACGTAATCCTAGCCATTAAAGTGGAATAATTAGCAGAACGTGCACATCCGTGACTGGGGAGGTCTTACAGGAATAACTCCTCCATAATAATTAGCAGAACGTGCACATCCGTGACTGGGGAGGTCTTACAGGAATAACTCCTCCATAATAATTAGCAGAACGTGCACATCCGTGACTGGGGAGGTCTTACAGGAATAACTCCTCCATAATAATTAGCAGAACGTGCACATCCGTGACTGGGGAGGTCTTACAGGAATAACTCCTCCATAATAATTAGCAGAACGTGCACATCCGTGACTGGGGAGGTCTTACAGGAACGACTCCTCCATAATAGTTAGCAGAACGTGCACATCCGTGACTGGGGAGGTCTTACAGGAATAACTCCTCCATAATAATTAGCAGAACGTGCACATCCGTGACTGGGGAGGTCTTACAGGAACGACTCCTCCATAATAATTAGCAGAACGTGCACATCCGTGACTGGGGAGGTCTTACAGGAACGACTCCTCCATAATAATTAGCAGAACGTGCACATCCGTGACTGGGGAGGTCTTACAGGAATAACTCCTCCATAATAATTAGCAGAACGTGCACATCCGTGACTGGGGAGGTCTTACAGGAATAACTCCTCCATAATAATTAGCAGAACGTGCACATCCGTGACTGGGGAGGTCTTACAGGAATAACTCCTCCATAATAATTAGCAGAACGTGCACATCCGTGACTGGGGAGGTCTTACAGGAATAACTCCTCCATAATAATTAGCAGAACGTGCACATCCGTGACTGGGGAGGTCTTACAGGAACGACTCCTCCATAATAATTAGCAGAACGTGCACATCCGTGACTGGGGAGGTCTTACAGGAATAACTCCTCCATAATAATTAGCAGAACGTGCACATCCGTGACTGGGGAGGTCTTACAGGCATGACTCCTCCATAATAATTAGCAGAACGTGCACATCCGTGACTGGGGAGGTCTTACAGGAACGACTCCTCCATAATAATTAGCAGAACGTGCACATCCGTGACTGGGGAGGTCTTACAGGAACGACTCCTCCATAATAATTAGCAGAACGTGCACATCCGTGACTGGGGAGGTCTTACAGGAACGACTCCTCCATAATAATTAGCAGAACGTGCACATCCGTGACTGGGGAGGTCTTACAGGAACGACTCCTCCATAATCCTCAATAATGTAGTATAAATTGTTTATTTTCATGTAAAGTTTTTTTATTTTTAATTTACAGACTATATTGTTATCACGTCCGATTAACTTTATTGACGCCCAACAAAGATTTTGTAATTATGCACTTTCTAGCCGTTTCTGAAAATATAATTTCTTTTTCATAAAGTGGTGGGATATGAGTTTATCTCTTAAGGAGGTTTATTTTAACTACGAAAGACTCGTCTTTTACCGAAAAATTTATTAAAAAACAGATTTTTACCCGATGGCGAAAAAAAATACTTTTTAAAAATTATTATTACTTCTTTTATAATTGAAATAATCTTCGGGTCTGTTTCAGAAGAGGACCCCCACGCTTGAAAAATTTACTATAACCTAACCTAACCTAACCTAACCTAACCTAACCTAACCTAACCTAACCTAACCTAACCTAACCTAACCAAGCGTGGTAACCAAGCGTGGGGGTCCTCTTCTGAAACAGACCCTAATCTTCAATCTAATAACTCAAAGAAGAAATTGTTATTAATTACTTTTTTATTTAGAATTGTTTTCATGTGGAACTCAATTGTATTATTGGTTTTAAATTATTTTTTCGATAACAACAATAATTTTTTTACTGTAACCTAAATTATCGCAATTTATTATTTACTAAAAAAAATATATATATAATTTGCATTATATTGGGGTGCCTGGCATCCGTGACTGCCTGCCAGCCGTCCCTCCGGAAGAAATATAGATGAATTCAGTTGTTACGGTTAATAGTTGTGCAATGGCCACTAATCGCGATACACCGTAAAAGTAGTTTTTCCACTATATCTTGAGGAACATATTAAGCACAAACAATACATCACATTAAAATGAGCTGTTTAAAATATAAAATAAACTAATGGAAATGTGTCAAAACCAATAAAATTTGTGAAATTATTTATTTCTATTATTTCGGTCAAATCCGTGATTTCCGCAGTATAAAGTGCATATCTTGTGAAAATATAAGCAATTCTTCACCCATTTCATTTAAAGTTTTCACACTTAGTTTGGTGGCAAGAAACTGCATAAAACCCAAAGATTTAATAGCACTTAACTGTATTAAATGTATTAATAACTTAATAGTTTGAAACGTCCCAGGTTCGCGTGTTATCAGACAACAAATGAAAAACACAAAAGTAACGTATTTTGCATTGGGAAAAAATAATAAAACACTTTGTTGAGACACAAATTATGACTTATGAAAGAAATATTTTTGTCTTAAAGAGGCCATTTCCCAAACCGCCAAGTCTCCGCTGGGAAGTCGATAGTGCATTTAGTAGGGATACCTTCTTACCGACGCAGGCCGGAAGTTTATATCCGGGAGAGTGAGGAGGGACGAGAAGACCCTGGCGAATCGAAAAACAGTCTTCTTGTGAGGCTCATTGTTGTTAATGCTAGTTTTATAGAGAAATGATGCGGATCATTCTTGCCTATGTAGTTAGGCCGACTACGAAAACGTAAAGAAATTGTATCAGAAAAGGTAGTTAGTTAGCAGTATTAGGTGCAGCAACAATATTGCAGAAGTATAGTGTAAAATAAGTAACGGTAAAAACAACTACGAAATTGAGGTAATTTAAATTTGAAATTACAGTATGTAGACAATTTTTAAATAAAAACACATAAATTAAGAACAATATTTTACTATAATTAAAAGTAAATAGTGTTGAATTTTTATTTTTTATTTATTCTTAAGACACCAATCGTTAATATATGGGTGATTATGGATTTTGAATGAGTGTGATGAGTGTAGATGAACGAGTGTTATTATTATTATTATTATTATTATTATTATTATTATTCATCTCTAAGACGCCGATCGTAGAGATATGGGCGAATATGAGGCGTGAATGAGTGTGATGAGTGTAGACGAACGAGTGTAGTCATTATTACTATTTGAGTTAGACTTAGCTCAGAAAGGACTATTAATTAATAGCCCAATAGCCAGGGCAACTATGGGACCTACAGCTTTACGTGGAATACGAACCACGTAGTGTTGGTCTGATTTTCAGCTAACTGACAAGAGTTAGTTTGACACTTAGTTCTCTTTCCTACACAACACCCGAACCTTGACTACCATTCAACACGGACATTTCAGATTTCTCTAGAAGTGTCTATATTGATGACAACCACTGATCGGAGGCCGTGTCGGTATTAAGAGGACCGAACATAGAACCTATCGCCTACAATCTCCCAAACACTTTGTCCCCAAGTAGCTGAGTTAAAGCACTGTATAGTGTAGTCATTGTTACTATCTGAGTTCGACTTAGCTCAGAAAGGAATATTTATTAATAGCCCAAAAACCAGGGCAACTATGAAATCTACAATAAATGGACTCTGTTGACAAGTTTGAAAAATTAGCTGAACCATTAATGTAATTTGTATGAAATAAATAATATTTAATTATTTTCTTTGTTCATTAATTCATCGATTTCAAATTATGACAGGTGTAATAAGTCTTATGTTATAACAGTTCATATCATTTAATTCAAATAAAGTTGTATCAAGGACGTTTTAAAATATTAAAACATGTTCGAGTTTTGAATAATAAAAGTTTAATTTTGATGCACAGTGAAATGTAATTAGGATTCCTGTTTTTGTTGTCCCGATACATACCTCATATTGTATTTACGACCACCTAATATTTTTTTATGATTACCTCATATTTAAATTACGCTTATATCATATTGTATTTACGATCAAAGAAACAATGTAATTTATATGACAGGTAGATATTTTAGATGAATATTAATATAAATAGGAATAAAAGATTTTTATATGAACAGTTTAGATGCAGAAGAGAAGAATAAGTAAGTCCAGTGTGAAATATAAATTACATATTGGTATAATTAATAAAGTTTTCTCTTAAAACATAGTTGTTTTAAAAGATAGTAACTGATATTGTTTTATATTATGATAGAGCATAACTGTTATACTACGGTTTCCTGACACAACGGTTGTACAACAATAAAACAGCTGCTTTGCCACAAAAATCTTTATACTCTTCTAGATTATTATGCGAGTTCACCAGTTTTTTGTTCCTTAATATTTTTCTTTTATTAGGTAAGGATTTCTGAGGTAGAGTTACTGCAGGGATATCCAACCACCGTGATGGAGCCGGAGATTAGACCCACAAATCGCTCCCAGCACACTGCTTTTGTGGGGTTTACTGGGGGTTTTCTCGTGGGCGGAGGGGGGCTTACTGGTAAAACAACCGACAGAAATATTAACAATGTTGACCAACCAGTGGTTTTAACAAACATTTCTTGAACATAGCCTAAATTACTAATAAATTCATTTGACTAAAAATCTTCCTTAAAGGTGAGAGTATATTTTTGATTTTATCTATTAATTCTAATACATATACGGGGTGGACAAATATGGAAAACTTTTAAAACATCGTTGTTTCTTTCTAAAGATAATTTGATAGTTCAATTTTTTTTATTAAGTATAATTTTTATTACAATAATTGAATTAAAATTAATAGCGGAGAAATAATAGTGTTGTAATTGGCCACTCAAATGACCGCTACTCTGGAAAGGACAAACCTTTCAAAGTCCGATTTGTGGCAATTAATTTCTCTTAAACAGAATTTTCATTTGATACCAAACTCAACCTAGGCTTGAAGATTTTCACTCCACTCCACGTGGGCCGTCCCCCTGAAAAGATTAAATGTCGCTAATGACGTCAAAAAGTATGTTCTTTGTAACCATGATCTTGTACAAGATTTCACTTTCACACAAGTCAAGTCATACACAAGTTGTGAAAGCGTTTCCATTTTTTCCACCCTGTAGATCCCCAATGGTAAATGTTGTGATTGTTATAAAATAAATACAATCAAGATGATTAACCTTAATTTTAATTTAAAATGTATAGATAGTAAGGAATATTTTTTCAGTAGGGCAAAAGGTATTGGTTATAGGATTAACCCTATTGGCCACGTGAATCTTGAGAAAATGCACGTTATAGCGCAGTTTGTATACAATTCATCTTAAATAGAAATACATTTTTCCAAGGAATCGGCACAAACTTTCACTCATTTTAAACACTAAAAAAAGAAAACTAGAAAAATTACCAGTTTGATTCCCAACTATGTTTTTTTACCATAACACGAAGACCAATCAAGTTAGAGATATGTGGTTTATACTACAATATTTTAAATTGTAATTCACGTCAATCCTGAAAATGTAATCAAAATCATTATTGCCATTTTTGAGAAAACTCCATTTTTGTATGTTTTTTGCCCTTCAAAAAAGTGAAAAAATAGACTGGAGATATCGGCTAAATACGTCTATATACCAAATATCATAACAATTGATCTATTTGATCTCCAGCGAGCTGTACATACACACATACGGACAAGAACAACCTTTTTTGGAAAAAAATCTTTTTAGGTTTAGGGACCCCAAAAAAGGATTTGTAGACCAACTTGTAAAAAAAAAAATTTTTTGTACGATCAAAATAATCTCTCTATGCTAACGCTTATGGGAGAAAGTAAAATTACAAACATATTGTGTTAGAATGAAACATAATATAAACTACACTTTTATTTATTTATTATTACGTAGTTAATCGTCAAGATATTGGTGAATTTTGATTTAGATTGAGTGTGATGAGTGTAGATGAGCGAATGTAGTCATTGTTACAAACTAAGGCCGACTATTCCTTAGAAAGTGTCACTAATTAATAGCCCAATGACAAATGAACAGCTGGTGGTTATCAGCTGATCCTTCTCAAAATGTGTTATGACTCTGATTGGGATCGAACTGAGAACCTTTAGCTTATAAAGCTGGGCTTCCTCCAACTACAATACCGATCAATTGGCTGAAGTATATTTATTTTCAAATGTATTTTATGCACTTAATTACGAATACAAATATAAAATTTAACAACATTCTGGTACTTATAGTAGGCCTAGCCTATTTATAAGTTTAAGTAAGTCCTTTTAGCATAAATCCATAAATGTCTTTTTTTGCCACTAGCCTCCATTTAAAAATAATACTAATAATAATAATAGCCTTAAAACTGACCACCTGTACAAAGGAACCTTTTTATTAATAAAGTAAAAATATAAATATGCAAGTTCCTTCATTATAAAAACTGTAAGCCAATAAATACTTTAGATGTGAATTTTAAATAAAAAAAAAATGTATACTTGATCCCTCATCCCAATTTAAATTTTTTTATTTATCACAATATAATATTCTCATTTACTTTATGCAGTACAAATATATTACTAATCCAGATATTTCAATACAATATTGTCATCATTTTATCAAGTCAAACCGACAAATATGTGAAAAGTACGCGTATATCTAGTTATAGATAGTAAATAAAGTAACAAAATACAATAAATATATTTGAAAGAGTAAGATATAACAAAAAACAAAAGAGGTAGCAACACATAGAACCATTATTATCAAATAAAGAACAATAAATATGAGTAAAATAGTACCAATATAATATTTAAAATAAATAACAAAAGCAGCAGCAACATAGAGTGCGTGTATTTTCAATTCAATTTCAGATTCAATACCACAGTGCATGTATGGGTGGGCGGTTGGGTCAATACCACAGTTCTTGTATGGGTGGGCGGGTGGGTCAATACCACAGTGCGTGTATGGGTGGGCGGGTGAGTAGTGTAGAAACAGCGGTTGAAGCACAACCTTGAACTTTGGACTGTTGTCCACGTGATCACCACGTGATCAACACGTGATCACCACGTGCTCACCACGGCCTCTGATTGGTCGAGAGCGGTCACGTGACTTTTTCAAGATGGCGACGCCCATTTCCCGCCAAATTTCCTAACCTCACTTTTGATCACCACGTGTTGACCTTGAGGTCAAGTTTACTATTGTTTACTACTGTTATCAGCCACGTGGTGACCTTGAAGGTCAAGTTTACTACGAACACGTGGACCCAACTGGTCGAGTTCAGAGTTCTTACCAAGTTCTGTTTTCCTAATACTTAACGACCAGTTTTAACGTATGTATTAACGCGTTTGTATTTAATATAGTATAATTTAATAATTGTATATGTATTTATTATAGTTTTAACGTAAAAGGATAACGAATTTAAATTAATATTACTGTAACACCGAAAAAACGCGTATGTATTTAATATAGTATAATTTAATAATCATATATGTATTTAGTATATTATATTGTATATATAGTATATTGGCAGCACTGAGATATATTTTTTTTGCAATTAATCGTGCGAGTTGGTAACACTGCGAAAAAACAGTTGGTACATTTCATATGGCGCTACATCAGCTGAGCAGACGACAAACCAACAGAGTTTTTTTCACATCTGAACAAATTAATACTATATTAAATACGAATTAAAATACATTTCATATAGTATAACGTGGCTCGTCGAGCGAAGCGAACGAAGCCACACACGTTCTTCTGCCGCTACTTACGTTAACCTCTCGGGTGTGTCACTGTGCCTCAGTGGTTTCGACTCCGTCTCACAAACGGAAGGTTCTCAGATCGATCCCGGCACCGGTCTTCGACACTTTTTGCCAGCATTAAATAAATACAATTAATTTATTAAATACGCCGTGACGTCGTCAGAAGAAAGAGCGCGAAAATGGCGTGACGTCACACCAAAACAACACTGACCTAGGACAACGTCGCGGGGGGTCCACGTGCTCGTAGTAAACTTGACCTTCAAGGTCACCACGTGGCTCAGTAGTAAACAATAGTAAACTTGACCTCAAGGTCAACACGTGGTGGTGATCACGTGATGAGCACGTGGTGATCACGTGATGAGCACGTGGTGATCACGTGGTGATCACGTGGACAACAGTCCAAAGTTCAAGGTTGTGCTTCAACCGCTGTTTCTACACTACTCGGGTGGGTAATAATGCCTTATCACTTAGTTGAAAATCAGAATATACCACGTGGTTTGGACTCCACGTTAAACTCTAGGTTACACTATTTGTAGCTTATAGATTAGTGTGAATTTATTTTAATATAAATATAAAAAATAATTTAAGTAGGCAGTTAGGTACTGAAATCAAATGTTATATCTTTAACTAGTTTCCTAAAATCAATATTACTTTTTGAAAAAATAACGAATTCTGGGTAAAAAATTACGTAAGATGCGTAATCATATTTGACGGAGAAGATATTTAGGACAGGGTGTTATTTTACGTAACAGGTTCGACAGCAAACACATCGTGATCTATTGTAAAATAATAAACTATTAGAATTAGATTTGTTCAATATAATGAGTTTCAAAGTAAATTTATACAAAATACTATTTTAAATAACTATTTTTATAAAAATATTAAAAATTTTGTCGTAATATTCACAATAATTCCGACGTTAAAAGTACTAAAATAATGGTTTTAAAAGTTTAAATCCCAGGAAGCAAAGTTAATTTGGGTAAACAGACCTTTATCAGTAATCCGATGAATATTGCCGACAGTTTGTGTGGGATGTCACTTGGAGGGTGACATCCACCCCTTCAGCCCTCCCCACCGACCCCATTCCCACGTCTGCCCCTTAATGGGGTGGATTTGCTTTTAATTAGAAACGCCATTCAAGGCACGTGATGGCCTTTAAATATTGCATTCAGGCTTTGTGTACGATCCAGTGATGTTTTTGTACCACGAGTTAATGCTATTTTATAATCACAAACACTTAAATAAAAACTTACTTAAATTATTTGTTTGACATTTATTTTTAGGCAATGGATTGTTAATGATTGGTAAAATTCATGAACCCTCAGTAAGCTTTGAGTGTTTTAAGAAACAAACACAACATTTCGACATGTATTAAGTGTTTCGTCTTCAGGTGATACTCCCCCTAGTGTTTCCTCCATTTAACCCACAGTAATTTTAAAGAAGTCCCCTAAAGACTGATTGCAACGAAATATTTTGGACAAAATAGTTGACTGTTAAGAAAGTAATGTTTTCTTACAACCTATCACACGTCACACAAATACGAGACACTATACAACATAACAACATAATGAGAAAAAGTTTAACAATACACAAATATGTATTGTTAAACTTACATATGGATATGTACATACATAGGGATATGTTAAACTTATCCTAACAGTGTTTGGTTTTTTAACTCCATCAGGTATACGGGGCCAGGGACCACTCTACACTCTACACTCAGGGCTGAACTGACCAGGTACGTAAAAACATGACCATAATGTTCTCAAGGGTTTTATTAAATTATTGCAGGCTAAGAGGTGAAAAATAAAAAAACTATTGTAAACATAGGCTAAGTAAGTAAAACCTGAGGACAGCAGGGGTTTATATATAATCGAAACGTTGTGTTTTTTATTAAATTATTTGTAATTTTTGTAAATTGCTATTTAAAATATTGAAAGTACAAGGTATATTATTTTCATTGATCTTGAATGGACATATGCTACAGACACAATAATATGACTATGATTCATTACATATAAAAACAAATATATTTTAGAGTAATAAAAAACTAGTACATACACCACTTTGGTAAAACCTATAAATATATCATAAAATATTAAAGATTATATATTTTAAGTTCGTAAATTATGATTAGATTTTCACGCTTGATAATATTTAAAAGTCATTTAAATTCTCGGTATAATTAACAGTATTCTTCGCTAATTATTTTCTTTAAGAAACTTCAGGAATTCAATTGATATCAGAACTCATTATCGTAACTAAAAAGTGTTTAAGAAAACAAAATTAGAAGGAACGAAAAAAAATTGTTGTAACAACCTTTAACAATGATTAAAAATCTTCAATATAAAAACAAATAAACCATAATTTATAACACAAAACGATATTACACACTTATTATTCCATGTGTACAAGGAACACCAGAAAAAAATTTAAAATATAATAATAGAATGTTATTTATACTATCAAACACTCTTCAAGGTATTTTTTTATCAAAACCAAACCAAAAATCTTCAAACTAAAACAAAAAACCATATAAAGAATTGATTTTAGTACAATGAAACTTATTCCTCATAGACTTCAAGATTAACTAAAATTTAAATTAAATAACACATTTACAATTAAAAAAGAAACAAATTTTATGGGTCTAAATTTGGTGCATATGGCATTTCTAAAAAGAAATATAGTATTGAATTTAAATTGTCAGCTATTTCAACAATTCGACCTAATTGGAAATCTAGACTCTCTTCAAACTGCATGTATGTCAAAAAATAACAGTGACATCTGAATAATTCCAAAATATTAGTAAAATTTTTGTAATTTATTAAAAATAAACCACTAAAAAGCATCAAACAATGTAAAACAATATTTTAATACAATATAATTTTATGCATTTTTAATATTTAAATTTACATTTTACTTTATATTATATAAATTACTTAAACTTATGTTTTTATTGTAAAAACATATTTCATTTATTTTAGGATTCGTATAAATATAATATACATATATGACTGGTAGATAATATTTCGAGATTTACAATGTTTAAAGTGTTAACTAGTTTTAAATGCATGCTAAGGAAAAGTAATACCTGAAAAAGACAGTAGTTATTTATACCTGTGGAAAGGTTGTGAAATATTAACGACCAATCATGAACAATTATAGGTTGTCAATAAAAAAATTTTATGGTTGGCAATTTTCGGATTTTACACCTAATTTTGAGCAAAAAAATATAACAGTTTTTTTCGAACTCCGCCCCATTTAGTGTCTATCTGTCCTCTTATGTTATTAACAAACACATTAATAACTTAAGAATGAGGTTTTATATTCAATTTAAACTTCATACAGTTCACTACAATAATATTAAAAAAAAAAAATTGAACATATTCATTGAGTTAATTTAGTCATTTTCAAACAGCGGTCACTTAAAATATTTTCGTGGACTATCATTAGGAAAACAATTGTTTTAAATATTTGAAATTTTCATCATTTAAAAAGTATAAATATATATCGATGACTATTTTCCTCCTCTGTAGCAATGTTATTGTAAAGAAGTGTGCACAATTTTTAAAGTCAATTGGTCAAACCATGCTTAGGTTATTAACTGTTTAAAAATGCATAAAACTAGAGACACTAAAAAGAGTGGCATTCGAAAAAAAAAATTATTGTATACTTCGTTTTCTTCCACTGATTAGGTGTATAAATCAAAGTACCAGCCAGGACACATTTTTTGTTACACATATATACATAAATAAATGCGTTGCAATGATTTTTCATTTTTATATCAACAATGCAAAGACATGAGAAATACTCTGTTATACACAGTTTATGTTGAATAGAAAACAAGCTAAATATTTCAGACTTCTCAGTATTCTGAGAACTGATCAATAATACAAACATTTTGTGACGTCACAATCCACAACTTCACCCCAATTCTACCACTCAATCTTTCGCAATCACCCCGTTATGGTTGGATTAAATTTTAATTAGAACTGTCATTCAGGGCCGTCACAGTTTTGAATGAATACTATTAAACTGCCATATTATTTATACAAACTTATTGAAATTTAATTAATTCTATGTATTCTAGGTGATTAATTAATATTAGTTTTTATTGAACTTTAAACTTTGACTAATTTATTAAAATTAAATGAGACAAATAAATCAATCACTTAATAATTAATATTGAAACATTAAATTTACTTTATAAAAGGAATCGTTTTATTATTGTAGGACATTCATTTTATTGTCAGTTTTGAATTGTTTCAATTTATTTATCAAGTAGCCTAATTTTTATTAGTAAAACACTAACTAAATAATTATAAAAATACTTCTTCTGGAAGAACATAAATAAACTAAGTAAAAGTTAATAGAATTGCTTATTGTTTCAATAAAATGGAAGATACATAAAATAATAATATCTCGAGAACTATCCAACCAGTAGAAGTCTAACATTTTACCATTTTAGTATAGTATATAAAGAATTATTTAATGATAAAAATACCACTTTTACCTAACGAGGAATAGTGTTTTCAAATTAATATCGCTATCTTTGTTTCACTATTTCACACTAGGAATAGTGTTTCTTTTAATTGCAAATAACTGATACTTTTTAATGTTACAACCACATAAAGGTTGTGATCAAAATCTTACAATGGCCTTTGAATAGAGCCACATAAGACGTTAAGTTAGTGTTACAGTAATGGCAGTCAGTGTTTTTATTAATATGAACTTTTAAAATAGTAAAGAAGTACATATATATTAATTGTTAGCACTTTAAAGTATACCGTACAATCAGCTTAAAACAATTTTTTGCAACAAACCAAAGTATATAGTTTTCAATTTTGCTTAGGGTTCGCTATAACGACTCAAAACGGCAGTTTTTTATTTCTAGTTTTGTGCTTCTTCTAAATTAACTTTAAAAGTGATTTATAAAAGTGAATCTCTTAAAATATTGAATCTCAAGTTTCTAGATAGACTGTTCCTTAGAGAGATATTTATTAATAGCCGAATAGCCAGGGTAACTAAGATTTTATAGTTTCACGTGGAATTTTAACCACGTCGTATTGATCTGATTTTCAGCTGGTTGACATGTCTTATACTACTTCTCTAGTACAGTCCACGCCGATGGTAACCATTGAGTGGACGACGCGTCAGTATTAATAGGACTGATCATAGAATCTTTCGTCTAAAATATCCACGACAATTTGACCCCAAGTAGCTGGATTACACCAATTTGCCTACAGTGCTAACTGCTTACTAAAACAATGTGAAGACATTTTTTTTTTTTTAAGTTACATAATAATTCATGTCTTTTTCTCTTTTGAATATGAACCTTTTGTTTATAATATTTTCATCTCAGCTGTAGTGTGTGCATCATAACTAAAATACGAGTATCATATTTTATGTAATTAGATAACACTGAGAAATATGCGTATTGCACTACATAGAAATGCTTTTATCTGATAAAAGTGCACGTAGTTTCAAATAAATGGTACCAGGTAACTGGCACAAACTTTCTCCCTTTCCCGGAATAATATATGAAAGTTTGCTTCAAGTCGGTCAAGTCCAGAAATGGTTAATGTTGAATATGAATGAATGTATTGTTGAATTTAACTAACAATAAGGGATGCAAAACACACCTAAATATACTGACGGAACACTTATTTTATATAAAAAATATGGAAAAAAAATAATCTTCAAAACAGCTTAAATTATGTTTTGATAATTAAATAGCCAGATTTTACGTAATCAACCATCAACAAATTGTGGCTTCCGGCCTTCAGCCTCCAGACCCAACTTAGTTGGGTGGTAACTAAAATATATTAATTTGTAATTTTCATCTTTACTGAAAAATTAATTAAAATCAAAATCGTGGAATAAAAACTTTTAAAAAATTCAATTTTATTGTTTTTTCTGTACAAAATATATTACGATTAAAAACTATTACAGTTAGGGACTTGCTGGTTTTAATAAAAGATTTTAAATTCTAACTCACATATTTCCTGACAATTTTATCAAAATTGTTAAAACCGTGTATGAGAAAATTTTATAAGTAAAAAAACATTCATGTAAGTTTTTTGGTCGTATAAATAAAAAGAATAAAATTTCAAAACAGTTAAAAAAATAGTCTGCAGGTATTTGCTAATATACCTTTATACCAAGTTTTATAAAAATCGATCCATCGGTTTGGTCTCTGGTGAAGTGCAAGTACACGCACGCACGCACGCACACACGCACACACACACATATGGAAAGCCACAAACATGTTTATTATTATTATTTTGTTAACACAATTTTGGGTTTATGGGATCCTTAAATTAATTTTAGACCAACTTGTAACAGGTTTTTGATTGACCGTGATACATTTTCTATATGCTAACGCATATAGGAGAAAGGGTAATTATGCACTTTCTTGCCACCAAACAAATTTGGAACATTTTGCTTGAAATGGGTCTAGAATTGGCTGTATTTTCACGAGATATGCTTTTTATTCCGCGGAAGTAACGTATTTTACCGAAAAATTCGAAAAAAACCAATGTCACAACTTTTAGTATTTTTGTCATATTTCCGTTAATTTAAATGGTATTTTAAACATATTTTTTTATTTTGATGTGTTTTTTTTCACTGAATATAAATTTGAAAACTATTTTTGTCTATTACAAATATTTCTCGAGAAATAACGGAAAAACTACTGTCGCGGCGGATCGCGATTAGCGGCCATTACGCGATCATTATATACAACAACTATTAATCACAAAAACCGAATTCTCATATATTCCCGCCGGAGTGACGGCCGGCAGGCCGTCACGGAGGCCAAACGCCCGAATTTAATGCAAATTACGAATTTTTGTTGAGAAAATAGACAATTAGGATAAGTTAGGTTATGTTTGGTTATGTCAACAAAAATGCATTTTTCGAGCAGAAAAAATAATTTTACTACAAAACCAGTTATATATTTGTGTTCAGCATAAAAAAACACGAGAAATGAAAAAAACATTTGTCGAAAAATAACGATTTTTAAAAAAGTTGGTTTTTCATTATTAGATAAAAATATAGTTTTTCGATTTTTCGGTAAAAAAGGAGTTTTCCGCGGATGAAATCAAACTCCTCGAGAGATATAAACTCATTTTTCACCACTTTATTAACATGAAATCGTATTTTCAGAGGTGGCAAGAAAGTGCATAATTACCGGAGAAAGTAAAAAACTATATACATATATTTGGGGTTATTTTTAAATTAATAAGCTGGATTTATCTTTATAGTAAAACAATAAGTTAACCCCATAAAATAGCCATTTTACGTTACATATTCAGCGTTGCTACGATCAGCATAACAATGCATACAGTTGGTGAGTTTATGCATATATAAAGTTTAATGCATATACTCTGATTTGTACTATGATGTAATAAACTTAATACTTAAACTCGTTCATCCAGGATGAAATTATCTGTTTATAAATTTATGTTGCAAATGAAAGCAGGATATGTGTGAATATTTAAATTCCATTACGTAGCAGGAAAGTAGCCGGGCTACCTCAAATTAGTGAGAATATGACGTGATGGCTTTATAATGCAATAGGGACTTAATGCACGTTTCTCTATAATAGTTTTAGAGACTATGGAAGTTGAAGAGTTATGAGTACAATATAAATTTAAAATATATAATATAAGATAAATAAAATTAGCAAAATAAATGGTTCCAAAGAATTTGCACAAACTTTTCTCTATATTTAAATCAAAAAATATAAAGTAAAAATTACCAGTTTGATTCTCAAATATGTTGTTTTCCCATAACTCAAAAACTTGTCAAGTTACAGACATGCAGTTTTTACTGAAATATTTTAAGTCGCAATTTACACATTTCCTATAAATTTAATCAAAATCGTTAAAGCTGTTTTTGAGAAAATTAAATGTTTGTATGGGTTTTTACACATAAAAATTAAAAAATACTAAAATAAAAAAAAGATAAAAAACGGTCAGGTGGTATTGGCTAAATACACCCACATACCAAATTTAATAAAAATCTATCGATCCGTTTAGCCTCCAGCTAAGGGCACATACACACAGACAGACGCACATACGGACTTAAACTTTTTTTCGGAAAAAATACCTTTTGGGTTCAATAAACACAACACTATAACACTACAAAACATTAGTACAATCTGAAGTGACTGATTGTAGTAAGACAATATTTAAACTCCACCAGAAATATTAAATTGACAAAATACAAAACGTAGACAGATGTATAATCAGAAGATGCATAAAAAGAAACACTAAACCGGAGAAGGTTGGAGACCAGACCGAACAATGCAGTATGTAAAGAAATGTAACCAATAACAGATTATATGAGAAAAGAATATCTTACCTTGGACACATATTAAGAATGCTGGAAGATATAATAACAAAAAGGAAAATTACAAGAATGTTTGAACAAAAAACAACAGCTAATTTGATAAAAGAAATAAAAGAGGACATACAGAACTTGGCTTAAAAATAGATGATCTTATGTACAAAATAGAAAAACAAAAAGTGTCCTAAAAGACATATGTGTTAGATTCAACATGAGACAAGATAATAGGTCAACATGCATTAGGATTTTTTCTGATAAAACAAGAAAATAAAGATATGAAATAATATTAGAGAAAGATAAAGGAGAAGAATACAAAATGAATTAACCGAAAATGACAAAAGTGGTCCAATGGTGACCGTAAAAGAAAAAAAAGATAAAAAATATTAAGTTAGTTAAATAATATTATTAAGTAAGGAGGGGACTAAAGGACCTACATATTTATGTGGGATCCGAACCACGCAGTATTTATCTGATTTTTAGCTAACCGACAAAAGCCTAATTCTGAATTTTCCTTCCTAAACAATTAATACTACTTAACAAGCCTAACTATATTATATCCCTGACTTCTGTACTAGTGTTCACACTAATGGAAACCATTCACCGTTCGTCGTGTCGGTTCACAAAAATCTATCGCCTATAATCTTCACAACACGTTGTCTCCAAGTATTGCACTATTAGTGCCGAAAATTTTTAGATTTGATTTTAACATTAACGAGTAGTTTTGGATAGCCAAGCCCAATTTTATAATTCAAACTAACATAATTGACTAAAGGTAGTACGTAGAAGGTAACTAATATCATGGTGACCATAGTGACTTAAGGTCACTCTAAAGTTTAACTGCGTAGGCTTCTAAGTTTTATGGTATACAAAACGTAATACTGATTATTTTTTTTTAAGAATGTTTGTTTTATGTTTATATTATACATTCATACAAAAGATATATCTTGTAAAGGGATAACTATTCATTTAAGTAATTTCAAACTAAACATAATATGATTTATAAGAGTATTACATAGTTTGTTCTAGTTTGTAGTCATATATTGATTAAAATGGATAACATAATCTTGATAAGCATCGTTGTACTTACAAACAACACTTTAAACTGGAAATATGAGCACTGACCTGAAACAAACATAAAATATTGTAACATTACAAGAACACTTCTTATTAGAAGAAACATACAGGGTGGAAAAAGATATGGAAACACAACGTTATTTTTTCCACAGATAATTTAATTTTTTTTTAATTATTGTCTTCCATAAAGTATCATTTTTTATCAGAATAGTTTACTTAAAACGATTAAGAAGTGGAGGGATGTTATTTTAAAAATTAGTTACATTGAAAATCAAATGACCACTACTCTCGAAAGGATAAACCTTTCGAAGTCCGGTTTGCGGTAATTAATTTCTCTTAAATAGACCTTTCATTTGTGCCAAACTCGACCTATGCTTACGTTGAATATTTTCATTCAACTCCTCGTGGGCCGTCTCCCATAAAAAGATGGAATGTCGCTAATAGCGTCAAAAAGTGTGTTCTTTGTAACCATGACCATGTACAAGAGTTCACTTTTACAAGTGAAGTCGTACGTTTCCATATTTTTTCCCTCCCTGTATATTGAAGCTCTACTATGCAATAATTTTTTATTACAATCTAACAATTCGTTGAATTGCTACAAATAGCATTTATTTAAAAAAAATGTAGACTTGTTTGGATCAAATGGGAATGTAACTGTATTATTACATAATTGTTTTTAAATCGTTCAAGACCAGTGGCATTTTTTTTTTTTTTTTTTTTTTTTACTGATTATTCAATAACGTTGTTATTTGACGAATCATTATTAAAACGCCGATCGTCAAGATACTGTATGGGCGAATATGAGAGACGAAGGAGTGTGATGATTGTAGATGAGTGCATGTAGTCATTGTTACTAACTAAGTTCGACTGTTACTCTAAAGAGCTATTTATTAATATCCCTATGGCCATGGCAACTAAAGAACTGAGAGATTTATGTGGAATCCGAACCACGTAGTGTTAGTATGATTTTATGCTAACTGTTAAGCTTGACACTCAGTTCTCTTCTCTACACAGCATCTGAATCTTGACTACCATCCAACGTGGACACCCCAGTTTTCTCTAATAGTGTCCACATCGATGGCAACTATTGAGCGGACGTCGTATAGGTATTAAGAGGACGGAGCATAGAACATGTCGCCTACAATCTCCACAATGGTCGAAACACATCAAAGGTAACTTTAGTTAGACCTCCCGGGAGTTGATTCGGTGAAACCATGCAGTGAAGTCAGAAGTGCTAACTGTTAGGATAGAAAGTAAAACAGTATAACTAATCAAATAAATATATCAATTGACGAAAATAGATTGGACCAAATAAATCACACAACATTCTTAGGATTAGAAATAGATAGTCATCTCAGTTGGGACTTTCATGTAGACAACATATCAAGAAAAATTTGCTCAGTCTTGTATACATTGCGAAGAATGACTTTTTTTATGTAATTTGGATACACTGAAATCAATGTACCATGCTAACGTTCATTCACACATATGATATGGCTTGGAAATCTATGGGGGGACATAAAAAAAATCTCGATACAATATTGTTACTACAAAAAAAGCGTAAAGAATCACGTTGAAACTTGAGCCGCATATATCCGTAAAAAACATTTTTCAAGTCTACAGATGTTAACAGTTTATGATCAGTATTTATTGGATTGTTTACTAAGTATAAAGAATAAAATTCAAAACCTCATTTGAGAAGTAAATTTCATTCTTACAACACTAGGAATAAAAATGATTTAAATATTTCTCAACATAATTTGAGTTTTTATAGAAAAAAAGCAACATACATGGGATCAAAAGCTTTGAATCATTTACCAATTGAATTAAAAAGTATTACTAAGAGTAAATATTTTAAAACTAATGTAAAAAATATCTATTGAAAAAAATGTTTATTCATTGGAAGAATTTGTTTATCCTTGTTAATATTTAGCTATCCCTTAGTTTTTGAATTTGTATTTTAAGTGTTTGTTGTAAACTAATTTGGCTCTGTTTATGTATGTATGTACAAGATGAATAAAGAATGTCTTACATGTGTGATGGTGGTTGGCCTCTGTGTATAACATAAGTCGTACATGTGTGATGGTGGTAAGCCTATGTGTATTACAAGGACATAGTCTTTGTACGAGAGGGTTATTAGTGTGCCTAAATTGGTGTTAATGATTAATTGAGTACCACAAGCAGGGAAACTGAATTTAGTTGAGATGAATTTCAGCTGTTGTACTTTTCATTAATAAAGAAAAGAGGACCCTAGTATTCTAATTGCTTGGTAAGGGCCTTTTGGCCCTTTTGTGTTCGAGCTTTTGATTAACACGGAATATAATCTATATTTATAAAAGAGGATGTTTGTATATATATATATATATGTTTGAAGTTTATGCGCTGCCAAACCATCCAACCAATCGCCATGAAACTTTAGGATTTTGTCCTGTATACTCCCGAGATGGTTTCTGTGAAGTTTGATGCAGATCCGTCTACAGGGTCCCGCCCCACGGGCTCCTAAAGATCCCATGTTATTCAAATGGAGAATCTGAATTGTTTACAAAAAACATATGACTGTGTGGTTTAATGTAGTTTCACATGCCATAAGCAGATTGAAGTTCTCACAACAGTACTGTATATGTTTTGATTTATTGTAGTTCTACATTTCACCTTGAGAGTGTAGCACATACTACTTTTACTTGATCGGGTGATCTGTATTTGGTGTTAACCTTTTTTCCTCGGTAATTAAAACATGTGGTGAAACGTGAAAATAATAAATAAATAATTATTTGTTTTACAGTTTAATTTTTATGACATGCCTCCTAAAAAATCTAATATTGGTAGAAGAAGCAAAAATGCTCGAATTCTTTTAGCTATTAGGTTCTAAATCAAACTCAATATTATGATCGGTGAAGCGGGCGGGTACAGCTAGTACTCTATAAAACCCACTAGTACAGTGTAATGGCCTTAGATGAATGGGTTACCAATTGTCGTAATTTAATTATTATAAATAAGGGTGTATACATATAAGTAATGATGTAATCAAAGTGTAACAATTGAACGGTTAAATAAATATAGATAAAATGATGAAAATGTATAACGAGCTACGTACGATGTGTAGCCTTTAAAATATATTGTATGTTTTGTAATAATTGCACTGTTAAAACATAATAGATAAGCATTTTTATTCACAAAAACATTAATTACAATATAAAGATCATATAAACGGTGGAAATAGTTCCCCTTTTGGGCACATGCCTGTGGGAGGAGAACAGGCCACTACCAGCCAGACGTAAAATAAAATTAAAATGTTACTATTATGTAAACAAATAAAAATAAAAACGTATATAAATAAACTTATGTTTCATAACAATTATTACTTAAATTACAAAATAAAAAAGAGACACTTTTATAAACTAAATTTCGTAACATTAGAAGCCACAGCAAATAAAATTTAAATAAAAACTAAAAATAATAATAAAGAGTACTGTAATCCGCTAAAAAAACTTCCATAAAAACCTGACCTAAAACCTGGACACATTTCACATTTACAGACACTTGCCCACGCCCATAATTACACAATATTGATACACAATGCACAATAATGAACATATGCAGAGTAAATATGGATATTAATATAAAAAAAGATTGAATTTAGCCTATTTATAATATTGCTTTTTTATTATTTGTAGAAACACTACTAATTCTAAAACCAAGTGACAAACATTTCCATTTATGTGCCACAGATCATAGGAGGAAAATGAATTATTAAACCCATTTCGGGGCACTGTGTTGAATCGAGTTATACGTGAAAACCTGTAAATAAGCACTCGGAGCACTAATAAAATAACGGCGCGCGGATAATGTGCACAGGTGGCCGCTAACACAAGTACAATTGAAAGAGGAGCTGAAAAGCCTTTGATAGAGGACGCATTAGGCCAAAGAACGGAGGGGGGTCCGGCATTGAAGGGGGGTGAAACACATTTAGAGCCGGCCCAGCCCCCACCACAAGCATCGTCATTCAATATATTGTACTGCTCCCTAACATCGTTTGCGCTTTATTGTGGCCGCCTCCATTTATTTATATAACTGAACAAAACCAGTTGTGATTTATTTGTTTTTTAAAGCACAGTTTGAAAGTCCTGTACGTTATTTGAGTTTTTGTGGAGGATGAAAAAGAATTAACAAACAAAGATATGAAGTATATTAGGTAATATTTTGAGGATGAATTATTTTTATTTTCATTATTTCAATAAACATTGTGTTCTTTTAAAAGACTCAAATTTCGTTTACGTATTGCGAAGTGGCCCTAAAATAAATAAATAAATAAAAAACAATAAACAGGCTGGAATTAACATTTTTTATCATTTATTTTAATTTTTAACAACATTGAGTGATAGGAGGTTTTATAGTATCAATTTGTTATAGTTTTATGAATTTCTTGGAACGTATAGTGAATATTATTTATTGCATGTTCTATATTATTTGCTTACTTCACGCAAAGGATTCACGCAACTAAACAAGGAAGTTCGGGATATTCTTGTTTAATTTTAGCCAGTGTTTGGATGTCTTTTATGTGTCATTTCTGAGTATTAGTCTTGCCAGCGAAATATCGGACCAATATTACGTGGTTCAGTTCCCACGTAAAGGTGCAGTTTGTTCAGTTCCTTGCATAGTGTCTACCAATAAATACCCCACGCCCATGTAAACATTCTCATTGACCTTTAAAATACACTCAAGTAATATTGGTGTCTCATCTCTAAGTATGAGAGAAATGTACCATATAACTGACATTTTTAATAATTGTTGACTAATACAGATATTTTCAGTTTTAATAATGAAGCGTTAAACTTAAAAAAACGTGTTTCTACTATAAGATCTTGTTTTCAGATTATAACATTGTCTCTTATTTTACTCTTTTTTTATAATCCATTAATGGGTAGATATATAATAGTTAATCAATATGAGCAATAGCACTACGTACTACAACCGTACAGGTATATGTGGGTGGGTCACTACCACTGAAATTTAATGGGTGGGTGGGTCACTACCACTATACGTTAATGGTTGGGTGAGTAACTACCACAGTAAGTTAATGGGTAGGTGGGTCACTACCACTGTACGTGTATGGGTGGGTGGGTATTAATGAAAGTAATAGTGTCTAATGAATATGTAAGAATGACACTTAAAGAACTAGCACACATCTATATAAATAACAACATAAGCGAATAGGTCCCTATGAAAATAATTGAGCTAGTAAAAATATAAGAGAGCTTTATTAGATTCATTTTAAATCTTAGGACGGTGGTATATATACATAAAGAAAGTCAAACATAACTTGGTTTCCACCTTATTGTTTCTAAAAGATCCAACGAATCTTTTCTACCACTTACATATAACAGCTGTTTGTGTTTATGAAGTTATGAATTGCTTAAACAGTAAATAAAGATGTCAAACAAAACTCTATTTGTATGCGTTTTATCACAGCTGTTTTTTGTTCTTTAAACATACCGTAAATCCCTACTTTTTAGTAATAGCACTAAAAAGTCAGCTGTTTTACTTTTTGGTTGAACCTTAAACATTGTTACTGTTTCATTCTGTTGTGTTTACTTATTTCAATTAGATAGTTTGCGTAAACATATGATGGAAGAAGATATTCCAGATTTTATTTTGGAAGAATCTATCGGAAGGATCACTACTGAATAAGTCTAAATGTAAGTCAAAATACTAATTGTAAGATAAAAATCAACTTCCACACGTAAAACATATATTTAGATTGTGTATGGTTCATTTGAACGATTGTCTTTGTTTTCGTCTATGTTTTAACTAAGGATTAGAGCTCAACAATCAGTATTAGAAATATATCGTTTTTAATTAACATCGTTAATAATGTAGTATTATTTAACCTAAAAAACTACTTTATTGTAAAAAAAGAAACTGTAACTATGAACGTGTAATAAATATTCTGTATGATTCAAAACATTGTTCATCACTCGAAACAAAAGTGGCTTTTTGGTGCTTGGTGCTTTTTTATGTACTTTTTGGTGGCACAGCCTCGTTCGTAAAACACAATTGCGCACCAAAAAGTACCACTTTTCCTCCTAGTGATGAAAAGTTCTGTTTAGATGCTTTAATAATCCTCCTGCTGTTCGTGGTGTCACATATCGAGACCGAGGACTGAGGGGTTGGCACGCGTAGCGTGCAAGGGTACCGCCTAGTTATATCAAAGTTATCTAGTAAAAGTCGTGCATTAGTGCTCCTCAATTGCTCAGTGTTTGGGTAAACAGTAAATTTTCTCCTTTACACCAGCGTGACTCATCTACCCCCCCCCCGCACCACCCACCGACCCCAACCGGGTATTGTGCAATATATGAGTTATGATGGACCGTTTATTCATCACAATACAGACAATATTTCAATTAATGAAGAAGTGAAGAGGGGAGGCGGCAGACGAGTGCACCAAACACAAACGCGGCTTATTGTTCTGTGGTGAACAGCTCTTGACTTTGCCGATGGCCCACCTCGCAGATCCCCCCTCCCTTGGTATGGAAAACGCCGCACGCCCAGTCTAGATAGACCTTTCAAACTTTACCCTGTGTTGTGTAAATGCTTTAGACAAAGTTTGTGAAAGGTCTTTATCGTTCAATGCATATATTTATCAAGCCAACTGGAGTTTAACTCCAGCGAAGTTGTTTATACACTATTACAGTTTAGGATGGGGTGTTTGAATATTAATAATAAATACATTTATTTTTTTTCCATAACTTATCATTCTCAGAAATTTCTATTTATCAAAAGTATATCAAATGTTATTCATGATACTGTAGCTATTTTACTAAAACTTTATATTCAGTCATCACAGTTTAAATGAGACTGAAATTGAGTATACAATGTCCTCAAATAATTATATGTTTTTAACGCGCATCAATCATATACGTTAAAATATAATATTTTTTCTTTTTTGTTGATATATTAGTCTAACAATCATAAAGCACTATTCTTGTAAAAGGTATTCGAGACAAAATAGAGTTTTTGTTCTATTTGAAAATTAGTTTATATAACGTTTGATCCAAAATTATGTTTTCCAAATCTAATTGTAATAAAAAAAAATAAATAATCATTTTATTTAATATATAATTTCATTTTAACTGATTTTACAGTATACAAAATATTAAACTTAAATATCTTGTTCAAAATGACTCCTATCAACTTAAATTCATTTTTAACATCTTATTCAAACTTCAAACAATCTGTTGACAAAATCTTTGTTATAGTTCAACACTTCAAATTTCCTTGTGATGGCTGCTCTCAACTGCAGCACATATGAGGGCCTTTTAGTAAACACAATATTTTTAACAATTTCCCAAACTGAAACGTCTACTGGAGTTTGTTGGTTGATCTTTTAGGCCAATCTGTTGCACCAAACGTGCTAATTGGTGGTAAGAGATTCCCTTAAATGAAACTCTTATGTGATAGAGCACCGTCTGGTTACCAAATGAGGTTAGTATTTTCGTATGGAGTATTATTTTGTAGTTCAGAAAAAACCACTTCTAGTAATTTCAAGGAATGATTCTATATTTACAGTGTAATCGGTAAAGCGTGGGCCTACAATGCCACCACTCCAGGAGCATTAAGTTCTTCCTCAATAACCTAGTGTGGATTTACATTAGTCCAAAAGACACAATTGTGTTTATTAACAGGACCTTTTTAAAAGAACCTTCATCTGTCCAAAGAACACGATTTTTAAAGTGATGGCCAACTTCACAGTGTATTACAAACCGTTGTGAAAACTCTTCACATCTATCTTCTAATAATCCTTAATGCAGCTCTGGACAGTAACGTTTTAATTTTAACGAAATAATTATACGATTTGCACTAGTATATGAAATGTCAAACTCAGCAGATCTTTGTCGGAGTGATATCTTCGGTTTCTGAACAAAAGATTCAGCAACGGTCGTAGTTTAGATACAATAATAGTGGTTTTACACTTTTAGTTACCTCAGATCATTCGTTCAATCTAAAAATGCCTTTCCTAGATGGTGCTGGAGTTTGAAGAAGTCCTTCTACAAATAACTGAATATATTTATCAACATCTTTATCTTTAAAGGATTTCAAAAGGAAAATGTAATAAAATATTAAACACTATTTATTTACTTTAAGAGTTTAGATCCTGGAACATGGATTACAAGCTATTGGTGGTGATATTTTATAAACATTTTTTTTTAATTAGATTTTTCAGTTCATTAATGATCTGATATAATGAACATCAGTTATACATAAAAATATACAAAACACATTCTTAAAATGTTTATATCCCACTCTAGCCAGTATAATAGGATTTTCTGGATAAATAGATAACAAATACACTATTTATGCAGTTACATGCACATAAAACTTTGTTTTACAAACGGTTAGTTTTTCCTACAGCGTAAATAAAATCTGTAAATAACATTGAGATGTAAATCGATAGCAAACAAACGAATGAAATTTAACTACCAAAGCCCCGCCCTCAACCAGCATTAATCCTAGTTTTCAATCGGCGAGCCGCATAAAATAGTTTGCGACCATTAGCGGCTAAATCCGGATTACATGGAATTACAGCCGACGGACGCTACGATGTGTTAAAACTAGGGCCGCACATATATAATCCTCTCAGAGCCGGCAGGATTAGCAGTAAACCTGCAGGATATTGCTTCCCCCAGGAAGGCCCAGAGAGGTCCTGTGGGAGAGGCAGTCCCACAACGGCTGTACTACGCACGCACTAGAGTCATGCACATGACACTCGTAATGAGAATGAGTGAAGCCCAAGTTAAATTATTAATAAGTGCGAGCTGTGTGGCAGTCGGAGGGTTGTGGGAGGGAGGCGGTGCGGCGCCAGTATCGATGTTTGTTGTGCGTTGCCATGGAAACACGCGGCTATAGCCAACAGATGATGTCATAGCCCGCAGCGTGGACAGAGAGCATCTCACCTCTCCGATGAATATACAAAGTGTATTGAGTTTACTTATTTGTGCGTTGTTAGATCTTTATATATGGGAAGATTTTTTTTAAGTTTAGACGAACACTTTACTCGGTAGTTTCATTTTAATTATAACATAAATTACTTTAAATGTTGAGTGTAAGTAGACTATCACACTTCATTATTCATTCATTCGTTATTATTCATCTCTACCGATCGTAGAGATAAGGGCGAATATGAGGAGTGAATGAGTGTGATGAGTGTAGATGAACGAGTGTAGTCATGGTTACTATCTGAGTTCGATTTAGCTCAGAAATGAATATTTATTAATAGCCCAGTAGTCATGGCAACTATGGGACCTATGACTTTACGTGGAATCCGAACCACGTAGTGTTGGTCTGATTTTCAGCTAACCAAAAAGCCTGACACTCAGTTCTCTTCCCTACACAACATCTGAACCTTGATTACCATCCAACATGGACACCCCAGACTAGTAGTGTCCACGTGGATGGCAATCATTGAGCGGACGCCGTGTCAGTATTAAGTGGACCGAGCATAGATCCTATCACCTACAATCTCACAAACACTTTGTCCCTAAGTTGCTGGGTTACAGCACTGCGCCACTAGTGCCGACAGTCTATCCAGAACTGGTTTAATTACTTTAAATGCCACCCGTCATCAAATCAATATTAATATTTCAGCATAATTGTTACACACTATTAATAAAAGCGTGTGCTAATTTTGCACCACATTTGTATATTTAAGATAAATATGTTTTTATTACAATCCTCTCTTAATTTTTACACTCTTGAAATGTTCATCTTTTTACATTTACGGATATAAAAAGCAAATATCTGTGCATCTTTGTTCGCACTGTTTGGTGGCCACAAAACATAAGATATGTTTTCATCATCTTTTTAAGAATCATCATAATTTATGTTAATCAATTATGTATAGGCCTGCTCCCTTTCTTTTGTAAATTTTAAATAGCTTTGAATTTCTCTCAAATGCGTAAGCATAGAGAGAAAGTATTGTGATTGGAAAAAAACATGATTTTACAAATTAGTCCAAAATCCATTTTATAGTCTCCTGAACTCAAAAATAAAAGTGGGGTTTCCAAAATAAAATGTCGGTGTCTGTCCGTATCTGTGTGTACTATGTGCACTTTGCTGGAGACAAAACAGATTGATACATTTTTATGAAATTTGGTATGTTGGTGTATTTAACAAATATCTCCAGACTTTTTTTATTTTTTTTAAATTTCAGTATATTTTTTAATATTTATGGGCAAAAAACATTTTGCTGTAACGATTTTGATAAAATTTTCAGGAAATATGTAAATTACAATTAAAAATATTTTAGTGCAAATCGCATGTCCTTAACTTGACTTGTTTTTGAGGTATGACAAAACAACATTTTTGGGAATCAAACTGGTAATTTTCAAAGTTTAGATTTTTTTAGTTTTTAATATGAGAGAATGTTTGTGGTAATTCTTTGGAACCATTTATTATAATTGTTGAAACGTTTATGAAATTTCTTTCTCAATATATCTTTAAAAAATCAACAAAGTTCTTGATAAGATATAGTTCACGATCCAAAAAACTATCACCAAAAGAGTTATTCGCTCTCTTCCAGAAATGACTTCTAAAATTCCAAATAAATACTTTATATAGGATTGTTGACACACTACTTTCCCGACTCTTTGGTTATCTCAATAGGAATGTTGAATTCTGTGTATATTTGAAACTCCCAGTTCTTGTTCCATACATAATACCTGCACCTATATCAAATATTATTTTACTTTGTTGTGAAAGCTCCATTGCTAAAAAAAACTGAAACCTGTTGATTAGTAGATCATTACAGTGATTCTGAAAGACTCGCTATTATAGTCTGAAACTGCCTGAAGTGATCTATGTGGATCATAACAATCTTATCAAATATCCCAAAGTGATTTAGAATCGTATTTCAACGCATAAAAACAAAGTTGAAATCATCATAAGTGTATTTTTGGACCCTAAAGTAATTTATAAATAAAGTCATTTAATATAGACTTAAATTATAGCATTCAGTTCAGTAACATATACCTTTCGAAGTGATTCATTCCATGGGATCCAAAAACCTTCGTCATAACATTTTTATTAGGATGAAATCGGGTAAAGATATAGTCAAAAAATTGTTGTTAGTGAAATGTCAATAGTAAACATTTTCATTCTGTTTACCAATAAAAATAGTCGGGTGTTTACGGAAATGTTTTATGTCTTGCATTATTCACTTGCAACTAATTTGTAATACTAAATGAATAAAGAATACTAACTTAGTATCCCCGGATCATAGAAACTCGTCTCGTGTTTTGATTCCTTTGATCTGATGAATGTATCGATGTTTACTGATATTGATCACCATATGTACGTATATTCTCGTGTGGTTACGTTGATTTTATCGCAGACCTTAAGACGTTTCTTTGTCTAAAATTCCTACCAACATCAAGTGTACAAAATAATACGTACATTATTAAATCCCTGATTTAATTTTAATAAAAACTTATAAATTTTTATTTTAATAAAATTAAAATTAAAATGGATAGTTTTTATTGAAAATTAAATAATTTCAATACATCCTGGTTAAGTATTTTTTTATTTTTACTAAAAACTCTATTCTCCAATTCACATGGGCCTGCAGGTCTGTGCGTGCTTTATTGAACGAGTGATGTACTAGCAGTTATCTCTCAGTATGGGATTCGAACTTTGGACCTTGTCCTTCTCAGTCGAAAGTTGCTAAGGCTAAACCACTACTCCTTCAATAATAAAAAAACAAAAACAAAAAAACGAACAAAAAACATTTCTATTGTGCGCTTACCACAAAAGATTTTGCAATAAGAAGGAATAACACAGAATCCAGGCAGCAATAAACCTGGGAAAGTATGTGGCGAATGTGGTAAAGAGTGTTTCCCGCTTGAGATGCCCAGAACGTTTTTAATATCGGCCGTATTGAATATTGGCCGGGCCGACACGGGTCGGGCTAGGGCGAGGGTTGTATATTGGCCTCGACACTTGTCAGGCATGTCGATACTCGCATCCGTTACCGACGGCATCCCCTAACAAATAAACCCATCTTCACGTCCATCTCATGGTTTAAGTCCACTTTATTTGTACGAAAACTAGATATACAGGGTGGAAAAGAAATATGGGAACGCTTTCTTAACAACGTTATTTCTTCCCTAGATAATTTGATAATTTAATTTTTTTGATAAAAATTGTGTTCCATAAAGTATAATTGTTGATCAGAATAACTTAATTATTAAAACCGTTAAATAGCGGATACATAGTATAGTTCAATTATATTACTTTGAACTTCAAATTACCGCTATTCTGGAATGAATAAACCTTTCGAAATGCGGCAATTCATTTCTCTTGAATATATCTTTCATTTTATACCAAACTACAGTAGATCTAGGCTTACGTTGAAGATTTTCGTTCAACTCCTCGTGGGCCCTCCCCATGATAAGATTAAAAATGTCGCTAATAGTGTAAAAAAAAGTATTTTCTTTGTAATCATGGTCATGTACAATATTTCACTTTTACAAGTGAAGTTATACAAAAGTTGTGAAAACGTTTCCATTTTTCCCCCACTTTGTATATATAAAATATTATGCAACATAAAAAAAAATTTTAAAAAGTTAGGCTATTGCATGACAGTAAAATATTTCACTGTTGAATAATACCCCTTATCAACTCTGAATACAGGACCAGAAGACAGTAAGTTAAAATGTTATTTTATAAATATTATATGCTTACTTTTTTTAATTATTTTAGAGGAAGCTTTAATTTAAAAAAAGTTAATATGAATCATAATACTGTTAAAAATAAAATTTAGATATTTAACAAAAACTTCTAATCCACATTGCCTATGTATTAGTATGTTTTCCTGACGATAACAAAAACGTTTGTTTCTGTTAGTTTCTGATGATTTTTAAATAATATTACTCTTTATGTATAAATCAAAGGCGCAGCAACATAATATTAAGTTGAAGGTTGGTGTACTCTCATATCTTGTAACTACCTTAATTTTCTTGAAGAACTGGGACATGTTGCATACCAATACGTGGTTCGGATTCCACGTAATTTTTTTGGTCCCTTAGTTGGTCTGACTATTGTGCTAATAATAGATAGTTCTTTATGAGAAACAGTCGATTTTAGTGACAATGACTACACTCGTTCATCTACACTCTTCACACTTATTCGCCCCTCATTTTCGCCACTAAGACGATCCGCGTCTTAATGATGAATACAGGAATGATGATGACGGACAAACATTAATACCTTTTTGTACAAGAGGGGTCCACCGTAAAGTTCTACTACTATGGAATTGGAACTCAGACAGTCGCCGCTCGGTCCATGCAATATCGCGAAGTATTCAGAACGTCTGGATGATTGTTTTGGTAACACTGAAATTAAAAAAACCAAAACTGTAAGCCCTTTCTGTTGGTATGTGTTCTAGTACTAAGAATCTCTCTGACAAATTAAACAAACTAGCAGAGGTAATTCACTGTTTCGATCCGTTGGATATCTTAAGATAGATGCTAGTTGTATTTGTTTACTAACAAAAACTAAGACAGCTACAGTTTTTAAATTTTGTTTGAAGAACCTCATGGGAATAGAATAATTTCAACTTAACATAATCTGAACTTATAGATATTTTATCATAACTCCTTCAAAGGCCAGATACTAAAGTAAAAGAAGGGGATGTAAAAAATTAAAAACAGGATCGACAGTTAAAGAACTAACTATAATAACATCTAAAGTGTAAGGTGTCTTAGCGTTTGTACATTATCTACCGCGACAGAGCTATTCCAGCCTGCTTCTCCGATTGGACGAAGACCAGCCAATCCCCGCTGCGAGGAACGCAATGCGCAATCATTACCTATGTGATCCGTAGTTTGCGTATTTTTGTAGCTGAACTGTCCCTTATGTAATATACCAGCTGTGTCAGTTGCCAAATAACTATTCTAAGAATTCATAAAAGACAAAACATTAGAATTAGATGGCAAGAATACAATATAAGAAAGTACAACTTAAAATCTTATAAATTATAATATGAATGCACATATTATTATTAAATAGTATATAATAGTCTAGAACAAGTGCATACTAAAAGACGTCTTGTTGAATGTCCCAATGTAACATGTGAAGTCTCTGTTAAGCAAGCATTTTACGAATATGAAAACTCTACAAAATACGAAAGTTTTCTAAAATCAAATGCAATGCTATTGGCTCTAACAGCATTACATCAACCTTGATCACTAGGATTTAATTTAAATCTGTGTTTACGCAATTTGAACTTTTATTGATCAAAATAGATTTCTTACATTTATCTTAAATATATTTAACAAAACATTAAATTCTATCAGATAATTGTTTTAAGGTAAAACTTAATTATTCACTTTAGTGATCTTGTATTTGATTAAGTTATTTTTTATAAGCATTACTATTTATTATTTATTTTTGTTTAAAGTTTGTCATAATACATTTTTGTCACCAGCTTTTACGATAAGGTTCATTTCAATTAGTACATAGCTTTATGCGTTTCTCTGAGGTCATTATCTTGTATACTGTACATCGGATTAATAGAGTAACAAGAGAGTCTACATTATGATTATTGTTTAAATAGTTTAAACTTTAAAATAAGTTAAAAGTGAAAATGTGTCCCAGTTAACTAATAATGTAAATGAAATGGATAGAAAAAACGTAGAAAATAGTATATTTCATAACAAGAGTAGAAAGTGGGGTTTTGCATGTTCGAGACCATATGTTTGAAGTGCGAGACTTGTCGAGCACTTCGAATGGCCGAGAACATACAAAACACTTTCAACCGAGTTTTGAACGATACTTTTCACTAAACTACGGAATAAAAACAGGTGTTGTTGACTGTGGAAAATTTTCAGTTGTAAACAATGTTACTTTCGGTAGTAAACAATAGACAGCTGTTGAAAATACGATGTTTCGCAGGTTGTAAACACATAACGAAAACAGCTGAACTTATAGTAGTGTAGTTAAACATTTTTAATTGAATAATTCTTTATAATTATGCATACAATGTGAGTCTATATCAGTTTGGCATTTCGTTACAAAGTTATAAATATTTTGTTAACTATAAGCGAAAAACTAAATCATTGTATTTCTTGAAGGTGAATTTCACAGTACTCATTATTATTTATTTAGGAAATGTTAAACAAAAATGTATAATGTAGTTCAGCTAATTACATTAATTACAAGAAACATTTTACTGATGTTTATGATTTCTTTGTTAGTATAAAAATCGAAGTAAAATTTACAAAATATAAATTATTTGGACAGTAAAAAAGTTACGTAACAAAACTTGAAATAATTTAAATACCTACAATCTATGACAAGAATTATAAGAAGATTAAATAATGTATATTATATTTCTTGTTACCAAATAGAAAAAAGTAACAAAGGTCACTTTTTTGCGGCTGCAGTAAACAGCTCAGTGGTAGTAATAGTAGATTACAACTTAAATACATCTATTATAAACATATATATAATATTTACTACGTTTGTCCTTAATGATATTGGGGGAATAGAGGGAGGGACTTAACCTCTTCTGGTTCTGTCGTCGTATGACAAACTAGATATCGGCGTGGACATTACTAGAGAAGTCTGGGGTGTCCATGTTGGTTAGTAGTCATTGTGCGGATGTTGTGTGGGGGAGATAACTGAGTATCAGTCTTGTCAATTAGCTGAAAATCAGACCAGCACTACGTGGTTCGGATTCCACGTAAAGCTGAATGTCCCTTAGTTGCCCTGGCTGTTGGGCTATTAATAAATTGCCCTTTCTGAGGAACAGTTGAACTCAGATAGTAACAAGACTACATTCATCCACACTCATCCTAGACTCATATAATCATTCATATTCACCTTAAAATACCGACAACGTTGTGTCGGCGTCTCATATGTAAGAATTGGTAAAAAATAGATAAACTACTCGACACAAATTTAGAATTTCGCGCAAGCTTGCTTATGACCTCTGTTTCTTTCCTGTCTGTGTTTTAATACATGACATATTTTTCTACAAACACGTAAATGCTAATATGTTTGTTTTATATTACGACATATAAATGTAAAATGTAAATGTTTTATATTACGACAGTTATATCTTGCATACTAATTATAATCCAATACAAAAAGCGGCTGTTCAGTGGACCTAATTAGATAGTGGCTAATCTTGACATAAAATAATTGCGTTTATTTACGTTTATATAAGACCAGATACTGATGGATCTCGGTAGATATATGCGTTGCATGGTAATAACTGTAACAAGTTGTTCTTATCACATTGTTCCACCGCTGACCCACTTTGCAGCTTTAGTTTTACGACCTCCATAAACTATGTTGCAGATAAGTGGTTATTGCTTTTCATGACACAAATCTAGTATATTATTAAAACATATATAAAACTATACTTATCTATAAATGGGCAACATGAAGCGTTTAAGGATGGTGTTTTAACTCTATTTAAAGTCTTCGATGTGTAAAACATTTTACTACTCAAGATAAATATTTATATTTAAAAAAATTTAATAATATAAACTACTGTGAAAACGTAGTTAAACTGATTAGTTATGTTATTTTTTCTACATATTATTTTATAAAGATAACTTACAGCATGTACTTTTCATGCATCTGGTGTTCAAGTACAAACAAAATTAAATCAAAAGCCTTTAATGACCTAAAAATAATTAAAACATATACAAAATTACACGTTAATAGTAATAGTAGGAAATATGTAGAATTTATTGTTAATGTTTAAAATCTATTTAAAGTCTTCCTTGTTTAAAACATTTGAATACTCAAGAACTATGTTTATACGAAATAACTGACCGTAATCATAATAGAACATACTAAGAGGAGTTTAAATTTAGCTATTTTTACCAGTAAACTAAACAGTTGTGTATTTTTTTATAAAAAAGAAATCATAACATATTTTATAAGTGACACATATTATGTGTTGTTAAAAAATAAAATCGATTTAAACATCATTTAAAAATTTAACAGAATAACATTACAGCAAACCAGTAACAGCATACATCAAACTATATTTGTAAATAAAAAATAAATATTCACTTTAATTAAATTAAATAGAATATTTATTTGAACCTACCTACCTACATAACTACCTACCTACCTACATAACTTCCTACCTACGTACCTACCTACCTACCTACGTACTTACCTACGTATCTACCTAACTACCTACGTACCTACATAACTACCTGCCTACCTACATAACTACCTACGTACCTACCTACATAACTACATACCTACGTACGTACCTACCTACCTACCTACGTACCTACCTACCTACATAACTACGTACCTACATACCTACCTACGTACCTACCTACATAACTACCTACCTACGTACCTACTTACACAACTACCTACCTACGTACCTACCTACCTACATAACTACCTACCTACGTAGCTACCTACCTACATAACTAACTACCTACCTAATTACCTACCTACGTACCTACCTACCTACCTAACTACCTACCTACGTACCTACCTACCTACGTAACTACCTACCTACGTACCTAACCACCTACGTAACTACGTATCTACCCACCTACCTACCTACCTACATACCTACCTACCATCGTACATACATACGTACCGACCTACGTATATATCTACCTACCTACCTAAATACCTTCGTACCTACCTAAACACCTACGATCATACCTACGTACGTACGTACGTACCTACCTACCTACCTACGTACCTACCTACTTACGTACCTACGTACCTACCTACCTACGTACCTACCTACCTACCTACGTACTTACCTACCTACCTACCTACATACCTACCTATTACGTACCTAACTACCTACGTACCTACCTACCTACTTAACTACCTATCTAAGTACGTACGTATGTACCTTAACTACCTAAATACCTACCTACCTACGTACCTACCTACCTAACTAACTACCTACTTACCTAACTACCTACCCACGTAACTACCTACCTATCTACGTAACTACCTACGTACGTACCTAACTACCTACGTACCTACCTACCTAACTAACCAACATATCTACCTACCTACCCACTCAACCCAAACCAACATAACATACTCTAACCTAAATGTATTTGTGGGGCGGAATCTGACACAATAAACAACCTACGAGTATTCTATCTATAGAAGAACCCAAGTTTTGAAGTCTGCCGAAACACTATTCGAACCTTTGGTGTTAATGCAAGGAAATAAGATAAATAAAATGAAAGCCCATGGAGACAGAATGACTATTAAAAGTAATACTGTCGGAAGCGAGTTTATATTCAGGTCCTAAAGTGGTCCAACGTCTCGTCCCTCCAATTGTAATTGCCTTTTTACATTCTAGTTAAAATTCAAAAGCTCTTTATTACAAAAGCTTTCCAAACCGCTTTCTAATATAAATGCTAAGCATGTTCAACATCGTGATTGGCTGGCATCTTTTAAAATAGTATATAATTTTGTTTGCAGTGACATCGTCTTATTAAGTAGAATCTATGTTTTCCGGTGACGACCACGTCAAGGCGCTATCTACATTATTTACAAGATAACCAGACGTTTCGCCCATGCTGTTATGTCAAAAATTCCGAAGACGTGGGAATCCATTGTATTTCAAATTGTAACACTATTCACAGTAAAAGCGTGAGTAATGCCTCCTAAAACCAATTTTTATAACTCATTGAGTTCTTTAAAAATAAAAATTACAACAATGATTTTTGGTACAAGAAATAAGCCGAAAGAGAACAAATTTGTCTTGAAAAGCACTAGACATTTGTTTATCATTATAAAAATGGTAAAGTTTATAAATAAAGCTGAAATCCTATTTTTAAATTAATATTTTGCCTTGTGCAGAGGCAAATCTAATATAGAAGAATATGTAACAAAATGGTAACGTATGAAATAAGTTATATTCACACATATTTAGCTAAATATTTAACAGAAAAAAATATCAGTTTGCTATTCAAGTCTTAACTTATATCGACACTGTCATGTAATTTTTTATAAATATGAATCCTTCTAACCTATAATAATTTCTTCTAATAGTATTATAGAATTTTGTGCTTTCCGATCTAGACTCTTTACAATTTTCATAACCAACTATTTAGTCTATTTTACTTTTAACATTACAATTTTGTTTATTAAAACATAAACCATTACAATTGAACCATATATTAAATACCGCAGGTAACTAGAACAGACGGTAAGCATCACAACGAGGCTGTGCAGTAGACTGTGACGTCACTTGGGCGAAATCAGCTGACTCAATTATTTTATTTAATACTGGTAGCTAAATCTAACACGCATATGGACGTTTGGACCTTAATAGTAAGCAAGCTTTTTGTCACTAAATGTCTTGACTGGTAACAACGGGGATCAAAGCAGTATTTTTTGTATTTATCGGTCTTTTGTTGTTCCACCCGCCTGCCATTTCGCCCATGTGACGTAATGGGAGATGCGCGTTTTACCGTCTTCTTTTCTACATACCATGATATATGTATTACTTATTTTTACATTATTACAATGATTCTATAATAAATTTAATACTAACATTTATAGAAGTATAATGCCCAAGTCCTATATTGCTGAAAGCATGCAAACAGGAATATTATCTTATAACGGAGTAGGAACGGATATCCTTCGGGTCACACGACACATCAGGCTAATTGGCAATTTGTATTTATGGTGCCGTTACATCTAGTACCCTTTTAGCTAAACACGCTGTGACCTTCGCAAGGTTAAGTAAATACCTTACGGCTCGTGCTTTTATACTGATTAGTTCGACTTCTGAATGTGACTTCAACTGTAATTAATTTTGATAATGATAGAAAACCCTTATTATTCCTTGTATTAAATGGCTTTACACATGGAAGTTAGTATTTTAATCAAAGATTTTTAATTATTTGCAATGTAGATTTTAATATTTTTACCATAAAAAAGTTAAACTTAAACAATTAAATTTAAATTGATTGTAAAACTTATATGTTTGCAGTATACTGTTGAATCATTATCGAACCTAAAATATTTGGATTATTACTATTTTTTTGTGTTTTTTTTTTTTTTTTTTTTTTTTTTTTAGAACTGGCCGATCTCCTCTTTACTACACATTTCTTATAGATTATATTGATCTTTAAGGTGAAAATATTTATTAGAGTGAGTGGGAGAACCAGTACAGTACAAAGTGAATATTACTGATAAAAACTCACAATCAAGGCCAGGATTCGAACCTGCGCTTTCTCTAACTCAGGTACAAAGTCCTGACACTTTAGACCGCTCGGCCACCGGCTCGATGATATACAGGGTGTCTATTATGTCTGGAAACACCTAAATATATTCTTTATTCATCTAAATATAAATTTGAAACTGTTTAAAATCGCGATAGGAATTAGGCACCTCCTTTTTGGAACATTGTTACGTCATGTTATACTAACGGGGGACGTCCAGTCGAGGGTATAGTCAATATTCTTTATAGAAGCCTATACCTTGTGATACATCACTTTAAAGGTTATAATGAACTAAACTGAATGCCACAATTTGTATCTATAAGGAATCACACTCTAACAGAAAATAGAGCAGTTGAATATTGAAACTTGGCGATGTTAAACAATTAATTTTAATTTCATTTTCAAACTGAAGAGGTGAGACAGTTCAAACATTTACTTTTTCACCAAATGGCGCTAAAAGGTTACTGTTAAGCCCTTCTAACACCATAAATTAACTTTATTTTTATAAGAAATTAATAAAGTAAATCATTATCATACTAATTTAGCTCAAAATGAAAATTTAGTTTTACATCAATAAAACTGTTTAATAATGTTAGACAATTTACTGTAAAACATTACTGTGGCAAGATCCGAGTTAAAATAACATTGTTGAAAATCACCGATTTTCATTACTCAAAGTACTATATATTCCTTAAAGATGCGGTTTGTGGCATCCAATCCTGTTTACCTTAACCTTTATTGTGATGTATCACAAGATATTGGCTTTCATAAAGAATATTGAAGATTTCCTCGACAGGACGTCTTCCGTTAGTATGACTTGACTAAGCGATGTTCCAAAAAGTAGGTGCCCAATTCTTATCACAATTTTAAACTGTTCCGAATTTATATTTCGGTGAATAAAGAACACAGTTAGGTGTTTTTAGACATAATATACAGTTTACGTCCTGAATATAAATTGTAAGAATCTATATGAAGATAAATGCTTTTAGCTATTTATTGAAACTTTTTAAAAATTAAATTTTATATAATTATAAAAATAACTGTATATGTGGCTTGTTAAATAAGAATGTTTTAGCGTATTAATAAATATAATTCCTGTTAATTATACTTTACTTTTTAATTATACTTATAATTACGGGTTTTTATTCAGATTCTGAAAATGTTATAATTCTTAGAAAAACTATTACCAATATATATTGTTTGTAATGTGAACAATTATCACACAACTGAACTGTAATAGACCTCAATAAATTGCTTAAGCTATCGTATTCTTAAGATTAAACTAGAATTGGCTTTTCAAAATTTGTATGTTAATAAGAGAAAAACTGTTGTTTGTCAAATATATGGTATTATTTAGTTCTTCTTAGTACTTAACAAATGCTATTCAATGACTCTTGCTATTTAGTTGTGTAAGAAGCATGCTTAATTCTCCTTAACCATATTTGTTTTCATATAAATTTACACTTGAATATATAAGACCTTATCTTCGCTGTAAAAAGACCACGTGGATCGTGTAGTATCCTGAACACAGCTGATAGGACCGCTGCCAAAACGGACCCTTGAGGAATTCCACGCTCCACAGCGTTACACTGCGCAGCCCCAATACACACTGGGCGTTTAATGAGTAGGAAATACACTTACTTGAAACATTTTAAATTTGGTAAAATTCATAAGATATTGCACCAACTATCTTATGTTTAAGAATATCGAAGTCCTTGGTTCAATACCTTACTAAAGGTATAATCGTAAATGACATAGAAAATACATTGTTCTGTATATATCTGTCAAGAGTTATAAAAATAAAATACCCTAATATTTTGACCCAACGGGATCTTCTGACACAATCAGCGTCGGTTCCCATTAACCCGATGGAATGGTGGAGAGAATGCGGATGGTATTACCCTTTTAAACTAAATTGGGCAGAAACAGACGATTACAAGTTTGATAACGACAACTCCAGACAGTAAACTGCAAATACACGATACAAATGTTACTTAGGTTCTCTAAAGGTGGATATTGTCACTTGAACATACCTTTCGTAACTGAATCATAACTTAATGGAGTTCAAATCTGGTTCACAATGAAGTGTTTTTATTTATTTTTATTATCTAGCCCAATAATATATATTACCTCAAGTTGGAAGCTATGAAGCTTGACGTTTGCACTACAAGACTACTGGTCATGGTCTATTTAATATATTGATACGTTATTTGTAACATTGAATACTGTTATAAAAATATCAATAATTAGTGTATTTTAATATTGAAACTATATAAAAATATTTTACTGAAGTAGAAGAACTTAAAATTATAACTGATACTGTGATTAGCCGACTGCTCTTGCTTCGCTTCGGGGTGGTTCGCTACGCTTGTTTACTATTTACTCCGTGGTTCTCTCTCTAAACCATGACATCAATTTAAACGCTCTGCCAGCTGCCGTTCTCTTAAATAGGCTAAAAAACCACGTAAATCTAACTGAGGAGATACAAAGGGATCTTGTCAGAGTTAGTAGAAATAGCCTTAAACATTTCACAATAAAAATGAAATCAAGTAAGTTATTGAGTTATCTTTAAGTTAAATTTTTGAGCTGTTTGAAATAAATTATTTTATGCGAGCACTACCTTCATGGAAAAAACGATCGGTAAGGGGCTGTTTCTACCTACCTTTCAGGAATGGAATTTCAAGATAACCTTCCTTTGTGGATTTATAGAATACAAAAGATCTATTTCCTATCCAAATATACTTAAAATACGTTCAGTGTATCTGAAAATTATGTGATAAGTTAGAACATCGTCTTTTAATTATAAATATTAAGATTAAATTAATTACAAGCGATTACTTCAAAACTTCACTAAAAACTATATATTTATGTTAAAATGTATCTCTATTAACACAAACAAACTACACACAACTGAATATTTTGTTGTGTATCAATGATTAAATATATGCAATAGTTAGTTTTGAATAAATAACACTGCCCTAATTGGTGATTGTATTCTTAATGGGAAATTCATGCCCATTCCCCAGATAAATTAAATGTGATGGGTGAATGAACCATGTTGTTTTCAAATTATATCTCACTACATTTATTTTATTCTGACAAGATTTGTCTACTTTACTACAAACGTCATCTCTCTAGACCATAACACGATATTAGGCACACATGTTATATTCATATATACTTCCTATGCTTTGTCATTATTTGCTCGTTCAACGTTGTATGTATATCTTAATTGTTAAAAATATATTTTATCAGCCATAAAACGTTTCATCAAATCTTATACATAAATTCAATTTCGTCAAATTTTTATGTGTAAAGTACATTTTGATTGATAAATGAAGACACAATTTTTTCAATATTTCCTAAGTATAAACATCTAATCTTCATTTTTGTAATACCAAAAATATCTAATGTAAAAATCACCATTATAAAAACTATATTGAAACAGTGTTAACATAAGTGATCAAAAATATACAGTACTAGCCGACAGACCTTGCTTCGCTACGGAGTGGTTCTCTACGCTTGCTTACCCTTCCATCCGTGGTTTAATCTAAACCATAATTCCATATAAAAGCTCAGCCTGCTGCCGTTCTCATAAATAACAATTTTTTATACTTTAGAACAATCTTTAAGTCTACTTTTGGGAGGTGCAAAGTATTGCAATCATGTCGGAGATAGATAAAATAACATATCGTAATGAAAATTACGTTATCCATGCGTTTGTTTCATATCTACGTTTATCGTATTACCTGTTTGTAATAAATTAGAAAATTAGTGCTAGTGGTCCTTTAAAGAAAAAGGGAAAGTTAAATGGGTCATACACGTCTCTGGAATGGAATTTTACTGTATAATACAACGTATAGCTTCCCTCCAAAGTTCATCAGAATATGTCCAGCGATTCCGGAGATATCGTGAGTAAATAATTTTTGAAATATGTTAATCAATATTCAAGTGTCTGAATATACTTCGACAAATAGAGAGTATTTAAAGCTAAGTTCATTAAAAAAACATACTTAATCGTACGTACTTAACATATATGTACACCTTATTTATGACCCAACGATCGTAATATTCGTCCTTAGGTCATGAGGAGACACTCTCTACCCATTATAACTCTTGCAATTCAGTTTCCACCCTCTGTGTTAGGCAATGTGATAATACGTGACACCAACTACATTAAAGGCAGTTGTGGTTTGAAATGCACTTACGTTCACCTGTGGGAAATATTTGGAATCAAAATGTTGTCTTTACTCTAAATGTTTTTTTATTTTTTCAATCTACTCATCGAATTTGTATATTAATTTACAAAATATAATTACAATTGTTTTAAACACTTCAGTATTTTTAATACTACAATGTTACTTTGTTAGTTTTTTTTATAGTAATGCTATTTAACTCCGTTTTATAAATCAGTTAGGATGTTTTCTTAAGGGGGTTCGGAAGGTTGAAAATGGTCAAAATATGGATTTCCCATTTTTTTTCTTTTATTATAGTACATACTGTCCTGAACGTTTTGTCGAAAGTTTGAAATAAATCGGACGAACAGAACATGTTTTATTAATTATTTTGTTAGTACATGTCATGCGCTCAGACGCGAGATTTCGGTGCTGCGTTATATACAAAAAGGATATATATACAATGCGGAGATATACAAAAAGGCCAGAGAATCAAGAAATGCCGCCAAGAGGAAGCTGGAGGAACTTTACGAAGAAGAGGAAGAACCAAATAATCCATCTTATGGTCATTACTAGGACAAAAAGTAAACCTGATTACATAGCCTGATTCACTAACTGCCTAGTTTCATTGCGATTCCCCGAAAGTTGGATTTTTTTATGCTTATGTACCTTTTTCTCAGGAACTAAAAGGGCTAGAAGGCTGAAATTTTTACCACATGTTATACTTGTATAGATATACAAGTGTATAACGTTTAATCAAAATTGGATAAATTATAACTCAGGGAAAAAATTTTATTCTAAAATTTTCAAAGAAAAAATTACATAATTTTCAAAATATTATTTTGGCTAAAGTTATTATTATTTTGGTTTCATAAGTTATACACATCTATAAATATGTGTCATAAAAACAGGGTAAAAAAATCAGGTCAATACAATTAATGGTTCTTGAGAAAAAGGTACATAAAGTAGGCTAAATTAACATGTGTTAGATACAACCTTCCGAACCCCCTTAATCCACTACTACCACCACTACTCTTTTTGTTTTGTTTAATTAACTACCATTTGATATATATTCTATTGCTCTAAAAACTGTTCCCCAATAATTTTTACGTCCACTGTGGTGTTCCTTTTCCAAATCTGTTATCGCTGCTGGCCTTATGTTATCGCTTTCCAAGAATTTACACACGGAGAGCGCATTCGGCGGTAAGTCAATCAATAGATTTACCAGTTTATGATCAACTTCTGTAGCCACCTAACCTAACCTAACCGTAACTGCGATAAAAAAAGTAGTGGGAGTGAAGCAACGAAAAAATTCCATATAGTATTATAAGTAAACATTCAAACAATAATTTGCTTATATATTGTCTTGAAACTATCATTTTATGGTGAACAATCATCCGCGAAACTTCAATGAGACATCACGGTTGTCTCTTTACAATCTGAAATTGTATATTATTCTATATTTTCCCTTATAATTTTAATTTAGACTGGACTTAAAGCCAGATAACATTAATAAATTATTAATTTATTTAACGTTCTTAAAGTTTCTTTTCATACTAAATTGTAATCCTCAAATTGTGTTCTCAATTTTTCTCCTCAATATGCTTGGAGATTGAGTTAGATTTTGTCCACTCTTTAAACATATTTTACCAGTCTTTATAATAAAATTAGGGGACACCCCTGCATGATTCACATGCCAACCCCGACGTTCACCGCGCTTGATACACCTCGGCATTCGGCCTCGGCGTGTGATTATTAACTACAAATAATAGTAGATTAACTGTAGTAACTCACTTACGCCATTTTCAACTATTGATTAGTATAAATACCCAATGGTATTACTTAGCCAATTTTTAAACTTGTTCACTTCATTTATTTTTGTTTAACAGCTGAAGATTAAACTCTTAATGGATTAATTAATAGTATATTGTCAAACATACAAAATAAAATTGTTTATTAGTTTACAAAACAGCTGTTATTAATTTACTAAAATCAACCCAATGTTATCGTTATGGAATAATCTTTTAGGGGTGGTTTCTACTCCTTAGAACTATAGAAGTATTTGATCAAGATGAAAATAAATTAGCTGTTCTATTTAAGGCCTAAAGAAACAGTCTACACATTTTCAGTTCTACACCTACAAAGGAAGTTGGAGAATTAGTGATGAATGAGTGAGGGCTTTGCCACAGGCTTTGATACAGGGTGTGGATCCCCCACCCTGTATATAGAGATATTATGTTTAATGTTTAGTAAAATATTTTATCTGGCAATCTAAATATACTAAATATGTCACAAATAGAATATTTTGATTGATGTAAGCTGTTTTGTTATGTATGTATTTTTCATAAGTGATATAAGTCATTATAATAATAATAATAATAATTCTTTTATTGCAAACAAACATTTAACATAAATGTATCACAATCGTCAGGTGGTAAATAAATATATAAATATAGACAAATAAAACATATAGACAAATAAAACATTCATTCACATCAAGGTCGCAATCAAACATACAAAGATATTTCATACATTCTTAGTCTAATGGTGATTAGTCACTCAGATACAGTCCACAATCTCAGTTTTGAACTTTATTACAATTAATTTTTAATTTGCCCAGCGGCCAGTCATAAACTCATCAACTGAATAAAATGATTTTGACAACAAAAATCGTTTCAAACGAGTTTTAAATATATTCGGAGAGTTAATATTTTTAATGCTTTCGGGAAGCTTGTTAATTAGCCCAACGCCAAACACCTGGGGTAGATGATCGGTTACCGTTAGTCTGTGATGTTGAATTCTAAAGTTGTACCTGCCTCTCGTCTCATACTGGTGAACGCCTCTTCCTTGAGTCAGATCTACACCCGATCTACAGTGCAGAACTACATCAAGTACGTAGAGGCTGGGCAGGGTCAACAAACCAAGCTCCCCGAAAGTTGCTCTACACGACTCTCTGTAACCTAGTTTGCCAATAATGCGGACTGCTTTTTTTTGGAATTTAAATACTCTCTCAAATCTTTGTTTAGAGCAGCCCCCCCAAAGTCGTATACCATACGCAAGATGCGGATATACTAATCCAAAATAGGCCATTTTCATAACCTCTTTATTGCAAAATTGTCCTAATTTCCGCAAAGCAAAGATACCTGAGGTAACTTTTGCACAAATACTGTCTATGTAGTTATTCCAAGTCAGACCACGATCTAGGTACATTCCAAGGAATTTTGTGGACTCAGTTTCTTCAAGGAAAACACCATCTATTGAAACTGCTGGTAGTACAGCAGTATCTTGATGTCTCAAATTGAAATTAATTATATTTGTTTTTGATTGGTTTGTTGCCAAATTTAATTCTTCAAAATACTGAATACAAGAATTTAATTCAGTGGAAGATAAGACTTCCAGTTCATTTATGGTACTTCTTTTAAAACAGAGAGTCGTGTCATCAGCGTATTGAATAAGGTGGCCGTTCTGTACTTCTGAGTTGAGTCCATTTACATAGATTATCATTAAGTTATGGAAACACCTGATGATACACGTACAGTAAAATTGAAAACTTGTGTACAACTTGCACTGTAAATTGAGTAATCTGTAATCAAACTAATTTGATTAACAACTTCATAACGCCAAAATTGTCTTTTTCCCATGATAACGTAAGATCACTGGATATAAAACAAAATATCGTTATAATAACGTTATTACTGAAATCGTTGTTTAGTTGCTATTATTTTAAAACACAATTTACTTACTATTTTTATACAACAATTTATATTAAGGACGCTACATGTGTGTTTATGACTGCTGGAGACACAATAAGATTTATTATTGAAGGTTAGTTTCATTTATTATAAGATAAGAATTATTTGACCTCGATGTAATTCGGTTGATGAGATCCTTAGAAGTCATTAGAGACTATTTGGCTGGCTGAGAACAGCTGTGCTCAGCTGGTTGGACCACTTCCAAAATGGCACCTCGGGCACTATAACGTCACCTTATTTGATGGTAAATTTGGAATCTCACTATTAAACAGATTGTTAGTTTAAAGAGTCTATCTCTTGCGTAAAATAATGTTGGATACTTGTGATAAGAGGTTTTGAATTTATAGTGAACAATTTAATTTTAACTTTAGGCTGTTTAACATTTCGTATCAATCTGGCATTCCAAATGTTTTATATTCTTATATATATATATATATATTTTCCTTCCTACATTTTTTAAATATGAAATCGACTTAAACTTATAAAATATTAATATTGCTAGTGATTATTAAATATTTTTTTAAATAAGCATCAAGTTAATGAAAATATTTAAAAATATATATCTAACGTGCAAGGCCTGTACACGAATAACTTTGTTAACTCTATCTTTTTAAACGATGTTAAATTAATACTAATTTCAATTTAGTAATAAACTAAGATGTCGGCCCTGGTGGTGCAGAGCTGTAACCCAGCTACTTGGGGTAAAGTGTTGAGAAGATTGTAGGCGATAGGTTGTATGCTCGGTCCTCTTAATACCGACACGGCGTCCGCTTGGTGGTTGCTATCGGCGTGGACACTACTAGAGAAGTGCTGATATGTCCAGGTTGGATGGTAGTCAAGGTTCAGACGTTGTGTAGGGGAGATAACTGAGAATCAGCGTGTCAGTTCACTGAAAATAAAACCAACACTACGTGGTTCAGATTCTACGCAAAACTGTAGGAGAAAAACATATTTAAAACTCCTATATCAATGAATGTTCATAAAATTGTGATTTAATCAATGGGGTTGCTATTACTTACTTATAAATAGGGTTTTTTTATATTTTCTTTTAAAGAAGCCAGTAGAAAAAATTAAACCATTTTACAAGTGTATTTAGCAAATAACCTAAAACGTTCTTGGAAACATCTTAAATGGATGTTGCAACAATACTTCATTATTATTTAATGGTTACTCGGCTAATATCGTCGAGATATGGGTGAATAAGAGGGGCGAATGTAGATGAACGATTGTAGGCATTGTTACTAACTAAGGTCGACTGCTCCTCAGAAACAGCTATTTATAATAGCCCAATAGCAAGGGAAACTAAGGGACCTACAGCTTTTCGTGGAATCTGAACCACACAGTGTTAGTCTGATTTTCACCTAACTGACAGGTCTGATTCTCACTTCCCTAAACAACGTCTGAACCTTGACTACTATCCAACATGGACACCCCAGACTTCTCCGGAAGTCTCCAACGTCAATGGCAACCACTGAGCGGATGCTGTGTTGGTATTAAGAGTCCCGATCATAGAACCTAACGCCTACTATCTCCATATCACTTTACCTCAAGTAGCTGGGATGCAGCTCTGCGCCACCAGGGCCGACATCTTCATGTTCATAAGTATTAATTTAAAATGATTTTAAAATATGCTAGCGTGGTAGCTCAGTTGCTAAGGCTTCGGACTGAGGAGGGCAGGTTCCAAGGTTTGAATACCCACTGAGCTAGCAGTCGGTACTTAACTCGTTGAATAGAATTCACGCACAGGCCTGCAGACTCATGTGAACTGACGAGTGAAATTAAAATAAAAAAAAAAAAAAAAAAAAAAAAAAAAACACAGCTAAGAAAGTTATCCATGTACAGTCCTTGCCCTATAGTTATATTCTTTGTAATATTTCCCATAACCTGTTAACTATTTTGAAAAAAGATTGAACTATTCTCAATATTATTATTGCTATTTTATGAGTTTAAATTTATTTAATATTTACAAAATTTACGAAGGAATTTAAATATATAATTCGTGTAGTACCAGAGTAAGACGAAATGTTAAATATCCTAAAATTACAATCAAACTGTTCACCACAACTTCATAAATTCTTATCACGTGGTATTTAAAAGTTTAATTTCCATTTTCATAAAATAACCTTATGTTGCCATCCTCATCAGGCAAACTGTAAAAGAAACAAGATAAATTAGGAAAATCTTTAACCAAACAATTAACAAAGTGGTTTAATTTTTTGTCGTTATTGAAATCTTTACAATCTGAGATTTTATATTTCTTTTTCCATGTACTTTTTATTTGGAGTGAAATTTAAAGCCAGATAACATTCATAAATTAATCATTTACTTAAAGTTCTTAAAGTATCTTTTTTATCCTAAAATTTAAACAGTTTCAAAAGTATTTGTGGTCAAATATAAAAATATAATGTTAAATATATCGTATTATAGATTATTTGTTTTCTTCAATCAGCTAAACGTTTCTCTCTCGTAGTTGATCAGAACCGAATTACATACAGTAAAAGGAACCAGTGTTTATGTTGTAAAAGCATTTGGTACCAGATGATTTAACATGGGAAATACTTTTCCAAACTCTATTTGAGTAACACTAGTTTGTTATTTTGTTATTGTTATGAATTGAGATTAAGTTTTAATTTGAAAAAAGTTGGGTATTGATTTGTTGCTTTTTGATACTATGCATCCATAGTAAAATAACAATTAGTACCAGTACTTGTTTCCTGTATTACTACTTGCACTCTTTAAGTAATAAAATACTTAAAGCCTATTTACAGAGTACAAAATTGATATAGCAGTCATCTGTAAATACACTACCACTGCTAGTACTAGTGGCGTAGTGCTGTAACCTATCCTAGTTACCGGAGAACAAAACGTTGTGTAGATTATGTGATAGGTTATTTGCTCGGTTTTCTTAACGCCGAGATGTCAACTGCTTAATGGTTTCAGTCGACGTGGATACTACTAGAGAAGTCTGGGGTGTCCATGTTGGGTGGTAGTCTGTGTAAGGATGTTTTGTAGGGTAGAGAAGTGAGGATCAGGATTGCCAATCAGCTGAAAATCAGACCCTTTCTGAGCATAAGTCCTAATCAGTTAATGGCAAGACTTAACAGGTAATCCACACTCATTATACACACGTTTTCATTTACGTTCGCCTTGAAATACGCAAAAATATATGGCGGCGTCTCATATCTGAGAAAGTTATCTAATTTTTGGGTACCCGGTAACCACTCAAAGAAAACCAGAAAAAAAACGTTTTCCAATACACATGGTGAAGAGTGCAAATGACCACTAAGAAGAAATTTGACGATTTAATAACCAATATAAAATCTAATTATTGGTTTGGACAGTATAGTAGCATAACAGACGTAATTGTATTAAATTCAAATAATATATTTTACTTCAAATAATGTCATTAATTAATAATAGAAAACTAATGACGTATTGAGCTAGTAAACAAATTATACATTCTCGTTAAAATATACCATTAAGCTGTAATATTCTTTATTAATGAAGAGTGTCTTGAGATCAATTTTAAAATTAAGTAAATTAATTTCATCTTAGAAACCTGTTCGCAATTTGTTAAATAATTTAATACTTGAATAATAAATCTGTTTTTTTAAATTGGAATAGGTAATGAATATGACTGCGTGCTTCTAAGCATATGGTTGGTTGATGATGGTACAGGAAAAGTATTGAATTTTTTCTTTAAAAATACTTAAGAATCGTACATTTAAATGCTAGGAAAAGTTGAGAGATGGTTCACTAGAGAGATGGACTGTAAGCTGATGCACTTCTCATCCCCTAAATAATTCTTATAGTTTTTCTAAGAAATAATTTCATAGTGTAAGAGCTTTCATAACCCCAAACAGGAAAACCATAAGATAGTTGAGGTACAAATCAACCATTATTAATAATTATTCTTATAGTTTTTCTTTTGTTTTCTATAAACAACTAATTTCTTCGTGTAAGAGCTTCAATGACCCCAAATAGGAAGAATATAAGCCAGGTGAGGTACAAATCAACCATTACTAAGTAAGCAACAAAATTCTAATTTTTGAATAAAAAGATATTCTGCGAAGGAGGAATAGACAACAAATTAATTTGTTTAAGACTTTAATAATATGCTTCTGGAACTTAAGTTCAGTATTCATCATTATTGCTAGGAAACTAGCACTGGTGCTGGATTTAAAGACCGTGTCTCCCAAGAGTAGATTTTTTTCAGATTCTTTTTTTAAAACTTGATTTTAAACTTGATTAAAACTTGATCTTAAAAAAAGCTTGATTTTAAAACTTAACTACCGTTAACTTGTCTGCTTTTACAATCAAAGAGTTAACGACCCACCATCCATTGAAGAAGACAATGTTCTATTTTAAGAGCCTCGTCATCTAGTTGATGTACAGTTTTATTTGATGAATAAAATAACATTAGATTTTATTTTAGAAATAAATACTTTTCTACAAAATAATATTAATTTATATTATTTTAACTAATAATTATTAAATGTTATTTTTTAACGTTACAAATATACAACTTGTAGGTCCAGAATAATATAATGTACATCGTGCTTCAGACTGTTTTGCCGACAATAATACATTCAAATGTAAATGGAAGAGACTTTGCATTTATATTACATTGGACTCTCCAAACAGTCTGAGATAGTCCTTTTAGGATCTCAAATATTAAAAGAATGCAATTACAACATCGTTTCTAATACAACCTACTTAAACACTTGGATACTTTTATAAATACTAATTTCTATATTATTATTTATTTTATTTTAAACATACCGTTACAATATTACAGTAACTACATATTTTGAAATTAATTTTCGGCACTGGTGGTGTAGTGCTGTAATCCAGCTACTTGGGGACAAAGTGTTTGGTAGAGTTTAGGTGATAGGTTCCTTGCTCGGTACTCTTAATACCAACATGGCGTCCACTTAATGGTTGCCATCAGCGTGGACACAACTAGAGATGTTTGGTGTATCCATGTTGGATGGTAGTCAAGGTTTGGATGTTGTGTAAGGAAGAGAACAGTGTGTCAAACTTGTCAGTTAGCTGGATATCAGACCATCACTACGTGGTTCAGATTCCACGTAATGCTGTAGTCCGATAGTTGCTCTAGCTATTGGGCTATCATTAAATAGTCCTTTCTTAACTAAGTCGAACTCATATAGTAACAATGACTACATTAGTTCATCTACACTCATCACATTCATTCGCCTGTCATATTCGCCCATATCTCTACGATCTGCGTTTTAGAAATGAATAAAATAATTAATCTGATGGTTTACTGTTTTATTATTTCAGATGTAACATAATACCGTGATATAACGACTATACTATTTATGTTATATAATTAATTTAGTACAACTAATATTGAAAAATATTATTTACCGACAAATTATATTTTTATACGTGTCCTCTAATGTATTGTTTAGTAACGTTAATAAATATAATTAATTGTAATACTTATCATAATCATCAAGTAAAATCGAAGCCAATTGGTTCGATACCTATCATGTACGTTTCATATGTTGTGTAAAATACGTGTATAAATTTAATGTATTTAAACTAAATTAAAAAACAATGATACATGAATGAGTTAAGCCATCCAAAATTATTCATCGTTTCTCAGCTTGGAATGTTCTGTGTAAGAAGTCAATATCAAAGTATTTATCGTTTAGTTTAAGGAATTTTTTCAATGTTCTTAATCCTAAGATAGCCAAGTGATAGACATTTCCCGTTTTTATTGTTAAAAAAGATTTGCAAACATTTTATGAATATTTTTCTCAGTTTATGTTGTGCGAAACTATCTTTTACGACATGATTTAAAACGAAAAGCGTTACTTGACAAGACTTAAAATTACGTGGAGAGAAGGAAGTGATTTTGTTAACATGACAAATGCAGGTTATGTAAAAGTGTCTCTACTTTAAATAACTGGATAACTTTTGAAAAATAACTAATGAATGCACTTAATTACGTGATAAATAGAGTAAACGGCAGTTACATGACTTAATTTACGATGTTTATTTTAATATTTTTCAAATTATTAAAGTTTGTAATTAGACAAAAGTGTACAAACTGAAATCTAAATTAGTTAAACTGCATTTAATTTAAAATTGACAAGTACACTATGATAATTTATATATATATTTTTCTTTTAAACTTCATTCGCCACTTCACATGGGCCTGCAGGGCTGCAATGACTACAAATACACTAAGACGAAAAGTAGCCATGTTAAAATTTCAGACCAGTCGTCCAGGTAGAAACTCGACTTTACGCAAACGGCCACTAGGAGGCACGAGCGCTCGCCCGCCTGCTCCCTGTCTTTCGGAGCAGCGCTCGTAGCGGCTGTTTGCGTAAGCTTCCCTCCCGCTTGTCTGAAAAATTCCCATAAGAACTTTTCGTCTTAGTGTATTTGTAGTCATTGAGGGCTGTGAGTGAACTGAATGACTGAATTTACGACCTTTAGTTCAGTTTCGGATTCAAATCTAGACAATGCCCTCCGCAGTTTGAAGTCGTAACCACACCGGCTGTTTTTAAAATTGTAAGTAATATAATTAAATTAAATGTTTAAATCTGTTTTTCCAAAAGAGACATAATTTGTATGTAATTTTATTTGTCTAAAGACAATTTTAACAATTACTATACATTCCAATCTGGATTTCAATGTACTATCGGCAATTTAAGAATTATTTGGAGGCCTTTGCACAAAATAGCTGCACAATTCAAACCCCACAAGTATTAGATTTTATTTTAGTTTAAATTTAATAACTATAAACATGTAAAATTGAAGTAAAGTTTCTTTGTAGAAAAATATTTTATTTCTAAATCTGATATATAGCCATTTCTTTGGTTATCGTACATAAATCCAAAACATAATTTTAACTTAAATTACATTTATTTTAGAGTCCTAATATTCAAAGGTTGGTATTTGTACTTGCTATAATACGAAATATTGGTCGGTAGCTTAGTTGGGTAAATCATAAACTAAAGTTTCTCAGTTCGATCCTAATTGGACTCTTCGTAACAAATGTTGTAAGGGATCAGCTGATAACCACCGGCTGTGCATTTTCCATTGGGCTATTAATTAATGGCATTTTCTAAGAAACGGTTGGCCTTAGTTTGTAGCAATGACTACATTCAACTATCTACACTCGTCACGCTCATTTGATATCCATATTCACCCATATCTTGAAGATCAGTGTCTTAAGATTAAATAAAAATAAAATTAAAAAAATAAAAAACAGCTTATTAGTTTTTGTTTTATTAAAACTTCAGTTACCTTATTAATAATTAGTATATTTTGTTAGAAAACACATTCAGAGACGTATTATAAATACATCATATACGTACACACACACAATTAATAAAATTTATAATTTCATTAAATATAGCACTATGAAAAAATATAAATTATCTTATATACGAGTAACATAACAATTTATACGGAGTGACCAGCAGAGTCGTAAAATCATGAAGAAAACACCATTCAAAATACAACAGTTGGTTACTTTAAGCTGTAGTGGAGTGCGGGCAATTAAATCTCTTTAAGCCTTTTAAACGACTGATAACCATCGATGCGATAACCTAGTGACCCAGATTTCCGCATTCCAAGCAAGGTCGCGGCCTTCCTCTCCCCTCACCCCGGTGCCTGTCTAGAGCCAACAACGTATGACGGATAGAGTATCAGTTACTTTGCAGGCGCTGAGGTTTTCTCTTTATTGTTACGAAACACTTTATTTACAAAATTCGTATAACTCTGCAATTTGTCATATCAAATGAGTTTGACCGATAACTTTCTTGAGTATTAATTTTTTTTTGTTTGTTTTACGAGATGTTATTAATATTTTTTTAATAAATGTGCAACTAAAGCAACAAAAAATATGTATTGATGAAATAATATTGAGTAAAATACCATACCAGTTATTCATTAGTAAAGATATGGGTGAATGTGAGAGGAAAGTGAGTGTGATGAGCGTAGATGAACGACATACACTCGTAGGACATAACAAAAAGACAAATTCATCAACCTTCTTATAAAGAAAGAAAATTAATACGATTTCCTAGCCTAATTCATCAATACCAACATGTTAAAGAAAACCATTGTTAAAAAATATATATATATATATATCACTGGCAACAGATATACAAAAGAAACCCAATATAATTTTTATATTCTTTTATGAAATTGGTAATCAATCGGTCTCATTAAACATTTTTGGAGTGGCATAACTCAATGAATTCTTACCATTTAATTACTGAACCGTGGTATTTTATACAATGCAAGACTTCTAAATTCATATGTAAGTTTTATATTAAAAACTTTGAACTTATTTATTTATTTATTGAACTCATATTCTATTTCCACATGGAAGATAAAATTAATTTTGAATCATCTGAGAATAAGATAAAATTTGTATAAATTTTATAGACCATCCTATTATTGAAAAGTCAAATGTACAAGATACTTTCCATATCGAATCTGTTTAGTGATAAATAGTCATCATTTTTCGACTCTTTTCGAACATTCTAAATTATCCGTGCAAGTATTGGCATAAATTCAGCCATAACAAACTTACTTGAGTACACACTCGGCAGCGTCTGCTAGAGAGCAGACTCGCTTTTTCGCGAGTGGACACTCCATTTTGTGACTTGGAACTCGGTTTTATTCAACTAATATCGGAGTGGCCACTCGCAAGTCATAAGTAGACTCATCGTTGGAGTGCCTGCTCACCTGCCTACTTGATTGTACGTGTTTTATTCAACCGAAGTTGGAGTGGGCACTCTCAACTGACGATAATTGAGTAGGCACTCGGGGTTTTCAGGTTTTATTCACATCACCCATTATTACAATTATGATGGATAACTTATTTTATGTTAATAGGATAAATAATATATATCTAAAAACTGATTACATTTACAGGCTAACGTGAACATTAAAAAACATATATTTATTACGTATTAAAATAACTTTTTCTAGTTATATTTAATAATAAAGTTACAGAATACATAACACTTGTATGAAACCCAAAATTTAATAAATATTAATTGCAAAGACTTATACTATTTAAATCTTTAAAAAAAATGTAATCTAAAACTTAAATAACTGGTTCCAGAAACAGTTTTAAGGTTACTTGAGTTTCTCCGGAAACGGAAGCCATTTGGCAGCGGCAGTCATCTGTGCTCACCAATATCAGCTGATCAGACTCCCGCCAAATTTACACTATAAGTTTCCCATAAAGGAACAAGTAATTGTTTAGAAAGTAAACTACAACAAATCAGCAGTAATACCATAATGAACCGGGTTAATGCTATGTAATTGTGGACTATATTAGGTTTATTGTTAAACATACGTGCATTATAAGATATGGCGACGGGGAAAAGTTTGATTTCTAATCTTTACACCACTCTTCCAGCGATAGTGCGTGGGTGGGGAGACGTGGTAATACCTCGAGCGCCGGCCTAGAGAAGTCCTCTTCCACCCCGCCTCTCGAGACGAACTCACCGAAGCAACGCCGCCATAACGATCTATCTCGTGGGCAGCCCTAACGTAGTATAACGTACAAGTACATACGTATATATAGGTCGGTCCATACGTGACGAGCATTGTAGTTTACGACCACTAGCCAACATAATACATAATTACGTTATAGTTGTGGTGTATAGACGTGCGTGATCCTTTTAGCTACGTACGGAGCTGAACCTACACGGTACACAAGTGTCATACTTCTCAGAAACTTAGTACAATGGATAAACCTATAATAACATTTTTGTAGTTTTGAACCCAAAAGTGGTATTATATGGTTATAAACCTACCAGGTTCCAAACCCCATCGATATCGTCTTGTACACTACGTTGCGTGACCGATATACGGTTTTTCCGGATATATATTACGTTGATTACGTTTACGACTTCGGGGTAAAGGGGTATATTAGTGGTAACTGTATACGGTGGTAAACCTGCCTGGTTATACGTATTACGTGTTTCATAGACACGTTACAGATCCGGGAAACGTTTTAATCTTTTACGTTTGGACGAACAACGAACGTGTGAACTCGTCGTTACGATTAAGAGGTGTACATCATCTCTAACACCCTCTTTCACTACCAGTAGACGTTACGGGAGATAAATATAAGTTTTTATTTTTGTTTAATTACACAGAAGTTGTATTTTATATTCATTTATATATTTTTTGGAAGCTATTCCGCAGGTCTTTATATCCGTGGTTTATTTCTTTGGCGATTGACGTTTGTCCTTCTGAAGGAAAAACCGTCATAGACTTTAAGTATTAAATGCACTGAATTTTAAAAAGTACAACAAATATTAAATAAAATGATAGTGGTGCAGTGCTGTAACCCAGCTACTTGGGGACAAAGTGGTTGGGAGATTGTAGGCGATAGGTTCCATCCTTAGTCCTCTTAATACCGACACGGCGTCCACTCCATGATTGCCATAGACGTGGAGGCTACTAGAGAAGTCTGGGGTGTCCATATTGGATGGTAGTCAAGGTTCAGATGTTTTGTAGGGAAGAGAACTGAGTATCAGACTTGTTAGTTAACTGAAAATCAGACCAACACTACGTGGTTCGGATTCCACGTAAAGCTGTAGGTCCCATAGTTGCCCTGGCTATTGGGATATCAATAAATAGTCCTTTCTAAGCTAAGACGAACTCAGATAGTAACAATGACTACACTCGTTAATCTATACTCATCACACTCATTCGAAATTCATATTCGCCCATATCTTTACGATCGGCGTCTTAATAATAAATAAATAAATACATTTATAATATTATTGGTTATTTAAATGCAATAGTAAAATATATTATTTTTAGTTCATCGAATGTATGAGTGGTTCATCATTTGACAATGTATACATACTCTACACTCATTTTTATAATTATGTACTTGGATAAGGTTGACCTTTTATTGAAGTCTTAAAAGGTTAGACGGTTTGGTAAAAATCCTAAAATACCAAAAAATTTGACATACTTAATTATATTTATTTCTGTATAATGTAATTATTGAGACAACTGGAACAGTGAATGATAATTAAAAATACTCATACACCGGTAGAATATAAATATTCAAAACAAATTAAAAATTAAGATGTAATAATTGAAAATTTTAGTTATTATTAGAGGCTTTAATTTAATTCAATTAATATTTCAATGATATGTACATTTTTGTGTTTGTTGAGATAAAATATTTAATTATTTATTAATGTGTTATTCTCATATCGTTATAATTCTTTGTTAAGTTTTAAAAATAAACCATATGCAACAAAAGTAATATTAAATGCTGGGATTAAAATTTCACTTCTGCTTTTCTGTCAGCATAAATACCAGCTTATCTCCCCCCTTAAAATAACGCAATGGATAGTCATGGATGTGATAAATTTTTTTTTTTTTAATTTCAACTCAGCAATCACATGACTGATCATTTGCGATTCTCCACTTATATTTCCAGTAGTTGCATATTAATACACCCTCGCAAAAGCGACTCATTATAGTCATTTCTTTACGAGGAGCCTTCATTCCACCACTAACGACCATAGGGTTTGATACCAGAACTTTTTTCGATCGTCAAACATATCCCAAGTGAACACCCAAATGGTTTTCCGCGAACACTTGTTTGAGAATGACTGGGAATGTAGTCAAAGAGGTGGTTTTTCAGATTTCAGTAGTCCGTACGTTATGGAATATCTCGACAAATGGGAAGATTTGGTGTAGATAGGATCTTTTAAACTCTGATAAGTGCCTCTTTGAGTCTTATATTCGAAGTTATGTTACACAGAACTGAAAGCTATGGTAGAGGGGTTTCAATGAGAGAACCCATCGATAGCCCTCATAGACCTATTTAGTTGTATTTTCATACCTATTCGTCATATATTTAAAATTAATTTATTTATTTCGATTGATTTTGCATAGTTTAACATGAAGTAACATAAAATATTTCTCTCTACCATATTCTTCAGATTGAGAGAATAAATTAATAGTACAAATAAGGTAACATGAAAAACAATATAACATCTTAATATATGTTTGTACAATGTAATTTAACTAACAAAAGCTTTACTACAAATAAAATAATAATAACATCAGTAATAAAAATAACCGTGAATAAAATTAAAAAGGAAAATTTATAAGAAGAAAACTAAAATGTTAAACAAATATATAATAACGCTAAGGCTAGTAAATGTGGAGCTAAGGTACTCAAAGTGGTTAGAACAAAATTAAAAATAAGATGGAAATAATATAAAGGATAAATACAACGGATTGAAAACGGCATCCGTTTTACGAAAGAATAATAAGGTATATTTATTAATCATTTTAATACTACAACAATATCTAAAGGAACTAATCAACAACAACAATAATACCAAATCCAAATAATATAACAGAAAGTAACCCAATATTAAACTCAACAATATCAATAACAACTAAAAATAATATAAATTAGCTAGTTAAAACGAACAATAAAACAAAACAAACCTAATTAAGTAAAATTAGGAGGTAATTGGGGATGAACAAATCAACGCTGAGTAAGAAGGTTTTTGTAACCTCCCTAATGGTTTACGGACAGTTTCAAACCTAACCTAGAAAGTTATATCATGGTTCCATAGTAACAGTTATTACGTTAGACATTAAACAACAATATAACTTGTATTGTCCTAAGGAAAGCTTCGTCTTATTGGCTATTTTAATACGTCGCTACATGGATAAAAGTGACGTTTTCAATAACAGCATCATGTCACTCCAGGGTAGGTGGAGCCACGTCACTGTGACATCTACTAACCTACATCTTACAGCCCGAATAAAGCAGTTTCCGTGTCACGTTATACAATATTGGTTATGTATACGATATTTCAATATAAAATATTGCATTCCCTTATCAAAATGTCAATCAATACCTGAACTTCAAACGCCAACAAAATATATCCAAACAATAACAATATTCTCCACCATTTATTATATTAGTTGTAAGAAGATTTGATGGTGATTGCAACAATATTGCATGCCGTTGTGGTTTGGAAGACAAAACCGCAGAGAAAAACGAAATTGAGTTCGCTTTCTTTTGGCCATCGTAAGTGCTTTAATGGCAGTTATAAATAGATTACAATTAATCTACACCTTTTTACGTCTATTGTATTAATTAATACGTGTATCCTTGAGAATTTAGGATGTAAGGAAGGTACTGACAATGTCCTGACCCTGCCATTTCACATGGGAAACTGGAAAATTAACAATTCTACACATATTTAGCTCACTATTGAATGCGTCAGTTTCTCTATTCTTTGTAATACAACACAAAATGCGTATTTATTATATCTTATAAATTTAAATGATAAAAATTGTATGATCAAATAATATAAATTTTTAATACAATTTAAAAATATACTTATTTGGATTTTGTATTAGTTTTTACTAATAATACTATCTAATAATAATAATACATTATTTTCATATAAGTACAAAAAATAAGGAAAACCTTATTGTAAAAGGTCTATATTATTAAATAATAAATACTTGTATTGTACCAAGGAAATTTAAATTACTTACATAAAAGAAATTCCTAGGACCAATTATCAATATAAATAATCAAAATTACGTAATCAAATAATCCAAATTTTTAATAAAATTTAAATATAATTCTTATTTGGAATTTTTATTAGTTTTATTGATAATAATAATTAATTAATAATTAACCCAATAATAATAATTAATTATTTTCATGTAAGTACAAACAATTAATAAAACCTTATTGTAAAAGTCCTATATTATTAAATAATATAGGTCTTTTACTGTACCAAGGAAATTAAAATTACTCACGTTGAATAAAATCTTAGAAATGATAATTTTCTAAACTAAATCGTATTTAGAATCAAGTGACATAGACGAAATATTAGTAACAAATATACTTCCTAATTTGATTAAATTGAGAGAAAAAATCATATTTTCATAGATATAGAATGAATCATGGAATGTTTACTTAATGGAATATTGTTGCTGCAAATGTAATGTGTTGTAAATGTTTATGTAAATCAAATTGGAAAACCAACAAATACAATAGTTTACAAACATTTAGTTTCCATTCAACAAATACCCTTTAAGCCACAGACAATACATTTGCAATACGTTTTTTTCAATAAGCCCTAGTTTATTTAATTCTTTTGTATGAAAATGTTTAATCCCGTGCAAAAATATACGACAGGTTTTCTAGGAAATAGTCAACTGAAAAAACATAGAATCAGAATAATTAAGGGTAGTCACTATTTGTCTTTTCCAGAAAAATAAACACTTCCATCTCTCTTATGTTATTTCATTTCTTTTTACTATACAGAATTTTGATTAATGCATTATTTTTTAATGTTTTATAATGTTTAAATGTACAGCAGGGTAAAAATATTCAATGTTTACTTTTAATTTAAACCCACATAACGATTTAAGGTATATTTCATTTCAGATACTATGCTAGCAAAATGTATTTTAAATAAATAAATATACATCCAACACTACTCAACATGTTCTTACCAACTTCCGATGTAAGTATATAATACTTTTAAACTGATAATCAAATTTCATAATTCCAACCATAATACGTATTTCAAATTATTTATTGTTTTAATTATAGCTGAAAATAAATTAAAACTTAGGAAATTAACTAACCAATGTGAAACTGAGTTAAAATAAATATAAATTTTGAGTTATTGTACTTAATTTTTAACTTATTATTTTTTCAAATAGTTCAAAAATGTTAGTGTATTTTGTTTTTGAAAATTATTTACCTGGTCTTATACATTTCTTTTAAAGTAGGAGTGTTTAGTAGTCCCTAGTTTATTACGTTGTACACACATACAAAATCGGTTTTCATCCTTCAAACACAGCAGAAAAGAAAGAAACAGAGGCCGCTTTCTTATGGCCACAGTGAACTCCTACCAATAAGCAGTTAAAAATAAGTTACAACTAATGTACATTTGTTTATGTGTAGTAATAATTATACATATAAACAACTACGTTTATCCTTGAGGATTTGGGGATTTACAGGGAGGGACTGACAAGGTGTTGGCTCTGCAATCGCGTGGAAAACTAGATAAATTACTATTCAACAGACTAACTCGACACAAAGTACACAGTGCTTCTATGCGACTTATGTTTCTTTCTTCTCTGTTCAAACACTTAGTGTACATCTGATAGAATTTTATATAAAAAGAATGTATTAAATGATATTGTGACTGTTGAAACACTTTAAATACTAAATAACAAGACATAATGATGGACTGTAATTAATTATACGTTCAATCAATAGTCATTTTTATATTTACATAAAAATAATTATAAGAATTGTATTATTTTTCAAAGTATTATAAGCTTTTAAATTCTCTGGGAACATGATTTACAATGTTTTAATAATAAACTTCAAAAATATTAAAAATAAATTACAAAACATTAAGACAGGAAAAAAGTGTAATTACTTCTCATCCAAAAAAACCGAACAATTAATTACGTTTTACTAAAATGTTTTTGTAAAAGTGTTATGTATGTACAGTAGTTTGATGTATTTGTTTTTGCTTAAAATATAAACATGATATTGTCTACATGCAAACATTATAATTTAGTTTACTTTACATATATAAAATATGAATTAGATCAACCCATAAGTGGGTATAATATTGTAAATTTAGCTCGGTTAACATGTTCGAATACAGATTTAAATGTTATAAAAATAAAATTTGTGTTCTAAATTATAGATAAAAAAATTTTAAGATAATTAAAAAAGGCCTTAAACATTATTAATGACAAAAAATAAAGTGATTACGTTGCTTGGTGCTACATTTTGTTTCGTAGAAGTTTTCAGATAATATATTTTAGATTTTCTATGTTCAATCGATTTTACATTTTATTCAAAGACACACAAAGCTTTAATAAAAAAATATAAGAAAAACTTTGATATTTAATGAAGTAACTAACGTAAATTTAAATAATTATTGCACATTAATATTTTTTAATATTCTATCCAACACAAAATATGCAGTTAATTTACTAAGTTTGTAACTGTATACACAAATAATTTAAAATACATTAAGATTAGTATTGGCAGATTTAAATTGCAATCCTATAGATAAAAATAGTCTGCTGGCGAATTTTTAAATATATCAATATAAGTTTATAGTAATTAACATACAATTTTAAAGTCATAAGATTGGGGAAAAAATAACCTGCATTACAAGAAGTGTATGCCTCTTTTAAAAATTGTATTTGCCTTATTAAAAATAAAGTAATTCCTGATTATGTTCATAATTATATATACTTTCACACACTTTATATACCAGCGTGTATTTAAAGGAATGCTATCACAACATAAACCAACAAAAGTAATAATATAGGATTATATAACTAGAAATATAGTTTTGCATATATTAAAGTTATACACATTCACCTAATATGTTACCATAAAATTGGTTCCTGTACTAATCTATTTATTATTATTTGAATTCTTCAACTTACTTTTATTTTTTATAGTTTTCAAGGATAAGATATCCCAACTTGAAGAAACATAAATTATATTGTAAAAAGCAATAACATAAAAATCATTACGAAGAAAATTGTTATTAAAATACCAAACAGCTTAAAAAAGCGGTTTTAGCAAATATTCCACTGAATTATGAGGCCTTGAGAAGCAAATGGAGGTCATTTGGAAGATTACAAACAGCTGTTCTCAGCCCCATCAGCTGGTTGGACTTTTGCCAACATCGATCTCAGGCATTTCGTCCAATACGTCTCCAATATATCAGTATTTACATACGTACGTCCACTGATTACAGAACCAGACTGTCCAAGCCAATTAACTTGCTATGGACGCATGCTTGTGCTGCTATCTAACGGCTGTTGGTTTCAAATAAGTGATCAAATGACTGTTTGGCGTAATATCATCTCAGCAAATACATATCAGCACATATATGTCTCTCTCTCTAGTGTGTAATGGAGAGAGACAGAGAAGGATGAAGAGAGGTAGAGAGAAGAAGGCTGGTGGCGCTATCTGTGAAAACCGAACATGAACTAATCTCACCTAACAGAAAACCGGCCTCACCAGACCCATATAAGCGAACAATCTTCTTCCTTCTTTAGTCAATGATAGAACATTTAATAAGAATGCAAATAACTAGTGCTCTCTCCCAAACAAACACAATAATAATTTGGTACAACTTTTGTGTACTTTGACTCAGCTTAACTTGGATAAGATTTTTGTTTCTCAATAAACAATGCTACTTCTACAATGCTATCAGACAAATGCTGTCTTACTGTACTACAAATTTGGATTTTTTTGTGTTTGGGTGTTTATGTTTTGGTACGTGACTGCATTCGGATACAATATTCCACAAATATTTTGAAAATCTTAGTTTAATACGTAGGATACATTCCCTAAATAACACAAGCCAACTACTTTAATAACCAGTTAAATTGTATTTATAATTTACCCTACATTAAAAAAAAATCTTCTTCAACGTGATTTTTTTTTTTTATAATCGAAAAATATTTTTCTCTCTTTGATGTTCTTTGATCAAAATGTAAATTTAATATAAAAATATATATATTTTTATTTGCAATTCATTATTTAAATAACAATGACTTTTTATTTTACTTCCATTTGTTGTTTTTACATTATATATAGCCTTTTTACGTGTATATATAAAGTATTAATTTTTTTTATCTTATACGCTATTTCTACAAACTTTTTTTAAGATGAACGACAAAATTTACGTGTTCATAAATTTACATACATAATTTTTCATAAAACTAATGTTTGTTACATTATTATTTTGCTATTATTTTTAAATAATTTACTCTAGATAATATTGTAGCTGAAATATATTTTATCAACTTACTGATGCACTTTAATCAATATTGTTTTTTAATCTACTAATTATTGCTATTTGTAATATGTTGATGTATATCTAAAGACGCTGAAACAATAATTTACGCAGTATTACAATACAGTCTATATAAATAAACTATACTAATATGTAAAGCCTACAAAGAACACCATCGGCTAACTAAGGCAACGGAAAACAGCTGTGTCAGCATGCTGAACTCCCGCCAGATTGAGGTCTGAGCCACCTAACCTCAACTTAATTACTACCCAACTCAACTTGGAAACTCATAATGTAGAGTTGTATCTTAGACCATTCTATAAAGGAATTATTTAATATCACATATTAATCAAACTATTTTTGTAGTGATTTTTCAAATCTATTTATTTTATGAACAAAGAATTTTTATTTTTTTGCTTGAAAAGTTTTCCATGTGTTTTTTTCTTTTTGAGTTTGTTATTCATACGCTTTGCGTTATTTGTATTGATATTTTTCTTTTTCTTTTTTTGACGTGAAATATTTGTATATACTATAACAATTCTTTGTAAGTTCAAATTAAAATGTTGCCATATCTGTGGCAGCTTCATTCTGATGAAGCTAGTATTGTATTATTAATTTCAAATGTAAAATGTTGTAATATTTTAACAATAACCTTCATATTATTGCTAAGGTGATATTTCTTGAAAATTTTAAAATACGAGTACTAAGCTATTTCAGTAGAATAACCTTAGTTGAATAGTAGTTATTCAAATGGTTTAGACCCTATAGTCAAGTAAATAGATTACACAAACCGGTAATTAATTGGAAACATGAAGTACACAATGTAATGATTTAATTTGGGATTGTTTGGTTTTCACTTAACCCATCGATTAGGGTTCGTACCGCCCTCATTAAATAGTTCTATAACTGAGTTATCTGGAGGGTCTAGTATGTAATGTTCTGTTATCCATGAGTTCGATTCAACGAAATTAGATTCATAAATACAATTACTATTCACTGACTGATCTGCTATAGTAGAACCCCAATGATATGCGTCAGGTGGGACTAAACCCTTTTAGGGTAAATAAAAGTTTGGATAGTTGGACTTCTTCAACAACTATGCACATCATTTAATTACTGTCTATATTTTCAAATGGGGTAAAAAAACAATATTTTAAACGGGAAAGAGCATTTAAATACAGTATTAATCATATGATAACAAATAAATTATATATTCTGGTGGAGTTTGGGTTTTTAAAGACGATGGTACAGTGTACAGTATTCATTCACTTATATTATGTGTTGTTTCTTGTGATTAATTTAAGTATGATTATTGTTTTATACATTTTTAAGATATTTCTGTACGTGGTAATTTGACTTTGAATAATTTTTCACAGCAAAATTAATAAAACTGATGATTGTAAGGTTCCATTTATGACGTTTTGAAAGCAATTCGGATAATCAGTGATATGGATAGTTGGAGTTCGGATAATTGAAGATTAACTGTATATTTTGGTTCGGTAATCCAGAGGATATGAGTATCAATCATTTTTTTAGAACTTGTTAGTGTTAATTATTGGTATTGTAAGCGATCTGGAAATAGCTGCTTATTCAGTTGTTTGCGGTAGAAACCGACTCAGATATGCGATTGTTGACAGTATATTGTTTTACACTTCCCTGTTGTTGTATTAAGCAGCAGAGACTGTAGACAAGGAGAGTGCGTTCCACAGTACTGGGTCGGGTAACCTGTGGGGATGTCCAATTTAGGGCGGAGAGCGTTGGTCGGTTGCTTGGTACACGTCGTTCTTGGGTGGTTTCCAGGGCTACAACTTCTGAGTTGGACTTTTGAGTACCTCTGTGGGACGATTTCAACAGTTAATTTTAGTTCCAATGATCCCCTAGGCCACTTGCAACATTCACAATTTAGTATAGTGTAAATTGTTACAGATATTTACCATCAACATATTGTCTCTTCTGGTAGGTTAGCAATTATATTGGTGTTTAAAGGGTTATTAGTCTTGTATGTATTTGAGTGTACATTTGTTTTAAAGTTTGGTTTTGTTTGTTGTTTGGATTTACCTAAAACACCAACGTATTTTCGGATGGCTCCTAGGCTTAGCGTTACATTTTAGGTGTACCTAAGGCTAGCTTGTAACAATATCTATTTGCATTAGTCGATCTATCTTTCTCCGATAGCTCCGACAGCCAATGATTTGAAGTAACTGGTAAATTTAGGCAGGCATACTAAACAGTGCCCAATAGTGATTATTGTATGCTGAATATTATAGATAAGCCGCTTAGAAAACATCCCACTGAATGCACTGGTGCGAGTGAAATGCACTGACGATTTGAAATACAGCTTTGAATGATTATTTAGTACTCAAATATCGATTAATTAACAATAACAATGAATGATAATGTAAACAATAAATATCAATTGAACAAATTTGCACAGTTCAAGAAAATTATTTTTTTTGTAACTAAACATTTCAAGTTGGAAGATGCTCACTCCCGTGAGATAAGGCAGCTCAGTGGCGTAACTTTTCCTCTCTGCTACTGAAACCTCTACATGTGCTAAATACAACACGCTGGTCGCTACTCTCAAGCCCATAATTATGTATGTTTTACAAAATAACCTGTAATCCTACGGTAGTAAATTCATCTTTTTATGTGCATTACCAGTTTTTATTAATATTATGTATACACTGTAATTACGCATGGCTTTAACAATACTATTACCACTTTTATAACAAAATGTTCAGTAGGTCAGTAAAAGATAAAATATATCATTGGAACAATACCAAACAAACTCTTCCTGGATTACAATTTATATTTTCGGATAAAGTAAAAGCGGTCTCTTGAACAGCTTAGCCACGTTGTAAACTCCACACCAGCTTAAGAAGTCTGAACAAATCCCCTCAACAAGTAAGTCACTACGAGCAACAGCTGAATGCGCTGCAAGCGCTACACATCCACTGTGCGGAACAAATATGTTTCACTGCTAGAAAGTCGTAAAACTGTTTACGCATTTACGGACTAAATTAATGATATTGTGTATGTATTGTATTTAATATACCAGTTTATTAACTGGGATTCTAAGTTTCTTTGTTAGTGTTTTTTATTTTATTTTTTTTATTTTATGAAAAACTATTTTTGAAATAATATGTGTTATTCACTGAAATGCTTATACAATTTAAAAATTATTCTAAATCATCGGTAAATGTTTTTTCTAAAAAAAAGTTGAACAAACTAGATTACGTATTCGGACCTTTTTCGTTACTTCACCACCACTACTTTCTTATCGCAATTATGGTTAGGTTAGGTTATTTCAAGTTAAATTAGGTTAGATGGCTACTAAAGTTGATCACAAACTGGTAAATCCAGTATTTGACTTACCACCGAATGCTCTCTCCGTGCGTAAGTTCTTGGAAAGTGATAAGATAAGGCCAGCGATATTGGATTTCTAGCGGATAAGGAATACCACAGTGGACGTAAAAATGATTGTGGAACAGTTCTAGAGCAATATAAAATGTTTTAAGTGGTAGTGGTTTAATGGAAACAAAAAAGAATAGTGGTTGTGAATTAACGGAAATGATCCTGTATTTATCTTGGTTGTGTTGTTCGATAAAAATAAAATATTAACTACTCTAACTAATGATATTAAAAGATTTTTCTTAAAAATAAAATACTAATTTAAAATATATTGTATAAGTGTAGCCGTGAAACTTAAAATTGTAATACGAAACCTAATCAAAGTCATACAATGAATATTATGACCTATCACCACATTTAAGAATAATTTAAAATTATGTCTTTGAAATCAAATAGTTTTTGAGAGATATGAAGCAGATTCATGCTTGACCTAACTGATCCAAAATAAATACAGACTTATACAGTTCAAAGACAGCGTGTTCTTGGTTTACTTTAAAACTATATAGTTTTAACAGTTTCAAATTAGCATATAACATGATTGAAACAACATATAGGTTTAAACTTGGGACTAATATTTCTTAATATCATTTTAGAACATTCAGGTGTCTTTCATACCATTATTAAAATCAGAATGAAACTATTTATAGTTCTTAAGTTATAACTTTACACAGTTTTTCTTTAAATGTAAGCATATAGTACCTAAATTAACTCAAGTATACTGATAATAATATAGTCATGCTGCACTGAAAAAGACCACAATTTTTGCCACTGTCGGCATAAATTAATTTTCAAAAGTAACGCCAAGTAATTAAGAAAGATTAGTTACGGTAAGGCTTTAGCTATAATGAAAATAAAAAAAGAACAAAACTAAAAAAAATCAATTTAAAATGAGCAATAATCTGATTTATATTTGTTGCTTAGTTACGAGAACCTCTTTACACATAATTTACAATTAAATATGTAGGAAACATCATTACATAATTATTTTGAGCTAATAAACATCATATTTTGTTTAATACAACTTCTAACGGTTCATGTTGAATTTAACCTAAATTTCGGAATAGCTTAGAATAGTAGTATTATAAATATTACTAACTATATGATATTTATTTATTCAAGGTATAAACAATTTCACACGATGTATAACAAAATAAATGCAATCATCACAACACGAAAAGTAGGATACATGTTAAAGGTTTCCTACTAGAGAAGTTCAACTAGAACTAAAGCACGGAAAAATAAAACTTTTCAGTATTACAGAGGAAATCACCAGTATTCGTCATATTTCACAAACAGTTAAAAAATGAACGTGCTGTGAAGTATATAAAAAAATTTATTTTACAATGACTAAAATACCGATTTTGTGTGTATGTAGAAGTAAAGTAAAGAGCATCATGAAACTTTCACACAGTGATAGCCCAACATTCAAAAGTTAGCCACGTAATCAGTGGTCACAACAATGAGATCGCAGCATTTGTGGTTGGTGCAGTAGGCAGTGTGCATTCCCAAGTGTTCATACAGTGTTGGCCAACCTCCGTATTACCCACGTAATCAGTGGTGGCACCAACGAGATTACAGCAGTTGTGGTTGGTGGAGTAGGCCGTCAGCATCCACAAGTGTTTAGACAGTGTGGGCTAAACTTCGTGTAAACCACGTAATCAGTGGTGGCACCAACGAGATTACAGCAGTTATGTTTGGTGCAATAGGCAGTCAACACTCACAAGTGGTTACACATTGTGGGCTAAACTTCGTTTTAACCATGTAATGAGTGGTGACACCAACGTGATTACAGCAGTTGTGGTTGTTGCATTAGGAAGAAACCATCCACAAGTGTTTACATAGTGTGGGCTAAACTTCGTCTTAACCACGTAATCAGTAGACCATCTGCTTTCACGAGTGTTCATACAGTATTGGCCAACCTCCGTGTTAACCACGTTAACGTAAATGGAGTGGTGACACCAACGAGATTACAGTAAATGTAGTTGGTGCAGTAGGCAGTAACCATCCACAAGTGTTTACATAGTGTGGGCTAAACTTCGTGTTAACCACGTAATCAGTGGTGAAACCAAGAGATTGTAACAGTTGTGGTTGGTGCAGTAGGTAGTCAGCACCCACAAGTGTTTAGACAGTGTGGGCTAAACTTCGTGTTAACCACGTAATCAGTGGTGGCAACAACGAGATTACAGCAGTTGTGGTTGGTGCAGTAGGCAGTCAGCACCCACAAGTGTTTACATAGTGTGGGCTAAACTTCGTGTTAACCACGTAATCAGTGGTGGCACCAACGAGATTACAGCAGTTGTGGTTTGTGCAGTAGGCAGGCAGCACCCACAAGTGTTTAGACAGTGTGGGCTTAACTTCATGTTAACCACGTAATCAGTGGTGGCACCAACAAGATTACAGCAGATGGGGTTTGTGCAGTAGGCAGTCAGCACCCACAAGTTTTTAGACAGTGTGGGCTAAACTTCGTGTTAACCACGTAATCAATGGTGACACCAACGAGATTTCAACAGTTGTGGTTGGTGGAGTAGGCAGTCAGCACCCACTAGTGTTTAGACAGAGTGAGCTTAACTTCATGTTAACCACGTAATCAGTGGTGACAACAACGAGATTACAGCAGTTGTGGTTTGTGCAGTAGGCAGTCAGCACCCACAAGTGTTTAGACAGAGTGGGCTAAACTTCATATTAACCACGTAATCAGTGGTGGCACCAACGAGATTACAGCAGTTGTGGTTTCTGCAGTAGGCAGTCAGCACCCACAAGTGTTTAAACAGTGTGGGCTAAACTTCGTGTTAACCACGTAATCAAGGGTGACACCAACGTGATTACAACAGTTGTGGTTGGTGCAGTAGGCAGTCAGCACCCACTAGTGTTTAGACAGTGTGGGCTAAACTTCGTGTTAACCACGTAATCAGTGATGACACCAACGTGATTACAACAGTTGTGGTTGGTGCAGTAGGCAGTCAGCACCCACTACTGTTTAGACAGTGTGGGCTTAACTTCATGTTAACTACGTAATCAGTGGTGACACCAACGTGATTACAACAGTTGTGGTTGGTGCAGGATACAGTCAGCACCCACTAGTGTTTAGACAGTGTGGGCTTAACTTCATGTTAGCTATGTAATCAGTGATGACACCAACGTGATTACAACAGTTGTGGTTGGTGCAGTAGGCAGTCAGTATCCACTAGTGTTTAGACAGTGTGGGCTAAACTTCGTGTTAACCACGTAATCAGGGGTGACACCAACGTGATTACAACAGTTGTGGTTGGTGCAGTAGGCAGTCAGCACCCACTAGTGTTTAGACAGTGTGTGCTTAACTTCATGTTAACCACGTAATCAGGGGTGACACCAACGTGATTACAACAGTTGTTGTTGGTGCAGTAGGCAGTCAACACCCACTAGTGTTTAGACAGTGTGGGCTTAACTTCATGTTAACCACGTAATCAATGGTGACACCAACGAGATTTCAACAGTTGTGGTTGGTGGAGTAGGCCGTCAGTACCCACAAGTGTTTAGACAGTGTGAGCTTAACTTCATGTTAACCACGTAATCAGTGGTGACACCAACGAGATTACAGCAGTTGTGGTTTGTGCAGTAGGCAGTCAGCACCCACAAGTGTTTAGACAGTGTGGGCTTAACTTCATATTAACCACGTAATCAGTGGTGGCACCAACGAGATTACAGAAGTTGTGGTTTCTGCAGTAGGCAGTCAGCACCCACAAGTGTTTAGACAGTGTGGGCTAAACTTCGTGTCAACCACGTAATCAAGGGTAACACCAACGTGATTACAACAGTTGTGGTTGGTGCAGTAGGCAGTCAGCACCCACTAGTGTTTAGACAGTGTAGGCTAAACTTCGTGTTAACCACGTTATCAGTGATGACACCAACGTAATTACAACAGTTGTGGTTGGTGCAGTAGGCAGTCAGCACCCACTAGTATTTAGACAGTGTGGGCTAATCTTCGTGTTAACTACGTAATCAGGGGTGACACCAACGAGATTACATCAGTTGTGGTTGGTGCAGTAGGCAGTCAGCACCCACTAGTGTTTAGACAGTGTGGGCTAAACTTCATGTTAACCACGTAATCAGGGGTGACACCAACGAGATTACAACAGTTGTGGTTGGTGCAGTAGGCAGTCAGCACCCACTAGTGTTTAGACAGTGTGGGCTTAACTTCATGTTAACCACGTAATCAGGGGTGACACCAACGAGATTACAACAGTTGTGGTTGGTGCAGTAGGCAGTCAGCATCCACAAGTGTTTAGACAGTGTGGGCTTAACTTCATGTTAACCACGTAATCAGGGGTGACACCAACGAGATTACAACAGTTGTGGTTGGTGCAGTAGGCAGTCAGCACCCAATAGTGTTTAGACAGTGTGGGCTAAACTTCGTGTTAACCACGTAATCAGGGGTGACACCAACGAGATTACAACAGTTGTGGTTGGTGCAGTAGGCAGTCAGCACCCACTAGTGTTTAGACAGTGTGGGCTTAACTTCATGTTAACCACGTAATCAGGGGTGACACCAACGAGATTACAACAGTTGTGGTTGGTGCAGTAGGCAGTCAGCACCCACTAGTGTTTAGACAGTGTGGGCTAAACTTCGTGTTAACCACGTAATCAGTGATGACACCAACGTGATTACAACAGTTGTGGTTGGTGCAGTAGGCAGTCAGCATCCACAAGTGTTTAGACAGTGTGGGCTAAACTTCATGTTAGCCACGTAATCAGTGGTGGCACCAACGTGATTACAACAGTTGTGGTTGGTGCAGTAGGCAGTCAGCATCCACAAGTGTTTAGACAGTATGGGCTAAACTTCATGTTAGCCACGTAATCAGTGGTGGCACCAACGTGATTACAACAGTTGTGGTTGGTGCAGTAGGCAGTCAGCATCCACAAGTGTTTAGACAGTGTGGGCTTAACTTCATGTTAACCACGTAATCAGGGGTGACACTAACGTGATTACATCAGTTGTGGTTGGTGCATTAGGTAGTCAGCACCCACAAGTGTTTAGATAGTGTGGGCTTAATCTCATGTTAACCACGTAAACAGGGGTGACACCAACGAGATTACAACAGTTGTGGTTGGTGCAGTAGGCAGTCAGCAGCCACTAGTGTTTAGACAGTGTGGGCTTAACTTCATGTTAACCACGTAATCAGGGGTAACACCAACGTGATTACAACAGTTGTGGTTGGTGTAGTAGGCAGTCAGCATCCACAAGTGTTTAGACAGTGTGGGTTTAACTTCATGTTAACCACGTAATCAGGGGTGACACCAACGAGATTACAACAGTTGTGGTTGGTGCAGTAGGCAGTCAGCACCCAATAGTGTTTAGACAGTGTGGGCCAAACTTCATGTTAACCACGTAATCAGGGGTGACACCAACGATATTACAACAGTTGTGGTTGGTTCAGTAGGCAGTCAGCATCCACAAGTGTTTAGACAGTGTGGGCTAAACTTCATGTTAGCCACGTAATCAGTGGTGGCACCAACGTGATTACAACAGTTGTGGTTGGTGCAGTAGGCAGTCAGCACCCACTAGTGTTTAGACAGTGTGTGCTTATCTTCATGTTAACCACGTAATCAGGGGTGACACCAACGAGATTACAACAGTTGTGGTTGGTGCAGTAGGCAGTCAGCACCCACTAGTGTTTAGACAGTGTGTGCTAAACTTCGTGTTAACCACGTAATCAGTGATGACACCAACGTGATTACAACAGTTGTGGTTGGTGCAGTAGGCAGTCAGCATCCACAAGTGTTTAGACAGTGTGGGCTAAACTTCATGTTAGCCACGTAATCAGTGGTGGCACCAACGTGATTACAACAGTTGTTGTTGGTGCAGTAGGCAGTCAGCACCCACTACTGTTTAGACAGTGTGGGCTTAACTTCATGTTAACCACGTAATCAGTGGTGGCACCAACGTGATTACAACAGTTGTAGTTGGTGCAGTAGGCAGTCAGCACCCACAAGTGTTTAGACAGTGTGGGCTAAACTTCATGTTAACCACGTAATCAGTGATGACACCAACGTGATTACAACAGTTGTGGTTGGTGCAGTAGGCAGTCAGCATCCACAAGTGTTTAGACAGTGTGGGCTAAACTTTATGTTAGCCACGTAATCAGTGGTTACACCAACGAGATTACAACAGTTGTAGTTGGTGCAGTAGGCAGTCAGCACCCACAAGTGTTTAGACAGTGTGGGCTAAACTTCATGTTAACCACGTAATCAGTGATGACACCAACGTGATTACAACAGTTGTGGTTGGTGCAGTAGGCAGTCAGCATCCACAAGTGTTTAGACAGTGTGGGCTAAACTTTATGTTAGCCACGTAATCAGTGGTTACACCAACGAGATTACAGCAGTTGTGGTTGGTGCAGTAGGCAGTCAGCATCCACAAGTGTTTAGACAGTGTGGGCTAAACTTCATGTTAACCACGTAATCAGTGGTGGCACCAACGTGATTACAACAGTTGTAGTTATGGAACTACCACACATGTAATTGTTTGCTGAAACCGGATTGACTTTGGTGATGTAATGATTAGATAGGAATTTTCAAAAAATACAAAAATTTTATTGTTTAATACTAAATAAAAATATATAATTTATAGTGTTATTTTTAATTATACTTATTCTTCTTTTAGTAAATAATACATTTATTCCATTATATACTAACATAGTGGCTGACATTGAAATTGTATTGATTAGAATGTTTAATTTTAAGGTCGTTTATTGTTTTCGTACATGCTAGCTTTATCTGAATGTACAAATACTTATTATTTAATATTAGTCTACATATAGTTAGAAATGTAATGCCTGGCTATAACTTTAATCTAAATGAACCAAAGAAAATAACCTTCATTAATTTTTTTATCAGATTTTCATATAATTAATTTAAGAGTTTTAGTGTGCATAATAACTAATATTTACCTAAAACAGAAATAATAGTAATAGTTTTACTATTTTTATACTATTAGCATAATGAAATGTTCATTAATAAATGAACCAAGTTTAACTTTAAAAAGATTGGAATAGTCCCTTTTAGCTATTTAAGTTTATTTACTGTCCAAAACTTTGAGTACCATCTTCAGTATTAGATAATTCATAATAACACTATTCAGATGTTTACTCATATATTTATTTTATCTTTAGGGCTGATTCTAATACAACGTATTTTCAAATATATTCTATGCCTGTCGTAGTATTTTCATAAGAGGACTCACTAATGCAAAGCCTACAACATCTAATTAGCGTTCCATAATATTCATTAGTCATTAAATTTGCTGTAAATTAATGGTAACAGTGTGGGTTCCACAGTACATTGTAATTTGGAAATAAATGTACTGTCTCATTATTTTTAATGAAATAAATGGAGTGTAAAACTTTGACCAGGATGTAATTTATTTATTAATTTTAAAAAATACTCATATTATCTACCGGTAAGGGAATGGAATGTATACTAACTATGTAATAATCACGCAAATAATAATTAACAGAAATTTTTCTTATTCCTTTATTCTACATGGCTTAGCTGTTACAATAAGCTAAAATTAATTTACTGAAATAGATGGATTATAAACATTTTACTATACAGAAAATGAATTTACTTGTAAATATATATTTTTCCCTAAAATCATAAACCTACCTTACGCTTGACTTATATCACTACTTATCCTTCTTAACAAACTCCAGTTTCAATTTTATGAAAGAGTTTCATTCGAATATTCACAATAAAGTAGTTTCACGTGAATAGTCTCAACAATTTATTTATTTATAATTTTTAAGAATGGTTTCTTATAGCGTAAAAAGGCTATTTACAAAAATAATAATAATATTATAAATATATTTATAATATTATTATTAAATTAATTTAAATTAAATTAAATTAAAAGCACACAGAAACGTTTATTAAATCAACAGATTTTGTTGCATAGCTAAATAGACATTACTAATTGATAAATCAACACAAAATAATCCAAAAAATATTGACATATCTAAGTACATTTACTCTCACTTGTCTGAACTATACATTTATTAAGGACGCCCTTTACACAAACAGGTAATTATGCTCCATTCAGAGAGAGTTAAGAGTGAAGCTCCACTTATTGCTTGTGGAGGTGGTAGACCGATTCACAGGCGTTCACGTGTTGCTATAATGATGAACTGGCCTTAGGGCTTGAGCCTGACTGACTACCTGCTGACTGGGGATGCCAATGAATTAGTCTTGTTCTATGTAAGGGTTTACGTGGAAACCCTCTTTTTATTGGACGACGCCCATGTGACAGCGACACTCTAGGATGAGCTTCACTCTCAACTCTCGCTGAACAGAATATAGACTGTTATGGCCCTCGTTTTCGTTTATGTGAAAAGACCTTTAGAACGTTTTATCTAGTTACTTTAGTGTCACTTGAATCCATTCCTCTCCAGTATTATTTAATTCTCTTGAATATCCATTCAATTATAAAAAATACCTTGAAGTGGTTCGGCCAGCATTAGGGACAAATGAAATCCGCTACGCGCGCTAGCTGTACGTCTGACCGCGATGTACTCACACATAAACACAGACCCCTCCCCCTCCCCTGGGATGAGTGGGGGTATAACTGCAGGAAGTCATTTAAGCGCGATCCTGCAGCTGCGGGTGCTGTGTCTCGTTGTACGTGTGCTTAGCGATTGGATTATAATATAACATGCGGGTAAAAGTACATATCCCAGTAGAGAATATAAAGTTAATCGATTTTGTTAATTGTCTGGTATTAAAAAGCATAACATGCCAAACACGACGTTGTATTTCTCGTCGTAATCAAATAAAAACAAACATATAACATTAACTATTTAAAATCGAATTTGCTAATATGCAGTAAAATTACGTAATATAAAATATCTGATGAGCAAGGCCAGTTTTGTGAGGGTCTGTTTTTAAATTTGGGAATAATCGGGAAAATAGTTTCTTGATGGGATATGTACCAACAAAGCCCTAATTCGCATCTTTGAGGTGATGGATTTATAACTATAAACATAATTTTAATGAAAGAACTAGTTGTAAGAAGTTTAATAGCTTACATAAAGACATTACAATCGAAAAAATTTATAAAAAAATGTTTTTGACCAAACAGCCTGTAGTTCTTGGGTATGTTGTTTCTTGTCTTTAATGTGAATCTACATTTATTTATTGTCATTAGGTCCTCATTAGTTAAATTAAGTTCTACGATGTTTTCGTTTAGCCAGTTTGATGTCGTTTTTACTGTGCTTAGTATTGTTATTCGTTTTACTGTCAGTCATCCTCAATAAATGTCCTGAGTATGATAATTTTATCATCTCACCTAATCTGTAAAAATGTCTTTAGTTGCCTGTAATATTATAAATAAATGGTTCCAAAGAATTGACACATAATTTCTCCAATATTAAACAATAAAAAAAATTAAAACTTTGAAAATTACCAGCTTGATTCCTAAATATGTTTTACCATAACTCAAAAATTAGTCAAGTTAGAGACATAAAACTTTACTCAAATATTTGAAATTTTAATTCACATATGTTCAAAAAATTTAATAAAAATAGTTCAATTTTAATATTTTTTCTTATAAAATTTTTTAAAATATTAAAATTTCAAAAGAGGGAAAAATAGTTTGTAGTTTGGAGATATTGGCTAAATACACCTAC
>JAQJVL010000758.1:0-271571 GCA_035578905.1 Stictocephala bisonia | reverse complement strand
TTATCAAGATTAGATCAATAATCATTTAATCATGATGTAGTGTTTGAATAACAACAAATAATAACAATAACACAATAAACAATAATTAGCAACCAGACTTTTTACATTTAGTTTTTTAACTAGCATAATTAATTGTACATTTGACTATAATTCTTTTTTTTCAACCAAATTCTGTTGTAAAAGTGGAACATTTGAAGGTAAAAGTTATTCTTTCCCATGATTCCACTCTACTGATGGAACTCCCCACCCCCATATGTACTAAATATAACACGCAGGTCGCTTAATGTTCGGCCTAATTATAATAAAGGACACCAGAAACACTCTTTACATTCCTTTCTTTATTGATACATGCAGAAGTTGTTAATAACGTTTGAAAGCATTGTAATCCTGAAGGGTTGTTTGGAAATGCAAAAAGAATAGCCATTCTTAAAGTAATAGAGTAAACTATGATTGTATTTATATTTTAGTGTCCTGATCTTATGTCTAAAGGAACAAAATTATATATACACGAAAAAAATATAAAATCATATAAAACCATTATTATAATACATAAATATTCTCTTTTATTCGAATATGGATTTTATACCATACATTCATAATGAAAGATTCCCTAGTTAAATAACCATTATACAAATTTATATAGTAAGTATTCTAATGGGTGTGTTTCAGCACACTGTCTACGTTAACTCCAAAATGTTTGCAACAAACTTTCCCGAGCAAAACCTCAACGAGATCCCATCTGGTACGGACAGCCTTCCACGCACAGAGAGAACAAAACAGAGGGCTCTGGTCTACAAACAATGTAGAAACCAATTAGGCCGTGGTCTAGATGAAACTAAAGCACATCAGTCTTAGAGTAATTTGGACATTCGATTTTTCCACATGAACACGTGAAAAATGTCACAATTGTTATGAAACTATAAACAATAATTTGTTAAGTTACTAATTAGGGCCTATTAATAATTAAAATAAAATTACTAGTATTATTATTATTCATTGATTAGATGCCAATATTTGTAGATGGAATAATACGAGGGGCGAATAAATGTGATGAGTGTAGATGAACGAGTGTAGTCATTGTTACTAAGGTCAAATCTTCCTTAGAAACAACCACTTGTTAAAAGCCAAATAGTCTGGTAAACTAAAGGACATACTAAAGGAGCTTTACGTGAAATCCGATCCACGTAGTATTGGTCTGATATTCAGCTAATAGACATATCTGATACTCGGCTCTCTCCCAATAAAACATCTGAACAATGACTACCACCCAACATGGACACAGAAGACTTCTCTAGCAAGTCCATAAAGCGTATGCCAAGTTGGTATTAGGAAGACCGATCATGTAACCTATTGCCTACAATCCCCTAAACTCTTTGTTCCCATGTAGCTGGGTTTAATAAGTTAGTAGTTCCGACAATACCGTTTAATTTCAGTGTTTCAATTAGGTCTCAATTTTTCCGACGAATATAAATATAATATGGTTGCCATTGACTTGGGTGTACATGTTGGGTGGTAGTCATTGTTCAGATGTTCAGTAGGGAAGAGCACTGAGTATCAGACTTGTCAGTTAGCTGAAAATCAGACCAACACTTAGTGGTTCGGATTCCACGTAAAGCTGCAGGTGTCATAGTTGCCCTGGCCATTGGGCTATTAATAAATAGTCCTTTCTGAGCTAAGTCGAACTCAGATAGTAACAATAACTACACTCGTTCATCTTCACTCATCACACTCATTCACCCATCATACTCGCCCATATATCTACAATCGGCATCTTAATAATGAATAATAAATACATATAGCATACCTACTATAATAAAGTATATATAGATTTATTTCATATATTTTTAATAGCGTTTTATAAGTAATGCCATTATATGATTTATTAGTCGAAGAATGTACTCAATAAATTACGTAAACATGTTTTTAGATTTATGAATAAAAAATACTAAGTACAATATATTTAATTTTGTTGGAGATAGGCAGATGATACTATACTTTTAATGGTTGTTGGGGAGTAAGTGGTTCATCTAGAAGTGCATGGGCAACTTTGCCATTTATTTGGCATTGCTGTTTTAGCTAATATCTCTTTTGAAGCAAAAACAAAATTAGCTCCATAAATAGAGTATACATATGACATAGTTGCTATTTATAATAAATCTATCTTATTATCTAAAACAAGGATTTTTTATTTTTTGGGGGATTTCCGACCACGATAAATCGATTAGCACCGGTCTCAACACTGAGAAAATTATGATTTATGCCCTAGACGCTCCTAGACGTCCCGTGTTATCGAATTCTTTAAAAAAAAATAAAATAAAAAATATATGGAACCATTATCAATTTATAGCAGAAATTGGGGTATCAAACTATAGAGATTTATCTCCTAAATCACGTTATACCATTACATTTTGGAAGAGACAACATTTAAAGGCTTTGCCCCCCTCCCAAATAAAAAATATGCACTAAAAACCGAAATGAGCCACTTTTAAGCCAATACATGCGAAAGGTATCAAATTAAATGTATTCGTCTCACAATTACTAAAGTACCATCAGATTTTAGAAAATACAATGTATTAGGCTCCACTGCCCCAAACACGAAAATTCATGGTCATACTGCTTAAGAATCCCGTCGAGGCCGTATACCGACCTTCCTCACGAGGCGATATGCTGAGATGCACAAATGGGACTGTAGCAGAGTGCCTTAGTGAGGCCACAGGCTAAACTTTTTTCCCGCGAGGCCGCAGGCTGAGTTCCACAAAAGGACCTGCAGCAGAGCGTCTTGGCGAGGCCGCAGGCTGAGTTACACTAAGGGGCGAAAGGTAAACGCGGAAGACGTCCGGAACCAAATTGTATTAATAACTAACAAGGCAGAGCATCAACAAACGATCCTCTGGATCCTCTGTGAGATACGGATGCTACCTCTTCAGTTTGCAAAATTCAGCTGAGCGAAACTCGGTCTCCCGGTACTATTTATTAATCTAGCTGGAGTCAATTTAAAAGTATTTTTTAGATTATGTATTTCACAGGGACTACACAAAATGCATTGTGTTTTAAATATAAACTCCGAACCATTTTTTCATAAGTACGAAACCTGACAATCTAAACTAATGTTAATACATTTTTCATATAATTTATTTGTTTATAACATAGCATTTTTCAGGTAAAGAACTGAACTTTTGTACAGTTAATATTAAATGCTCTTTCCCTAATTCTGTAAACACAAAAAGCACATTTAGGTTAAGTGTTAGCCAAACATTGTCCAATACCCAATAATTAACGAGTCAATATAATTTGTTTGGATTGTTGAGGAAATCTTGCTAATGGATTAATGAGAGCTTGGTAAATATTTGCGAACAACAAACAAAAATTTACTCTGTAAAGTTGGAAATAACGATAAACCTAGTTTTCCTACCCAACCAAACGTGATGGCTACTAAATTCATGTATGTATTTTCATGTCAATAGTCTAACCATCAAATAATTCATTAAAAGCTTATGTATAGCATAAGTTATGACGTTTTCAAGTAGTTTAATTTAGTTTAAAATGTTTGTATACTTTATATGCTAGATAATTTTAAATATTCCAAATTTAACGCAATATAAGTGAAATATTTACTTATATGGCAATACATTTGTGTTGTGTTTGTTAACTTTTATTATACTTCTACCATCGCTTAATATTCTGACTAAGAAACTATCTGTTTAGTAATTTATATAAACTACCCCCCCCCCTACTCTATTACATTAAGTGGGGAACCCTCATGGAGTGCTGTAGTTTTAATTAACCCTCAATTTTCTACAAAACCCAACGAAAATTTTTCGACCAATCACCATTCTAATCATAAAATAATTTTTTAATTTTGCTCAAAATACCAGCAATTTCCAAGTATTAATTACTCTCCATTTGTTAGGATCACTCTGCATCAAGAAATATTATAAGATCTAATGTTAAACAAATTTATCGTTTAAAATGCTTTTTTGCTTTTGTCACAGGTTTAAATTCTTGATAGTCCAAAAAAACTTGCAAATAGTTGTTTGCGTCTATTTTTAATAACAACGTAAAGTCTACAGCTAAAAATTCCAATGCTGAGGAATATTACATTAAAAAATGTAGTTTTCTTAACCTTAAAATCAATATCACATAATGTATTCTAAAACAAAAATTACCTATAAACTATACCTGCAGACTTTGTATCGTAACGACAATATATAGAGTTAGCCTTGTAAAAACCATATAAAAATTAAACTAATCAAAGCATAGCCCTTCAAAAAGCAAGTAATGGAGAAGAATATTCGATAGCTGATGCAGTAAGTAACTTGCGCTTTGCTTGAGTAAGTGATGTTTAATGTTTAAAAGTAATGCTTCTTTATTTATAAAACGACAAATCCTGCTAAATATTTGCAATCGTATTGGAAATTCAACTCAGATTTCTAACTGCATAATACAGAAATCTCGAAAGTTCGAAAGTTGCTCGTGATTTCGTTACTTCAATTTTATACGAATAAATAGAAGAGAAGTAAATACTTATTGCAAAAAAATCAAAGTTTTATACGTACAAGATATGTTACAGTATATGATTATTTTAGTCATCCTGTTCTCAGCAAAAATAATATTACACACGATATACAATTATCTTCTGTTGATTTACGTGTTTTATATGACACGTAATCAAGTAAAAATAATCAACGTAGATAAAATATTATATCACATTATAATTAATGTGAACTTTTGTTAGGTCTTACAAGACTTAGTTGTTACTGCATCACATGTTAAGTTTGTTTAAGAAAGTGTGAATCAATATTCATTGGGTGACCCAGTGGCCGAGCGATCTAAGACGTCACGATTTTGAGCCGTGGTTAGAAATATAGTTAATAAAAGGTTCTTATCCTGGCATTGACTGAAACTTTTTATTAGTAATCTTTACATTGCGCTGTACTAACTCAACCCCCCCCCCCCCGTACTCTGTCTGAATAAGTTCCTGGCACAGACCAATAGTCTGTATGGAGTAGGCCTAGTAAGGATAAGAAGGAGACCAATCTCTCTTTTTTTAAATAATCGTGATTCGTAAAATTACATTTTGTTAAGTAATGAACTACGGAAAGTCGACCGTGTAATTCAAGGTAAATATTATTAAATATAAACAATTTTGACATTCATATATTTTTGTACTGTTATTAATTAAGTTGTACTATTTAAAAGTCTAACTATGTTATTTAATATTTTAAGAAATATAATCTTTTATCAGAAGAGTATAACAGTTTACCCAAATCGTCTCTATCTTAGAGGTAAGTGATCCGCAAAGCTTATTCATAAATTATAATGCTTTACTCTATATAATGAATCTCTTAACTTGACATGAGCGCACTTAGTGATACTTGAGTGAAGCTCTGATGTGCGGTTTTGCCATGAACACACTGTACCTGGAAATTTATATCGACTTACAAACAATAGAGGGAAAAAAATATTATTTAAATAATATGGAAACCTGTGTTCATAAATTGTATACTTTCACACAATTTAAGTAGGTAAGACATACAAAAGGTGTAGATATGGAAATAGAACGTGACAACTAGGTGATGCCAGGGTCACGGCTGGTTAATAACGTCACGCCATTGGTCATGTCACATTGAACCACGTCGTAATTCCAACTTGTGCTGTAAGAGTGCTCTGAAGTCAAGTTGGCAGATTCAATAAAGGACTCTATAAGAGGTCGTAATTGACTTCACATGAAATAAATTTTACGACTCCACGTGTATATCACTACATTCTTAAATTCTTACATATGAGACGTCGACAGAACGTTGTTGGTATTTTAAGGCGAATATGAATGATTATATGAGTGTAGGATGAGTGTGGATGAGTGTAGTCTGGTGACTAACTGAGTTCAACTGTTCCTCAGAAAGGGCAATTTATTAATAGCCCAACAGCCAGCGTAACTAAGGGACCTACAGCTTTACGTGAAATCCGAACCACGTAGTGCTGGTCTGATTTTCAGCTAATTGACAAGCCTGATACTCAGTTATCTCCCCCACACAACATCGGAATAATGATTACCACCCAACATGGACACCCCAGACTTCTTTAGTAGTGTCCACGCTCATAGCAACCATTGAGTGGACACCAATGGTTAACCATGTCCAATGGAGTTAACCATGTCGGTATTAAGAGGACCGAGCGTCCAACCTATAGCCTACAATCTCCCAAACACTTTGTCCCCAAGTAGCTGGGTTACAACACTGCGCCAGCAGTGCCTACCCAATTGCATGCCTTCGTTGTAAACGGAACTTTAGTGTATACAGCTGTTAACAACCTTTCAAGTGTTAAAATTTAAATATCCCTCCAGACAAAACAAAAGTGGTCTAAGAACAGATAAAACATATTCAAATAAGATGATACCCCAAGGAAAAATAAAAGTTATTTTTAGTAATTTGTTGTAAGTATAAGTTAATAATACTTATAAATATTTATATGTCTTATATCTCGACATAATAATGCCTATACAAATAAATGTTCTATATCTGACATACTTAATTTATTTGTCACTTGAAATCTGTTTAAAATAAATCTTTAGCTAGTTCAAATAAAAACTACTTGAAGAGGTGTGAATATTTTTTATTCAAGTCACGCGAAAGTTTTGTCACGTAAGCTCTTCTTTCTGAAATATCTGTCTGCCTGAATATGTAGGTGACGTTTTCAATAACACAATAACACGTTACAAGCTCCATCCCTGGGGTGAAGGTTAGGGGTTGTAACGTATATCTTGCTATCTTTGACCAACGACTTAATGTTGAATGGACCATGCTTGTTGGGCAAGCACTATACATTAAACTTGAATAATTGTAATAGCCAGTGGCCAAGTTGCCTAAGGCAACAGGACTTCGTACCTGAGTTAAAGATAGTGCATATTCAAATCCTGGCCTTGCCTGTTAGTCTTATGATAATATTCACCTTGTACTGTACTGGTTCTCCCCCTTAATCTATATGATAAGTTCTCCAGACCGATTAATATTCTTAGGGGAAAACAATAGGATACAAAAGAATATCAGCATCTCCCTAAAAATCATTTTTTACTCATTGATACAATGTTTTAATATTTTATTTATTTATGTTGTTAACTTCACTTAATAGTTCTCATTGGACTGCAGGCATGTGCGTGAACTTTCCTTATCAAGTGATGTACCGACCGTTAGCTCAGTTGAAGATTCGAATATTGGACACTGTACTTATCTGTCCGAAGCCTTAGAAACTAAGCCAACAATGTGTTAGAGGTGGATGAATATTTCTTGCAAAAGCAATGTTTGTAAGGGAAAAATACACAGCTCAAAGCACTTTTTTTATGAACTTCAGCTACATATGTGCGTATTCAAGATCTTTCAAATTCGTCTGAACACCTTTCAAATACGTTTTTTCACGTATATAATAGAACAACCATAATTGTTACAGTTATATGCTAGTAGGCTATGTTAATTTTGAAATTTCAGTACACACACGAACAGAACTATCAACAAAATGCATATGATATCATAGTTAATGAGTAAATTCATGCAAAAATATTGTTCAAAATGCTGTTATACATTTCTTTACAAATGAAATGCTTTAGAATAATAGTTATGTATTAACCATGCTACATTATTTAAATATTTGACACATGATGGTTCGGAATCTTCCTGGGTTACACACTCTAAGTTCAGTAAAATACCTATTTTGAGTTAGGCTGCTCAAAATGAATAGAGATATTTGGCATGATCGTTGTTGTATTAAAGCAATCTAAAAGTAAACTATGAAATAGTGTACCCTTTTGTATCCTAGCGAGTCAAATGTAAAAATATGATGGTTATATTTTATTAATAAATTGTTGTATGGAATAATTTATAAAGTATTCCTCAATGTGGAATAATTTATAATGTTCCTGAATAAAAATTGGATAGAAACAAACATTTGACATAAAAGTCTTAAGTAAATATAACATAACAATTTAAAAAAAATTACTCCTTGACAAAAGTTATTATTTTTGTTCTCCTTTTCACTTAAAGTTCAACTACCGAAAAGAAAAATAATGAAAATCGGCTGAATGTTTTATTTTTATTTTTTTATTTTCAGATATTCCCTGATTTGTGGAAAGTCTTACAAGACTTTATATAGAATTAGAGTTTTCCTTCTTCAATACTTATTTCCAAGAAGTGTATTTACAGGGATAAGGAAGTGACGTTTTCAAAAACACAATATCGACACCAAAGTGTCTCCAAGCAAGTGTCATGGGGCGAAAATCATCTTTTCATCCTCACCTGTACCTTCCTCCCTTGGTGACGATGAACGAATAAGTACTCATAATTAACAATGACACGTCATTGTAATATTTTTTCTCTGTTTTTCTACCAATTCTGATTTTCATTAAAACACTTAGTTATTAATTTTGTAATGTTCATATATCATATGATATTTTAATGACCAACAAATCCAACATTATTATTTAGTTAGTAGAAGTTTGCAGTTTTAGGAGACATTTATCAAAAGTATAAGAAATTGAAAATACTTCTTCCTGTGCAAGTGTAATGTTAAATATTAGTTATTTTTTATAGTTTATAAGAAATATTTCAACGGAGTTAGGCGTAAACCATATTTTAAAGAAATTTGTCCTTATAAAAAAAAACGTAAACACGATTTTTCTCATAGCTTTGACAGATTCGGTAATTATTCGGTAAATAATAAATGAAAGTAACCAGTTAATTTTATACCAAAACTATTTTTTAAATGTTTTTCACTTAAAAAGATATGCCCACACTTTTAAAGATATAAATTTAGTAAATTTATTATAATGATACAAATATAGGACAAAGTTGATCTATGTTATAAGGTACAGTGCTAATGGTGCACTCACCCTCCCTTCCATAAACGTACAGGGGTAATGACCCACCCACCCACACATACACGTACAGTGGTAATGGCCCATCCATTCTCCCATACACGTATAGTAATGGCTAATATTTTCAATCAATTTACTATCCATTACTATACGATATTATCCAAATATTTCCAAATTGTTCACTGCTCATATTAAGAGACTGTGAACACTAATGGACTTCATAATGTATGATCATTTTTGTAGAACAACTTAATTACATTAACATTAATACATTTTGGGTTTTATACATTTCTAGCGTATTTGTATGATGTGCTATGCGTATAGTTTATTTGCAGCTACAAAGGCTTTTAAACACTTAAGTCAATTACAAACTCACGCCAGCTTAAGAAGTCAGAACATCCACTCCCGTCAAGTAATCCTTAGAGAATTCTAGTTTACAACCTCTGACTTCAATCAACTCTAGTAGAACCAAGAAGACTTCAGTATTCCACAACTAAAATGCTATTGTAAAAAATAGAGGATCATAATTATATAGAGAAACTGTTTGAGAATTTTAATTACTGTATTTTCTAACATTATGAAATATACGTGTAGCAAACTATAATATAAAACTAAACTTAGCAAACTAAATACAAAATACAATTGGCTAAAAAAAGCCCAGGAAGTTTAGTTAAAAAAATCTACTGAAGTGAGTTGTAACCGTTCTAGTTACTGACGTATACGCCATTACATTTTGATCCCATTAAACAAGAACAAAAGTCAGGTGCAATAATGCAGCATAATATAAACTTCATTCACTAACTTATGACTTATCCACTGAAGTGAATTATAACCGGTTTAGTGACTGACATACACGCCATTAGGGTGTTATCATTTAGTTCGTTAAATGATAAAAACGACAAAATGTACGCATAAATGACACCTGACTTTCCAGTTGTAATATTTTAGTCTATGCAGAACATACTACTACTATAAGACGTTTTTCTACTAAAGATAACTTTTGTCATTTATTAATTTTATTATAACTCATAAGTTTTGTTCTTTTTACAAACAAATATTTACAGGATATATTGTTTATCTATTTAAGAACTGAACGATAAATATGACTCATAATAAAATAAAAGATTTCGTAAATAAATCCAAAATATGATTAAATTTGTTGATATAAAAAAAATTAAAATCTTCTTTTGAACGTTTTAACAGTACTCGGTCTATATTGTTGCTAAGTATATACGAGTATTTAAATGGTTTTATCTTGTAATAATTAAAGTTTATTATAGTTTAAATAAATCATAACTTAGGTAAAACTTTAAATCCAATAAATGTAGTTTATTTTCATTTATTATGATAATATTTTGTATTATGTTTTTCAATGCCATTTTCCAATTACTTAAAAGAATTATTTTGCGATAGAACTTATACATATACACTTATGTTAGAAAGTTCTATTTTTGTGATGTTCATATTTTACGAAATATATATTTTGGTCCTATACAATCGAGATTACATTATGCAATTGTTATTTAGAGTGAAGGAAATAAAACAAATATTTACAGTTTAAAGAAATTATAAAAACAATTTTATCAGAATTATATAAAAATCCAAAAGCGTCGTTTTCTATCTGCACAGCTGAAAATACTACCCTTACATCATTTGTTTATTTTTAAAACACTGAGACCATTTTACTACAGGAGTGGGTAACAAGGGATCTATGAGTGTTCACTATGGAACTAGAAGTGATAGTCAAAGACTATTTATTTAATCTTAAGTCAACAAACATATTTATAAACAATCAATTTGTTTTTTACCCGAACTAATCTGTCCAATCAGCTACCTTTTCATATTAAAGCCTCCAATAGTACAAAACAGTGTTGAGTGCTTTTGAAAGACAGGTTTTTTTCCATCAATATCATACATTTTTTATTTGTAAACTTAGTTTGATCATTCTTGTGGCATTGTTTTGTTGATATTATTATTTTCATCATATTATGAAGATAAAGAAGAATATTTACTGATTATTTTGTATATAATACTAGTTTTACTTTTTGTTTGTTTTAGCTTTTGTGTATATTGTAAGTATATTTGATTGTGATCATAGTACCCCAGGGTGACACAGAAGCAAGTCATAACTATGAAGGATTGTACCCAAATATCATGTATATATTAAATAGTTTACACTTTTTTAGCTAACCACGTTTACTGGGTAGAGTGGTTAGTTTTATTCTGAATTTTCTATTTGTTCAAATATTGTACATTATGAGAAGAATAAGTTTCGTTATTTCATATTTAAGATATATAAATAATAGTTGTTGATATGTGTTAAGTGAACTTTAAAACACCTTAAAAAGACTGGCACTAACTGTTTGATCAGATAAATAATACCAATATGCAACCAATCCTAGATTGGGGTGACGTTATGTTGGTCTCTGTGGTGATTGTATCCGTTCCACGATAAGCTAGGGAAGCCTTTTATGTGGGGTTGAGTTCACTTCAATCGACATATTGAGTGTAGAAATGTTGGGTCGGCGATAACATCGTTACTATATACTGAACTCCAAGTGGCTATCGAGTACTTCATTCTAAAGGGAAGGGTTATTATATTTGTGAAAATGTTTGTAATATTGTTGTGATTATCTGGGGGGGGGGGGAATGTTTAACTGTCCTAAAATATGTCGTTACAGTGGTAGTGTTAATAAAAATATTATGACGTTAAATAATTTGAAACAAATGTTTTAGAGGAAGTGTTGCAAACATTTGCTTATTAAAGAAACTTTACATGTACAGAACATTATTTAATGTACCAACATTAAACATGAGTAGTTAATGATATTAGGGCTATTTTATTTTGTTTGGTTTTATTTTTTATTCTTAATGGAATGGGTAGATTTATCACACCTGTCGAAACAATGTTTTCGCTTCTTAAAACGCTTTAAGTGTTGAAAATACCCAGAAAATTCGCAAAAAATCAAATAATCCAATGTTAACAAGCAGCATAACAATAGGTTAGGGCCTATATTGTGTTTATACCTGTTAATTTTAAAATCTTTCTGTGAAAAAAATCGTCAAATGCGCAATAGCAAAAAATAAAAAAAATAATAATGGGACCTTTTCTGTTTATTCACTACCACTATTTTGGTTAGATTATGACAGGTTTGTTTAGGTTATGTTATATTTGGTTAGGTTATTTTAGGTTAGGATAGGTTAGGTTATGTTATGTTTGGTTAAATTATGACAGGTTTGTTTAGGTTATGTTATGTTTGGTTAGGTTATTTTAGGTTTGATTAGGTTATGTTATATTTGGTTAGGTTATTTTAGGTTAGGTTAGGTTATGTTATGTTTGGTTAAATTATGACAGGTTTGTTTAGGTTATGTTATGTTTGGTTAGGTTATTTTAGGTTTGATTAGGTTATGTTATATTTGGTTAGGTTATTTTAGGTTCGGTTAGGTTATGTTATGTTTGTTTAAATTATGACAAGTTTTTTTAGGTCATGTTATGTTTGGTTAGGTTATTTTAGGATTGGTTAGGTTATATTATGTTTGGTTAGGTTATGACAGGTTTGTTTAGGTTATGTTATGTTTGGTTAGGTTATGACAGGTTTTTTAAGGTTATGTTATGTTTGTTTAGGTTTAGTTAGGTTGTGTTATGTTTGGTTAGGTTATGACAGGTTTGTTTAGGTTAGGTTAGGTTAGGTGAAGTTTGTTTAGGTTATGGTAGGGTTGGTTTGGTTATGTTAGGGTAAGCTTAGTTATGGTTATGGTAGCGAATTGATGGAAAATATCAAAACAAATTTTTTTAACAGGTTTAACTAGTCTTCAGGGAAACTAGGATGTTTGTCGATTAGGCTAATAGTGGTTCAACTGAAAACCAAACAATTCCTCTACTTCCTAAGTTAATTATTTATATGTTCAGTTTACGCAATTTCTGTACTAAATTAAATCGCGGTTATTAATGCGCCAAAATTAGCTTAAAAGATTTGCAAAGCAAATAGTTGTTCATTATTTCATCTTTACTTAAAATATAAAAATCATGAATATTACAATATGATATTGTATGATTTATGTACATAAGTATAAGCTAATATCTCTGTTATCGATATATAAATTGTAAATAAAATAAAAACATTCTAAGAATAATTGTTCATAGTAAGAGATATTATTCATATCAGATGCCCTATTTAGTAAGCAACCTTAATATTCAGTTTAGTTAAGGAGCCCGATAAACAAATATAGAACCAAACATTCCATTAATAATTATTAATTTTCCATTAATAATTGGTATTTTTTTTTTAATAATTGTGTTTCATAAAGTATAATTTTTGATCAGTACAATTTAATTAAAACCGTTAAATAGGGGAGTTATAATAATGTTTAAATTAGTTACTTTGAAATTAAAAAGTGCGCAACTTTAGAAAGGATAAACTTTTCTAAGTCCGGTTATTTGATACCAAAGTCGATCTAGGCTTACGTTGAAGATTTTCGTTCAACTTCAAGTGCACCGTCCCCCCCTGAATATATTAAATGTCACTAATGGCGTCAAAAAAAAAGTTCTTTGTAATCATGACCAAGATTTCATTTTTACAACTAAAGCTATAAAAAAGTTGTGAAAGCATTTTAATATTTTTCCACCCTGTATAACTGTAGTGAAATTATACTGTAAATAAAATAAATACATTCTAAAGATTATTGTTGTAGAGCTACAGTAATCATATCAGAAACACTATTAAGTAAACGATCTTAATAATTCATTTAATTCAATAAACAAATATGTAGCCAAAAGTCTAATCTATATATATATATATATATATATATATATATATATATATATATATATATATATATATATATATATATATATATATATATATAAATTATAATGTAATATAAGAAATAACCTAGATCCAGTTATTGATGACTCATAAATTATAAACTGGCGTTAAGTGTTAGAAAAGATTTCACAATACCAACTTCCCCTTTAATAATGACATTTTTCATTCCATAACCCCTACTATATTAATTAAAATAGGCCTAATTATGCAGATTTTTTCTAAGCTGTAAGTAGACTCCTATTAGTGTGATCGTCTTATCCAAATAAATAAGTAGATACATTTATTTATCTATTCTACGCACTTAAATTAAGTTTAGCTATAACAGTATTAACATGAAACAAAACTACATTTGTCTTAAACGAATACGGATAGTTATATCGACCTCACCTCACTGTCTCAAAATCTTAAGCTCCAAACTTCAGAATTTACCTGAAAAGAAAAATAAATATTAATAAAATAGAATATTGATAAAAAGGAAAGAACATGATAAGTGTTGAAATGATATATAATTTTTTTTAAATGTACCAATTATAGTAAATATTAAATAATTATATATAAAAAAGGTTGTAATATATATACCATAATTCACCCACACAGTTTGGGTAAATTAATTATCCATACATGTCAAATATGAGTGAGTGCGAGTGGTACCAGTATAAATTGTCTATAAGTGTATTGGAAGGTTATCACCACACTATGTATGTGTAGGTGACTGGGTACTTAATGGTATGTGAGTATTAATGAGGAGGAAGACCAGCAAGGAATGTAATTGGGAGGGTAAGTAGGCCTCAACAACGTATGGAGGGGGTTATATTAGCTAAGCTATAGACGTCTTATTAAGGTGGTTGAGTGGGTAACAACGTCAAAAACTTATGAGGGAACAAGTAAGCCTTCAACGTCTTATGAGGGGGTAGATTGTGGGAAATCAACGTCTTATTATGAGGGGGCAGCTGGTTAGACCATCAACGCCTTTTTAGGAGGCAGTTGGTGAGACTGTAAACGCCTTATGAGGGGGCAGCTGCTAAAGCCGTCAAGGCATTATGAAAGGGCATGTGGTAAGGCCGTCAACGCCTTATGATAGGCAGCTGCTATGTCCGTCAACGCCTAATAGGGGGTACAGCTGGAAAGACCGTCAATACGCATTATGAGAGGGAAAGTGGTAAGGCCGTCAACGTCTTATGGGGTGTTAGTACCACTATAAGGGCTAGTTGGTAAGGCTATCAACACCATAGGAGCATGAGAATCTTACCGATATATTTGCGTCATAAACGTCTTCAGTGTCATACGAGTATGGGCAAAAACCTCAATGTCTGATGTGTGTGTTGGTAAGTAGAAACACCATCAAATTATCATGTGGGAGGACAAGATAGTTGTCAATATCACTAGTGTATCTGTGGGTGGTCCATAGAAGGGAAAGTGTCAACGTCGTGTGTGCACAGGTGGGTGGGGGACTATCAAATGTTATCTGCATGTGCCTCAGCATTTATGCTGATTTGCTCTTTTTGTGAGTGACATTAGAGTTTAAAACATGTATACGTACAAACACATACGCCTTATAGATCTAAAAACGTAACTATTTAGCAATGTTGATATAGCATTAAAATATCAATAAAATTATGCTATAAAATTTATAAAAAACAATGTAACTTTTTTTCCTTTTCCAGCTATACAAGGTGTCTTTTTTAAATGGGCCACCATTGTGATCTTGGAAGCAGTAAGTCTGACAAAAATCTTTAAATGGGGAACCTTACTTTGTTTTTAGTGACAATAAAATACATATTTCAAATTTTGGAAAATAGCCGCCATTTTCCAATATGGTGGTTAACTTTGTTTTTTCTTATAGAATACACTGTATTTTATGCTTGTTTTTTTATAGAAATAGTAATTGAAAAACTTTTTTATTCTTGGCAATTTTTTTTATTTTACTTAATAACGTAGGTATGAGAATTAAAATTTATCAAATTCCTTTATGTGCTTAACATTGAGATAACAACTTCTTCTTAATATGCATTCATAACAATTATTTAACCTGCAACCATTAAAACATACCTTTGGAAAATTTATGCTTATGTATTCTTTTTCTGGTTTAACAGCATAGTGTATTATATTATAGCATACGGAAATGGAAACAAATAGGCCTATGTTACTATTTTGGCACATATAAATTAATGTTGGCAGCACTGTTACCATTATCAGCTGTTTCAGTAAACTTCCAATACAAATCGAGAGCTGTATTGACGGAAGTTTACTTAAACAGCTGATAATGGTAACAGGGCTGCCAAAATAATTTATACTATCTATAACAAAATAGTAACATAGGCGTACGTATTTCTTTAAATTTACGTACGTTAGAATGTAATACACTATGCTGTTAAACCATGAAAAAGAACAGCTAGGCATACATTTTTCAAAGGTATGCAGTAATGGTTGCAGATTAGATCATTTTAATCAATGCATATTAAAAAAAGTTGTTATCTCAATGTTAAGCTCCATAAGGAATCTGACATTTTAACTCTCATATATACGTTAATAAGCAAAATATCAAAAAACAGCCAAGAATAAAAGTCTTAAAATTAATATTTCCATGTAAAACAAGTATAAAATACAGTGTGTTCTATAAAAAAAATTAACTACCATATTGGAAAATAGCGGCTAATTTCCAAAATTTGAAATATGTATTTTTAATTGTCTCTAAAAACAAGGTAAGGGGTTCCATTTAAAGTTTTTGTCAGACTTATGGTTTCCAAGATCACAATGGTGGTCCATTTAAAAAAGACACCGTGTATAGTATATCAATAGGCTTTACTAAAATCTATATCTTTTTTGATCCAGTCATAAAATGTTTAAATAATTTTACTGTAAAATACATCACTACTGATGAATGTCTTGAAATCAATAAGGTAGAAGGTAGATAGGTCAGTTGGTTAACCCTGCAAGTATATGGAATATCTCTATTTATGAATATGAATACAATTGATGTCAGAACATACATTTTTTTCTGACCGTTAGAAGGATCAATTTTTTATGGCAGATGGAATAGCTGGGAGATCACACAAGTGACAATTCAGCTACCAAAATCGTCGTTTGTTTAGTACCACTCATGTTATTATTTTTAAATAGTAAAACATGTCTCTTTAATAATTATTGATATAAGAATTTCTGAAATTTTCAGCGATCACTAGTGGCGAAACGGTTAAGTATATCAAAAAATGAAAACTAACAAAATTCTTAAATACATAATAAAAATAGAGGTTTCCAAAAGACATTAAAAGTTGACAGCCATATTGGAAACTGGCGACCGAATTTTAAAATTTAAACTGCGTAATTGTAAGGAAAATAAAAAAATTCCCATTTAATTGTATTAAAAAAACTTTAATGAATTGTAAAGTTCCCCATTTAAAGTTTGCTTTAAAATTAGTGTTTTTTGAGATCACAATTGTAGCCACCTTGAGTAGGTCACCCTGTTTATACAGTACAAGAACGTACAGAATATTGAACTCACATTGAAACGTGAAAGTCAAACACATATCTTGAACTAATACATAGGGGGTGAATACTAGATTAACAATGTATAAGCATTATTTCAAGATTATTATGAGACATATTTTGAAAAGGATCAGCTTTTGGCATATTTAAGTACTTAAAATTATGAAACAATATTCAATTAATTTAAGTAAGTAAATAATATACATAATTAAATTTACATTACTCGTAAATTATAATTACAGTGTATTAAAATCAAAGTGTAATATATAATGAATACTGATAAAAGCGCTTCATAAATAAAAATATAGTTGAAACATTAATTATTTTAATTAATTACTAGCTGGAAAAAAACAATATTCGTAAAGATATTAAATGTTGATGACATGACAAGATATTTGTTTACCTGTAATTACCTTTGTATTTTAACCATATCTATGGATATTAAAATTCACATATGATGACTTTCGATGTTGAAGTGGCATTTTTAATAACATAATATTGATAACCCTGTCTCTACGGGTGGTGAAGTATTGCGCCCTGATGCTTGTCTGCGACCTACTTTTTACAGTCCAATGAAGATTGGATACGACGCACGGCTGTATTATGGTTTCATAAATATTATATAATAATTACATAACATTTGAACAAGGAATCATAATATATTGTCACCACATAGAACGATAAACACATATTCTGTAAGGTAATATCCAAAAAACAATGTAGACGAAAAACAATTGTGAGAAGAAATGTCATTGTTACTGAATGATTCAGATATAATAATAATAAAAAAAAATTACTGATATAATATTGGATCAACTAGTAATTTATTATTACAAAGTTTAATTAGTTATCCCATAAAATAAAAAACGCAATTCAAAGCTCTTGAGTGCACATGCTATACTTTGCAAGTCACACTATAAAAATAAAATCACACAAAAAAATTAAAACAATTCAAATTACATTTAATTTTTTACAGAGTACTTTTTTTATTGACGGTTATAAATTATGATCTTAAATGGTTTTATTATAGTTAGCAGATATAAAATGAAAATTTTAAACAATTTGTATTTATGAATAAAGAAAATATAAATAAATACAAAGTGTTGTGGATATTGCAGGCTATAATTTCAATATTCAGTGTTCTTAATACTGAGACGGCGTCCACTCAATGGTTGACATCGACGTGGATGGAACCTACTGGAAAAGTGTGGAGCTTGGGTAACTAAGTATAGGCTTGTCGTTAGCTAAATATCAGACCAATAATATTTGATTCAAGTAACACGTAAAGTTGTAGGTCCCTTAGTTGCCCTGGTTGTTGGGCTATTAATAAATGTATCTTTCTAAGGAACAGTCGATCTTAGCTAGTAACAATGTCTACACTCGTTCATATAAACTCATCACACTCTTTCAAAACTTATATTCACCGATATCTTGACATTGCGCGACGTACGAATAATAAAAAATAAGCAATTAGTAATTTGAGTGGTAAAAGTTTTTATAAATAGCTTTTTAGTAATTATTATATCGAAAAAAGTTTGTTTCATAGACTATTACTAAATTTAAATCAAATATTTGATAAGTTAAATCGACTTAACTAAACACAATTATCTAAACACAATTATGTAAACACAAAAGTACTGTAGGTTAAGTGTAGTTAAGCATGTTCCTCTACATTATTAGGGTCAATAAAGTTCGTTTATATTCTTAGTAAACACTTCTAAATGGTTTAACACGTGCTTGGTAAATATACAGGGTGTCCCCTAAGTAGGCAGCCACACTTCAGTAGGCTATTAAAAAGATCAAAACAAGCTAAATATGTCATGTGAACATATTATCTATCTTACTCCATTTTCCATCTACATAGATGTGTGTCATTTTTACAAAAGTCCTAATACAGTATCTCAGAAGTAACTTAAGGTATATTGTCAAAATTAGTATTGATTTTGGTGAAATTAGTTTATATATTTCTTTGACAAATAATTTCTGTACAAAAATCCTTTTCAAACGGAAAACATTTAAAATAGTTAAAGCTAAATATCTCAAAACGTAACATTTATGTAAAACACTGTTTAGTAGAAAAATATTTAGGGATTCAGAGCTACGCGTTTTGGTAAAAATATTTTTCAGATCGAACGACTGTTAGCTGAGAAATCGAAATGCTTGTCTAGTAATAATGGAGTTATTTTTGACCAAGAAATATTTGTTATTTGATAACAATTTCAATTCCTCTGTTAATAGTCGATCCAAAAAATAATTATACTTTAATGTTTGGGACTGAATTCTGTAATGTTTTTGTCTCCCACTGATTTTTACTAAAATGTTACCTTTTTGAGGTGTATTGATTAAATCATTAAACTAGCCGTAATTAAAAAAATGACTTGTGTAAAAAGATGATTTTATAGGGAATACGTCAATAGCAAGTTTTATGAATTACCTTAAGTAACTTCTTATATATTAAGATTTTGGTAAAATATACAAACAGAACATGGTCAGAAAACTGAGTTAGAGAAACATGTTCATAAGATGTTTTTGTTTGTTTTGACATTGGGAATAACCTCCGGAAGTTTGGCTGCATACTTACGGTACGCCTGTGTAATCTACAACAAATTACAAAACGATATTTTCAACGATTTCCTTACACAGTAAAAAGTATTCGTAAGTTTTAACAACAACAATTTTTAACTCTGATACATTTTATGATTTTCCTAACCTGTACAACCAAATCTTAGTTACCTATCAAAGTGAATAAATCCATTTGTTTAAGATTTTATTTCATTATTAGGAGCTTCAAATGTTCAATAACATCCCCAATGATATGAACGTATTAAGTTTTTAAAATATGTTTCAAAACTCTTTCTTACTGTTAATTAGTGACAGAAAGATAATTTTCTTAACTTGAACTTACTGTTAGAATATTGAAATTGTTTTTCTTGCCTCTTCCAAATTGTAATTCTCCTTAATATAATTTTAGGTGTTTTACCTTAAATATACCAAAACAAACTAATTTACTCGAGCAAATTATATTCTTAAGTAGGCGTTTCAATATAGTAGCTAATTACCTATTATTTTATATTTGTATCTAATATTTTAATTTTACGATTGAATGAGCTAGACTGTACGTTTTTTATTTTATTTATTTATTTTTTTTATTTTCCGTTCATAATTAAGGGTTTTATACTAGTCTTATTGGGAGCAATAGTAGAACATTTATTTCCATTTTTTGCTTTATGAAGAAATTTTATTTTTTTATTTATTTTTTTAGGAAATATGTTTATTTATCATTTGTCTTAATGATATTTGCTTTTACTTAAAACCCACTAAATCAACAAACTAATACAGATTTTTATGACAAGCTGCCACTTTTTCTCAGGAAATAAAACAATTTGATTACATGCTTCCTAAATCTTAGTAAATTTAAAAATATTCTACTGGTTTATTTTAATCTACAATATATCTGGCTTATTTTACTCTAATCCATCACTTGAAATTGTACGTTAGTTTAATAGGGATATGCCTTGGTATGTGGTTTGTGGGAGGGCCCTGACGTCCAATGTTTTAAATTGGAAATGCTTTCAATAAATGAAATAAAGTCTAAAGAGAGTCAAACAAAAATAATTTTGCAATAGTGGTTGAAATTTTGTTATTTTTTCTCTTATTATTTAAAGGAGGGACTAATTTTGTTATCCTTATTCAGCCCATTCCACATAGACTTTTGATCTGTGCGGGGAAGTTATCAGTCAGAGCAAAGTGAATTTAGTACAGTGCAAGATGAATATTTCTGATAAGTCCAGGCCGGATTCGATCCAGCGCTATCTCTAACCCAACCTCAAAGTCCTGACACCTTAGACCACTTGACTACCTAGTATGTAGAATAGATGCCTGAATTTGGAAAACAAAACATTAATTTATACGAAACTCAATTATTATAAGTCAGTCAGCATAATGAGTTTTAGAACTTTTATTTATTCATAAAATATTTATTAGTCCAACCTCCAACATAAGTAAATTCCTTCATGTCCAAAATGTATAGTAATAGTTGGTGTGGAACCACTAGCATGAACAGTCGCAAACTCCAGAACAGCTTAAAAAGTCAAAGCAAATCCCTTCAACAAGAAACTCGCTGCGAGCAACAGCTGATAACGCTTCAAGTAACACACTTATGTTTTGTAGAAGCAAGTAAGTTGTAATTTTTAACTCTATGCTTGGTTGGTTATAAGAGGAGTTATTGTATTATAATTACATATTTGTAATGATAATTGGTACTTGAAAGTAATAACAGATAGTTTATAATTGTATGTTTCATTTTACTAAACTCTTCTACGTATAAACTTTATTTGTGAAGTTTTGTTACAGAAGTATATATTATTAAACATTTTTTAGCAGCATTTGAAAGCTCTTAATTTTTGTTCATCGAGATTTTTTAATAATGGCTACATAAGATAACAATCAATAAACATTTTCTTAAAATATGTTTGACGTTAAATGCACATAATCGTAATCCATAATACGTCCCCACACAGAATAACATTTCTAAAAATAGAACATATAAAGTTTATTTCATTTAATTAACGTACTATATCCTATAGTATTAAAAAGGCAGATTAGAATTCACAAAGTATATTCATTGGGTGACTGTTAAGTGAAGACATAAAAATTAATTTATATGTCACTAATTAGTTACAATTAAAAGTATATATTATATTTATTGTAATAAGAATAGATTAAGGCAGTTAAAAACGCAAACTAAAGTAAAACAATAATATATACGTAAAAAGCTTGTTAAGAAAAGAAACAACTAGATAGAGGCCGGATAGAAAGTGACCTGCGACGCATATTTGGCATCTATAGGGGTTTCAGCAGCAGAGGGTAATCTTTCCACTGTTTATCTACCGTATGTTACCAACTTCTTCAAGTGTTCAACTTATAAAACAATTTTTTTACTGAAAAACATAGCAATAATGAATTGTACAAGTTTTTTTTAACTGACAATTTTCTTTTTACAATAGTATTTATTCTGTTACTGTTATTATTAATTTTTATTTGAATACAAAATAACAATTTAATTTAATATTTCAAGTTAGAATCCATAGTGTTAAGAAACCAACCAATGGTCACTTCTAATGACGTTCTGGGTGGAGCTTGCTACTGCGTCACCAGCCCGTTCACTGCCGTCTTCCTAGTTTCCATGAAAATGTTTAAATGGAATAACATAGTGGGGGAAGTGAAGCTTTCTATCTTACCTCCTCCACACAGGTAATTTCTCTCGCAGAGTAGTTTTCAGTCGGTCACTTTCTAATCGTCATATCTTTAATAAATGTACAAGATCTTATAATAAATTGTCGTGAGTTTATTATTTTAAAGTCATTTATGAAATTATTCCCACGAAAAAAAATTCCGTGTAATTAAAAAAATGCTACTTAATTTACAATATTAAGCTTCCTGTGGTATATATAAACATGATATCCAATCATCCTAGCCGCTCCAAGATATCCAATCATCCTAGCCGCTCCAAGAAGTCGGTAATTTCTATTCTAACTTAAATTAGTTTAAAGGAGAACATACATTTTTAAAACTGTTATAAAAATAACCCGAAATAATGTGACTTATCTTCTCTCAAAGTCACGTGACAGTTTTGTCACGTAAGCCCTTATTTCTGAAATATCTGCCTGCCTGAATATGTAGGTGACGTTTTCAATAACACAATATCGATAGCTCCGTCCCTAGGGTGAAGGTTAAAGGTTGCATCCTGTATCTACCTCTTGTCTCACCCCTACCCTACAAATTCACCAGACAGTGGGAGTCGGCTAAAAACCCTACATTTAAGTGAAAACGTAAAATTAAATAATAAACCAAGTCTTTTAACAAACTTTTATGCTACAAAAATGTCCCTAGTTTTATAACTTGATAGACCTTGAATTATTTTTTTGACTTGACTTAAATTTTTATACTAATATTACAATGAGAGGCCGATATACATAATGTAGTTACATACACTATTTCAACTAATGCTATTCTATTGATGGGTATATGAGGTGAATGAGTGTAGATGAATGTTTGCAGCCATCTTTCCTAACTAAGATAACTTGTCCTTAAAAGAGGTATTTAATTATAACCCAATAGCAATAGCAACTAAAGGACCTACAGTTTTACGCGGAATCCGAACCACGTAGTATTGATCTGATTTTCAGTTAATTGACAAGCTACATACAACAATTCGTTATCTTTCCTATATAACATCCATACTTTGACTACCACCCAGCATGGACACCTCAAACTTCTCTAGTAGTTCCCACGTCAATGAAAACCATTGATTGGACACCATGTTCGTATTAACCTATCACCTACAATCTCCACAACATTGTGTTGCCAAGTAGCTGAGTTACAGCACCGAACCTCTAGAGCCGAACTATAAAATATAAAACAATAACTAGAAAATCCTAGTAATTTTATTGTTTACTATTTTGTATACTCCCATGAATGTTTCTTTATCAACACGTATTTCCTTGAAGTGCATTTACGAGGATAAGGAAGTGACGTTTTCAATAACACAATATCGACACCAAAGTGTCTCCAAGCAAGTGTGATGGGGTGAAACTTGTCACCTCATACTATCCTACATCTCAACGACTTCCCCGAACCCTGTAGCATTTAAAAAATTCTTTATTGGAATTATAATGGTAATCATTTTTCCATTTAAACTTTTACTAAAACCACACAATAAATTATAATTTTTTTGCTGAGTCAGAAATTGAAAAGTTGATTTTTAATTTCTCCCATATGCGTTAGCATAGAGAAAGTATTGTGATCGTAATAAAAAACTTTTTTACAAGTTGGTCTAAAAATCAATTTTAGGGTCCTCTGAACCCAAAGTGTTTTTCTGAAAAATAATTTGGGTGTCTGTCCGTATGTGTTTCTGTGGACTTCGCTGGAGACCAAACGTATAGACCAATGTTTATGAAATTTGGTATGTAGGTATATTTAGTTAATATCTTCGGACTAGTTTTCCACTCTTTTATTTATTATTATTACTCTCTTATTAGTTACAATTTTGTTTTTTTTTTTATTTTTATGAGCAAAAAACATACAAAACGGAATTTTCTCAAGAACGGCTCTAATGATTTTGAATAAATATAATGTGAATTACAATTTAAGAAATTTTAGTAAAAACCGCATATCTCTATCTTGAATGGTTTGTTAGCTATAGCAAAAAACATATTTGGGAGTCAAACTGGTAATTTTACAATTTTTACATTTTTAGTGTTTAGTATGGGGGAAAGTATGTGCCAATTCTTTGAAACCATTTATTATATTTCAACAACGTTAGCAACATTTCTAATACACATAAAAACATTTAATAGTACATAAAAATGTTCACAATTTTCGTGACATTTCCCTCCCATTTTCAAATATCAATTTACATGTATATTTTCTTGTTGTGGTTTAACATGTCTTTTTAATATAACCAGACGTTGAATTGTTTTTTTAATTTTTCACTCAATGTTCAACAATGAAATTTATTTTATTTTGTAGAATTGCAAATAATAATTCTGTCTATTAATATATAAATACTGTATTTACAGTGAATGCATTTTAGTTTCTTACAATGTTAAACACAGAATAAAATTCATATGTAATTATTTTATATGTGCTTTAATTGTGAAATTTAAAAACAACTATTAAAGACATCACTTTTTTCAAAAATATAAATCTAGTTCTTAGTCACTATGTTGTATTCACTTTACAACAAATTGACGTCATAGAGTCGAAAACATAACGTAACATTTAGTAAAATATAAAGTATCTTGTTAAAAAAAAGTAGAAATAATAAAGAGTTCCTAATGTGTTATATGTTAAATGTATAAATTATTGTGAAAATGAATATATAATTTCTTACATTTCGTGAACATGGAGATGGAATATGTTTGTATAAGCTAAAATCTAGTGAATATTTAACGTTGATATTAATGTCAGAAACATTTATTAAGTCCAATTCTAAATAGCGTATTTTAGAAAGGGTAAATATAAATATATGTACGTGCATTTATGTCGTAATTGAAGCTTTCAATTTCTACTTGTAATTTAGAGCTGTAGAATTTTATTGATATATCTATAGATATTTTTGATACAAAACAAACATAGAAGAATTTCCTCGTGTACACACCATACCATGGTATATGCCAAACTGGTGCAGTTTGGAACATTTATTAATCTTAAAATTTGTATTTTTGAATAACAAACTACAGTAAAATTTATTAATTATAAGGTTACATGTCATATATCTTAAAAATAGTTGACTTACTAAGACGCAACTTATTAATTCAAAGTGTCTTCTTTATTCTTTCCTTTTTTTAAATTTATTTTACAATAAAAGAACACATTTATAATTGAAGATTATTTCTAACAACTTAATTATTAATTTCATATTCATTTGTTGATTACTTTCTTTCATACTGCTATAAACAGTACGTATTTCGACCACAAACAAAAATCAGTAACAATGTTGCGAATAAGTGAGCTAAATCATAGTAATATAGATCCAGATCTATATTAGGGGCCATCATTATGTTGGTCTCTGTGGTGATTGTATCCGTTCCACGATAAGCTAGGGAAGCCGTTTATGTGGGGTTGAGTTCACTTTAAGCGACATATTGAGTGTAGAAATGTAGGCTCGGCGATATCATCACAACAATGGCCTGAACTCCAAGTGGCTATCGAGTATTTGTGCATGAAGGTTTGGGTTAGTTTATCATATACAATTTGTGTAAGGGAGTGTTGTGGCTATCTAGCCACGTAAATGTTGGGTTTTAAAGAATGTAAAACATATTCGAAAGAAATAACTCAGCATAAATCCAAGCAAATAACAACAATTTGTATCTCAGTACCAAGTCATTTTCATTTTAATATTTTAGTTTATTCGATGGGTAATTAATATCCACACACAAAAATACTAACTCGACACGTAAACTTCAGAACCCTGAACAGATTGTAATGAATTTTTTAGAAAAGTTTATTTTATTGACACCCACTAAGAAAGGATTTCTTGGAACACCATTCATATGGGGCAGCGGCTTTCAAACATTATTCCCCCCCCCCCCCTAAGACTGGTATAGCTATTAATTTAACGTAATGATTTACTTCAAACAGCTGATATAAAAAGAAAAAAACGTGTCTCAAAATCTAGACTAATTTGGTTTTCATTCTGAAATGTATAAGGACATCTCTACTAACTTTGACGTATACATTTAGGGTTTTCAACACTATAAAACTTTGTTATCTATAAAAACAAGGAATGAGCTTTTACATTGATGTGATGTTTTAGAAAGAACCATGGAGGGAAGGGTAGGTTAAAGTAGACTACCCCGCAAATAAACGAGGCTGTTGGGCTGTAATTATTTACAATTAAAGTTTATAACAAAAGCCAAAACTAATTTATCTTTTGATTGACTTCTTTATCCAATTAGTGTAATTAAATATTATGTTTCCATGAAATTTAGTTAAAAGGGTCTCATTACGAATTAGTGCGTCTCTAAGAGCTATCAGCCATCCATTTTAGCCATTAGATTTAGTTATATATTGACATGGGTATAGCTACACTACGCATTAATTTCACATGGCTGCTAGGGAAGCCTGACACACTCGTACACGTATGCACAACTGCCTGAACTCCTTCAACAGTTCCACATATTTATTTATCTAACGTAAATAATTCATTCTGATCTATAATCTGCATGAAATGAATAAAAATAAATGAGCCCTGGTACGAAGTTAATATTCCAGTTCCAAGTTATAGAGCGGTTTTATCAGTTCACGTTCCATCTTCTCACTGTCCTATAAACGTTTAAGTTTTATCCTACACCTTTCATATTTGAACTCATTTTCCATAAGATTTTTTTGTAGGTTTTAGAAAATATTATGATAAAAAGGACCTCATTTTAAAAGCACAAAGTTACCAACGCGTAGTAGAGGTTCCATTTTCTTGCTAACTGGAAGTGATTGGACGATTTCAACAGGCAAAACACTGTGCAGAGTTGGTAATTAGAGCAGCCGTAGATAAGAGGCACGCAAACGGTTCTGGTTCCGATATGACCAATAACAGTTTTAGCCCTGCCACTCCCGTGGTTCAGAAGTCACCCATAAGCCATTGGTCTCCAGGTTAAGTGTTAGAGAGGGCATTTTAGACCTAACTTCGTCTGGTAAAATAAGACGAACTTTAACGTTAACTTTATTAGTGTAAGAGATGGTTAAAAGATGGGCTAGATGGGGTTTTGGGGGGGAGTCATTTGGAAATTGGTTTTAGATTAGCGATTAGATGAGAGCGTTTAGAGGAGAAAGAGAGAGAGCGAGAGAGAGAGAGAGAGAGAGAGAGAGAGAGAGAGAGAGAGAGAGAGAGAGAGAGAGAGAGAGAGAGAGAGAGAGAGAGAGAGAGAGAGAGAGAGAGAGAGTTACGGTTATATAAGATGGTGTTTGTTGTGGGTGGAGGGGGAAGCCAGGTGTGTGTTGGAGGTAGAGTAAACCATATCCATCCAATATACTAAAAAAAAAAAAACTATTTTATCACTCACACATACTGATATTTACCAAAATATAACTCAAGGTCATTTACCAGACTCCACAGCCCTTACTCTTTTCAGATTATGTCTTAAAACGCCACTGAAAACAGGTGAGGCAAAAAAAAAAAAAAAAACTGGTTTACTCGACCTCCAACAAAAACCTGGATCACCCCCCCACCCACAACACCATCTTACATAACCTACCGTAACACTCCCTCTCTCTCTCGCTCTCTCCTCCAATCGCTCTCATCTAATCACTAATCTCAAACCAATTTCCAAATGACTCCCCCAAAAACCAATCTAACCCATCTTTTAACTATCTCCTTCACTTTTAATAAAGGCCTGTAATGTGCTAGTGGCCACGGCAAAGAGAATGAACTATAGTGATATGTAACTCTCCTGAATACGCATGACACTCCAACAAGTTATCTGTCTAACGACACGTAAGTCATCCTGATATGCCTATCCGTGTGTGTATTTATTACGGCTTAAGTCTTCAGTAGGATCGTAGTTAGATGAAATCTAACAGAAACAGTCTCACTGAAGAAAAAAAAAACTTATTCTTTACTAAAACTTTTAAGAGTCTTCTCAAGTTCTCAGAAAAGTATATAAAACATACTGTTTTGTTGTAAATCATCAGGAAGTGGGGAGGGGGCTGCAAAAGCACGCGATGTACACATGTCTTTAGTTGTCATCTACACACAATCCTGACCACGTTGCTGCTCTTCATGTTAGACGCCATCTACTCACGACCCTGTTCACGTTACAGTATTTTTTTAGATTTCAATTGTGTTTTATATTTGTTTTTTGAGTGCTTTTTTAGTATCAGTGTATATTATTCGTATTTTATTTGTATTTACTGTTCGATTGACTAGTGTATATAAAAGTCTATAAACTTCAAAGAACTATCTAGAAAATGTAAAATGTTTTATTCTAAAACAAACTATACATATATATGCACTTTTTATCTACCCATGGACAAAATTCCAGATGATTTTACTGTCCAGTATGAAAGAACAGATTTACACCATAGAAGTGTGGCAATTGCTTAAGTACCATTTGCAAAGAACACACTGGATGTACACAATATAAGTGCAGTTCCTGCTTCACAGTTGAAATTGAATGGAATTAAAAAGTTTGTTTAAATAACATATTTTTTATTTATACGTTTAACAAACTATTGTAATTCATTAAAAAAAGTATATACATAGTTATGCATTATTTAACATCCTTTGGATAGTAAAACAGGGTTTCTATATTTTACTCTGAGAAAAAATATATTATGATAAGTATACTTTTTATGTAAAAATAAACTAAACATACTTAATATAACCTTAGTATACGTTTAGTACAAAAATTAATTGAAATGCAGCAAGTATTTATTTAAAAAATACAAGGAGTATCAGATATTAGATGGCAGCTATACGCGATTCTATTGGCGTTACACAAATGAACGATCCTATTGATGGGTTAAGTCGTCTCTGTAAAATGTAAATCGTTTTAAATCACTAACTTAATTTAAAGAATCGTGTTTCAATCTGACAATAAGTCTGACAGAGCACGTTGTGTCATTCTACTAGACGTCTAAAGACGTGCGGTCTTGAAATAGTACGTCTAAAAAATTACGTAGTACAATTGTATGAGTTCTTCAGTAATAATGTTCAATTACTTAAAATATACGCAATTTATAAAAAGTAGTATCCCTAAAAGTGTGTATCAACTCTAGAATGCAGAAACTTTTATTTTGTGTAACTTACTATACTTTTAATGGGTTTGTACATACTTATGACTTTTAGATGCATAAAATTTAATTAGTTAAGGTGCCCTACAATTAACAACACACAAACAGTGCTTTTAAACTTGAAGTATAGTTTTCCGATGTAAGGTGGTTTCACCTACATTTTGAGTACGAAGTTAGAGGAGAGACCAAAGTTGAAAAATGAAATCTCAAAAAAACAAACGTTAAAAACATTAACGACACATCTCAACGTAAAAAGAGTCTAGTATTACGTTGAATTTCATAATTAAATTTGATTTAAAAAATCATACAATATTTCCCTATAACGTAATTGAACTTAAGTATAACTAAGTAAAATGATTAAAATAGTATTTTTTTCTTATAACTGATGTATATAAAATACAATTTTATATATCTGCATTAAAGAAAGTTCATAGGGGGTGTTGGGATACTTTCTATATACTGTAGTATATTTAAGTAAGTATTGCTATAAACCTGTACATTGTATTGCAGCTAACACCCTATGTATTAGCTGCAATATATAGTCTATAGTGAGGGACAAACTGTTACAATAATATCAAATTGAAGTGAACCTTCATATCCCCAGGTGCCACTTATCTGATGTATGACAGAGGTATATTAATACATTATGATCATGCCAATATAGATAATGCACCAAAAGGTCGTATTTGTTACTAACAAATGGTAAACTAATAAATCAGAGAAGGGCGGGGGTTGGTTTTGTGATAGATTGTATTGAATGCTGAATATGTATAAACATTGTTGCTATAGAAAGTTATCATTTGTAAAAGGCACTTTTAAAATCTTTCTCCTTAGAATGATTGCGTGCTGACTGCTTACATTAATTATATTGATATTCATCCACTCACGACTTATGAATTGAAACAAATAAGTTCATATGTGTAGTCCCATTTCCCTCTTACGATTTCACAAACATTTTTACTTCTTACACTCTCTTTATTTATGAAGAGGGAATTTAATGGTGGTCTTTATCACATTCATATGGATATTGTTTTTAGGATACGTCGATCTCCTCATTGGTCTGTGCGAGGAACTTATTCAGATACAGTAAGTGGGCGAACCAGTACAGTACAAGGTGAATATTACTGATAAATCTTCCAGGCCAGGCCAGGATTCGAACCAGCACTATCTCTAATCCGAACTCAAACTCCTAACTCCTTAGATCACTCGGCAACCGGTTCACCCGACGTATAGAGCTAGATTGGTTGATTGATAATTTTTTTAACTGAAACCTTGCATATAGAATACAGATACCCACCAAATATTCACGTGTCCTTGAGGAGATGTTGATAAAAGAGGGGCAAGGTGGGGACTCTTTTCTAAATCCTTATTCTAAAAGAAAATTTATTGTTATTTAAAAGCTAAACATACATACAGTATCCGGTTTAGCTTAGTATTATTTCTCCTTACTACTTAGTATCCTTACTATCTCTAGGACGCTACTTAGTATTACTAGGTTCACATAATGTAATGTTTTCTCTTTACGTTAAATGAACGTTGCAGCATTCTTTATTTTGAATAAACATCTTTTTATGAATTAAGTTATGTTGTTGAATATTTGTCTGCTTCAACAATTAGGCTGGCCAATTAGTGCGATCAATTTACTAAATTTGTTGAAGAAGTTTAGTTAGGAGTTATCGGTGAGAGAAAGAAGCATTACTGAGTGACGGGCAGTAAGTATTTAGAGACAGCAGAATAACTGTGGAAGCCCTTATAATTTCAGGAATAAAATGAAAAAGATATAGACTATAGAACCTCTAGGTTCGATTGAATATCTAAGGACTTTTTTTAACGTTTATCTAGTGATACGAGACTACGTCAGAGCGATGTGCTGCTAACAGTATAAAATAGTTCAGACAAAATGACGTATGATTAGTATAAAAACAGCTTCTGTGGAAAGTGATGGTTGAAAGTCTGCTGTGATCGTATTTAGGAAAATGTGAGGTGAGAAGAGATGATACAATACCTTTCTTAAGTACAGTCAGTTGAAGAGCTAGAATGGAGAAAGTAAGGGATATTGACATTTTAAATACCAAAGACAATGACTACAATGTTGAAAGGAGAATTAGAAAGAGTGCCTCTATTAGAGTTGCAATGAGAATTTATTAGCTTGAAGAGGGACATTAAGTAATGCTGGGTTACAGTTTGTACAAATGTGTAATACGAGAGACAACTTTCGTAAGTGATTCTATGAAAGGTTATTGAGGCAGGAAAGGCTGATAAATGTAAAGCATTTATGCACTTTTTGGCGTAATAAAAGATATGTATGGAATCTGTATTGTTATAAAAATGTTATGGTCAAAATTTAAAATTTGGATAAGAAAATTCTGATTTTCCAAATTGGGAAATAAAATTTGGATCTGGTCTGGAATAAGAAATGTTGTGATCAAGGCGCAATGGAAAGACTATTAAGGGTTTAAAGAAAGTACTAACATGACAATACTATGTGACATAATAAATTAACATCATCTACTTTTAATAATAAAAGAACATTATGAATATCTCGTGGGAGGACAATAAAGCAGGAAAGGACAGTAAAGAAAGCAAAGAAGCAAAAGAGAAGAGGGAATGGGAATAATAAGAATCGTTTACCGTGTTCTTTTCAGCTATATGTTAAACTATGAAAGAATTTTATTGTTGTCTCAAAAAAAAAAAAAAAAAAAAAAAAAAACTAACTTTGTTAAGACGTGAAATAAGTTTAATTTATAAAATAACACTTGATATGATAAACACGATAGATCTCCCAGCTGTAGCGTAAAATACTAGCAAATGTAAGAGCTTGGGCTGAACACTTAAGCTACGTTGTAAACTTCTCGCCAGCTTAAGATGTCTGGCAAATCCCATAACAAGTAAGACGCTGCGATAAATTGTAATGTTCCATTGTAGACGACTAGTAAATTTAGTTTGCCGATAGCTGTGAAGGATATTTGTGAGTTCTACCCAATGAAGTTGGAGTACATATACAGTAGCTTAGTTAAAGTTAATCGTGTCACGATTTTTGTCTCATTATTTTGCGATGTACTAGTAACAGTTTTATTTTATTAATGTATGAGAAATATATTTTTATACACGTATGTGTATTTAAAAAAAGGTCTAACTTTTAATTTACAACCATAACTTTGCGTGATTTACCATTATATTAACGAATGTCATATAAAATAATTTTTTTTATCCTACTTAACACACCTTTCGGTACAGCATTTTTTTTTTTTTTTTTTTTTTTTTTTTTTTTTTTAGTCAAAGTCACTGTTATAGTTTTGTTGGCTGACAAAATAATTGTAATGAACTCAAAAAGTACATTAAACTCAATATTTGTTTCAATTATAAAAAGTACATTACAAAATTACTAACCTTCCTGTAACTGTCTTATATAGTATGTTAAATGTTAAACAGTGTACAACTTTATTTTTATTATTTTTATTATTTATTGTTTAGTTACCTTTTGTATCTACTATTCACTATCTGAATAGCTGATTCGAGAATGAGGCATGATTAAACTAATATACATAAGCAATTAAGGTTTAAGTATATTTTGGCAAAGGATAAAAATGATCCTTGAGGCCCTAACTACACCACATTGTAAACATTTTATTTTTTTGTTTAACAAACAATTTCCCTCAACAAACAAGGAAACATATATTTATAAATTTAACATTAAATAAATGCAGAGTTTCTATAAGCTGTAAGACAAAATAATTCATGTTATTATCTACAGTTTCAAATTATAATTAAAGGACGAAGCAAAGAAGGTATAACAAGTAGTTTGTATCTATATACTTACACAGAATGTTAAGTATTACACCGTGATGAGTAGCAAACATCCTTTAACTGTCACTACTCAGTTACCATATCCTAATAGTTACTGGGAAGATTACATCACTGTCTAAAGGAACTACTGAGCACGCCATTGTCTTAATGGACTAGGTATACATGACAGGGTATTGCATGTCACTGTCACACAACCGTTACTTTTTATTGCTCATACCATATCCTAATCATTACTGGGCAGATAACATCACTGTCTAAAGGAGCTACTGAGCACGCCACTGTCTTAATGGACTAAATTTACATGACAGGGTATTACATGTCACTGTCACACAACCGTTACTTTTTATTGCTCATACCATATCCTAATAGTTACTTGGCAGATTACATCACTGTCTATAGGAGCTACTGAGGATACCTTTGTGTTAATGGACGAGGTTTACATGAGAGGTTGTTGCATGTCACTGTCACACGACCGTTACCATTCATTACTTCGTTACCATATCCTAATCGTTACTGGGCATATTACATCACTCTCTAAAGGAGCTACTGAGGATACCTTTGTGTTAATGGACGAGGTTTACATGAGAGGTTGTTGCACGTAACTGTCACACGACCGTTACCATTCATTGCTTCGTTACCATATCCTAATATTTACTGGGCAGATTACATCACTGTATAACAGAGTTAATGAGCACGCCAATGTGTTAATAAACGAGGTTTACATGACAGGGTATTGCATGTCACTGTCACACAACCGTTACTTTTTATTGCTCAGTTACCATATCCTAATAGTTACTGGGAAGATTACATCACTGTCTAAAGAGCTACTGAGCACGCCATTGTGTTAATGGACAATTCTTACATGACAGGGCATTGCATGTCACTGTCACACAACCGTTACTTTTTATTGCTCGTACCATATCCTAATAGTTACTGGGAAGATTACATCACTGTCTACAGGAACTACTGAGCACGCCATTGTGTAATAGACAATGCTTACATGACAGGGTATTGCATGTCACTGTCACACAACCGTTACTTTTTATTGCTCAGTTACCATATCCTAATAGTTACTGGGAAGATTACATCACTGTCTGAAGGAGCTACTGAGCACGCCATTGTGTTAATGGACAATTCTTACATGACAGGGTATTGCATGTCACTGTCACACAACCGTTACTTTTTATTGCTCGTACCATATCCTAATAGTTACTGGGAAGATTACATCACTGTCTACAGGAACTACTGAGCACGCCATTGTGTAATAGACAATGCTTACATGACAGGGTATTGCATGTCACTGTCACACAACCGTTACTTTTTATTGCTCAGTTACCATATCCTAATAGTTACTGGGAAGATTACATCACTGTCTAAAGGAGCTACTGAACACGCCATTCTGTTAACAGACGAGGTTTACATGAGAGTTCATTGCACGTAACTATCGTATGAGAAGAAATAACAAATAACGTCTAATACATCTAAAATCTTTAAATTATACATAACATTTCAATGGTTACATATTTTAATATAACAAACAGTGTTTGAAATTAATATTGTGACAATGTTTTGATACATTTAAATAACTTGCAGTTAATAAACAATTTCACAGTTCTTAAATAGAAGTTAATTTAAGTGTTTTCCAGTGACCTTGATCGGAGGGTTCCGACGTTATCCAAAGATAACGGAGTTAAGCAGCATCGAGCTTGGCTGTCCCTTGTATGGGTGACCGTCTAAGCGATCTCGTTCTTGTCTTTTTTTGTAAAGACTCTCAACATGTTATATTTTTTATTGAGTAGCCCCTCCTCTTTTTCAACAGCATTAATTTCTCATTAAAAATATATTCATATACCTTAAGCCATACAAAAGTTGCTCCATAGCACTTTCTTTGAATTTTACATAAACTATTTTATCAATGATATGATAGAAACAGTAGTCTGGTAAAATTCACTTTTCAAACCCTTATACTGTAAAATCACCAATATGCTGTTAGTCACAGGTTTTTCCATAGAGAAAACCCATGTTTTGCTCCAGTGTTTTTACGTTACTTTACCTCTTTAACACATATATTATTTAAGAACATATTTTAGCTGAACGTAATCAAACATAAAGGTTTTCACTACAAAACTATTATGTTCCTCATTATTAAATATTTTAAACCATATTTATATAACTATAATTTAAATAACTTGATTTTTTAAAGATAATAATGGTAAAACAAGCTTGTTTCAAAACGGCTATATTTTCTCCTTTATATTCATCGTCTATGATTCCAGAAAGCTCTACCGATTATTATCCACAATTGTTTTTGCCTATTTACTAATCGTTTTACTTCGTTAGTGTGTATTAAATATTTAATTTATTATTTACATAAAACATTGTAAAAACTCTTGATTATTATATTTCAAAACATTGCCTACTAATGAGGTGTAGCTGATAGTGTTTCATTATTAAATTTATATTTACTGGTTCTCTAACTAGACCTACCAGCACGTCATACGCAATTCTTCACAAAATAATTAACAGTAAACGAGGGCTTTTTTTGTCGAGGGCACGCTTGTGCAAATTGCAATTAAATAAATAATACAGTACAATAAATTAATAAATACAAATAAAAGAGGGTATTATTTTGTTTTATTGCGTTCATCCTATATGACTTCTATTTTATTAGTCACTTTACGTACTCTAAATTCATAGCATACTTTAAACAGTATTAATTAATTTTTTATTAATAATTTATTCTTAAGACGCTGGTCGTCAAAACATGGGCGAATATGGATTTCGAATGAGTGTAGATGAGTGAATGTAGTCATTGTTACAATCTAAGGTCCACAATTCCTTAGAAAGTGTTATTAATTAATAGCCAAATAACAAATGAACAGCCGGTGGTTATCAACTGTACCCTTTCAAAATGTGTTAAGAATCTGATTGGGATCGAACAGAGAACCAATTTTATTTGTTGGATGTGAGGAATTAGATAGAGCAAGCCTAACAATAAAATTAAACATTTTTCGAAGTATTTATAGTTCGTATAAAAATTAACTTAATCTAATTACGTTATTTTATAAATACCACATAATAATTATACCAACCGTACTTCCGAATTTGTACATTAATATACAATCTGTATATTTAATAATTATTTAATTAGCTTAAACGATGTACTAAATTAAATTTGGATATATATTGCTGTGCTCATGAATTTGTTAAACTTTGTGAAATTCTTTCTGGTAATTCACTACCATAACTATCACTTAGGTTAACCTAACCTAATATAACCAAACCAAACCAAACCTAACATACCCTAACCAATCCTAACATACCTAAACCTAACATAACCTAACCAAAGTAGTGGTAGTAAACAAACGGAAAAAGTCCAAAATTTGTACTAACCATGTTACAAAACTAAGAGTGTCCCACAGATTATAAATAGCAATTTTCGTATGTAAATCATAATTTTTATTCAAACTAAGAACTAACCGTGATATACTAATGTCATATTTAATTTTAATAAATTAATTTTATATTACAACTTTCATTTACAATGTTAAACCCAGCTTTTCTCTTTGATGTTAATGCTTGATATTTCTCTAGACAGTATAAATAATCAATCAGCTGCTGTTTAATCTCAATCAAATAGACTCAGTTGCACTAATGTTTTTAGGAATGCTTTGATTTAATCCCGCGTTCCTCATCTCACCACAGCCCATCATTCAAGGCACTGGCATACGCTTCCAACTTATTTCGCTAGCCTATAAGACTTAATATGTTTATAATAACTCAAAAAAAAACTTTAAAACTCTCCAGAGAGTTTAAAGTTTTACAAAACAGAGTCTTTCATAAACAACTAGTCAATACGTTACAAATGTATTGAGTTTTTTTATAAAACCTATATAAATTTAGATTTATTACAAAGCTTAAATTTACCGTGTTAAAATATTTTAACACAAAAGCATGTCTATTATTATCAAAGAGCTTTCATGAAAGTTTACACAAAGTTAATATAAATGTAGTGGTAACATTCTAAAGTAACTGCAATATAAACGAGAGCTATCACAAATAACGTACGTACATACTGTAATAGCTTGTGGCACAACACGCCAAATATAACTGACGATAGGTGGTAAACACTGTAATTAATGGCTTTCGTCGTGACATGGGCGACAACATAGAACGAGGAATGGAAAATAACGAGAGAATTGCAATTTCACTTAATGTTTATTTATAAATCTTGCAAGTGAACTACTCTAATGACATTTCTTTGTCGTTTAAACAGCCATTATTCGTCTGATAGCTATTTAATATTGGTTTGTGTAAGTTATATGAAATGATAACTAATGAAAACTTAGCATTTAATAACTAGGGTTATTTGTGTAATTTTTCCCCCTTTAAAAATTTCTAAGTTAGACTTTAGTATAATAATAAATGTCTATATAAAAAGACAATTTTGTTAAATATGATACTCTTTAGATGCTTTAAGAATGTTACAAAAGTTTTTGTAGATTCACACAAAACAGTTATTATATCATACATTAGGAGATAAAAAACTTATTTTCATAGCTTTAAAGGGGAGTCGGATGACCCCCTGGGTCAAGATTTTCAATTTTTATTTTTTTGCTGAAATTAGTTTTAAATATATTCCTATTTATTTTAAAACAAATTTCATGCAAATCCGTTGAGTCAAACTCAATTTATATAACTTTTTATAAAGCACATGGAACATGGAGAGTTTAACTGTAACTGTGCAACTTTAAATGCGATTTCCCGAAAGGGGGTCAAAATTTTCAATTTTTATTTTTTTGCTGAAATTAGTTTTAAATATATTCCTATTTATTTTAAAACAAATTTCATGCAAATCCATTGAGTCAAACTCAATTTACATCACTTTTTATAAAGCAATACATGGAGAGTTTAACTGTAACTGTGCAACTTTAAATGCGATTTCCCGAAAGTTAAGATTTTTTCCACTTATGTACCTTTTTCTCAGGAACCACTAAAGATATCTTTACAATTTATTTTTTCACTTGAAGGGAAAATTAAGGAGCACACTTTGACCCGGGCTTTTAGCGAAATTCTCATAAATAAATTTTTTATTACAGCTTTTTTACAAAAAATCTGTAATTTTTTTGATATATTTTTTAAAAAATCCTAACCATGCTAATTTTTTTAATAACTTAAAAACCCCGGGTCAAAATCTTAATAAAAGTCTAATAAAAGTAACTAAAAAAAATCATGTTGATATCTTATATAGTTTCTGAGAAAAAGGTACACAAACTTGATCAAATTAACATAGGCAGCATAGGGCCATCCGACTCCCCTTTTAAAGGGTAATAAAATAGATACTGGTTCTAAGCAATATTTGTAAAAGATCATTCATTTTTGGCCAGTCCAAAGATACTCACAAATAACCTAAATTTGTATTAAATAGAAAGAATTGAAATAATAAATCCTTATTTAGAATCCTAAAAATAGTTAGGAACTTTCCAAGGTCACAGCAAACTGCACAAATAGGTTCGGTATACCACATAAGAATCCAGAATTCTTTTTTCAACCAATTAAAAATAACTCAACATATTGTGAAATAGAAAGGATTCCACAGAAAATTAAAATGGAATGAAAATTGTCTTTACTAGGCGGAGTTAGGACTTGATTAAGGTATGAGAAGAAGATGCATGAATGCTTAAGAAGAATGCATGAACATAAATGCTTAAGATGCATTTATGTTATAATAGTAGTTAAAATTAGACTACTTTTTTAAAATAAATAATCGTTATGTACATTATTTATTTGTTTATTTCCACTGTGTTAATATTTAATGCTTTGAAACTCCTGTGGAGTTAGGACTACCAGTCGTGATCCAGAAGGAATTTTTAAACAATCAAACAATTAATGGAGATAAACTGCAAAATAAAATAAAAATTAGGATCACTTATATAGAAAAAATAAATTTTTTTAAAACATTGACTTTTATAATGAATAAAAAATTTTATTTGGTTTCCTTTAAATTTGTTTAATTGGTGTTTGTTGATTTGTTTATGTATTTTTGTTTTGTTTGTTACTTACTTTAAGATTACTCATATATTAAAAATATTTTATGTTGATAAAATTAGTTGATCTCTCAAACAGCTATATGCTAGAGAGATTGAAAAAATATAGTAATGTAATATCAATTTAAAAAATAGTAAATGATTTTGAATTGAATTGAAATACTAAAGGAAATATTTTTACACCAAGTAGTAAGAAATATTTGTCATCCTTACTTTTAAATCGACAATATAAATTTCTAAAAAAGGTTAATGTTAATATTTTATATTTGCTAATTCGTATTTCAATAATCTTAATCGAAGGGACCATTTACACTAACAGAACTTTCCAACATGCTTAAACCACCAGGCAACAATGTTTTATCATTGATTCGTCTTTAATTCTCATTTTATTCACGACAATTAAGATTTGTTTTTAGACACTCTTATTATATTCGAAGCCTGGGCTATATTTATTACATAAATTTGAAATTATAATTAAATATTTTTTTATATATACAGGACAGGTTTTAACTTGCAAGGTAGATATAATAATAATAATAATTTATTTCCATCAATAAGCAACATGGTTACAAACATCCTACATGCTTGGAAATTGACTAACCACTGTAGCAAGTTTTTGTGGTTAGTATATTAATTACAAAATTTAAAGAAAAAACACAGTTCAGTCTACATTTAGGACAACTAAAAAATTTATCTCGGCCGCTACCTGCAGCGCATACACATAGCAAAGAGAAATACATGGATACTATTTGTAGATAAGTTAAAAGAATGAAATACAAAAATAACAGTTACTTAAATACAATCTTAGAAACAACAGATATCAGTGCTCGCTCAAAAGTAAAATATAAACAAGAACATTAATCAAATCTTGAAAAAGGAACTATTTTTTACAATGATGTTAAATCAATTTAAAATCTAGCTACTGATGTTAAATAATAAATATTATTCAGATTTGCTGCTTTCAATTGTTATTTATTTCAGTTATGTATCAATAGATTGTTCAGTTACACATTCAGTTACTGTGGAACTTTTGTGTTGAGTTTTAAAAATGCAGCGAAGTAAGTAGCTGGCATAATCGCCGGATCCGGAACTTGTGATTGCAGTTCACAATTCCCCTCCCACTCCCACCCACTTCAGCTTAAGCATCAATGAGCTGGAGACAATAGAGAGGGGATCAGTAGCTATGAGGGCTATGTTGAACAAAGCTTCCCATTGATAAGCTTGATTTATTTGAAACGTTTCTTTCTGTTTAAGTATTTTAATCACTCACTACCATCCAGTTTGAATAAATAGATCGGTCTAATTTGTTTTTAGTAATACAAATTATGTTTTCATTTCCTTTGTGTTGTATGTTGCATGAACTATACCGTTATTATCATCATTCATTATTAATTTCTAAGGATGAATATGAGAGGCGAATCAGTGTGCTGAATGTGGATAACCGAGTGTAGTCATTTTACTAACAACGTTCACTGTTCGTTAGAAAGAGCCGTTTATTAACATACTAATAGCCTGGGAAGTTAAGAGACTGACATATTTACGTAGAATCCGAACCACGTATTATTATTGGTCTGATTTTTAGCTAATTGGCAAGGCCCGTACTCTTGTTTTTCCCCTACAATGCCATGACTACCACCCTACATGGGCACCCCAGACTTCTCTAGTAGTGTCCAAACTGATAGCAATCATTGAGCGGACGCCATGTTTATATTAAGATAGACTAGCTAACCCTACAATATCCACAAAACTTTGTTCCTTTGCCAACTTAACCTTATTCTTGAAAGATGGGTAGTAGTGGTGCTGTGCTGTAACCCAGCTAATTGGGGACAAAGTGTTGTGGAGATTGTCGGTGATAGGTTCTGTACTAGGTTCACTTAATATCGACACGGCGTCCGCTCAATAGTTGCCATCGACGTGGATACTACTAGAGAAGACAATCCCAGATGGGTGTCAAGCTTCAGATGTTGTGTAGGCAAGAGAACCAATTGTCGGGCTAGTCAGTTAGCTGTCAATCAGACTAACACTACGTGGTCCGTATTCCATTTAAATCTGTAGGTCCCTTACTTGTTCTGGCTATTTGGCTATTAATAAATAGCTCTTTATGAGGAACAATCTACCTTAGTTAGTAACAGTGACTACATTCACCACACTCATCTGCTCCTCATATTCACCCATATCTTGACGATCGGCGTCTTACTAATGAATAATGAATAAAATGATGAATAATGGGAGCAACAAAAGGGGAAGCACTCCAGAACCTGAACCAGGTCGTGTTGCATTGCAAACCACCAAATTGGATACGGTTACAACGATATAGTTATAAAATTAAATGTATGTCCTAACTTTAAGTTTAAGAGTTAAACAAAAAATTAAACTCCATTAGGCTAGAGACTGGAGACTCTAAAAACCTCCATTAAACAAAAAAAAAAAAATGGAGCAGTTTAATTCTTAAATATTAATAGCTGCTCTAATATGTCTTAATATTCCCAAAGTTAAATTTATGATAGCAAAATTCATGTTTGGCTTTGATTATTTGTAATTTCAAAATACTATATTTAAGTGAACTTGGTAAAATTACATTCCATAGTAACTACAGATTTTTCACTTTACTTAACAAAGTTTTTAAGTTTAGTATTTAAAAGAAGTTCATTTGAAAATTTTTGTATAAACGTTTGTATTTACATCCACAATAAACTGTTCGAGCAAGCTAAAGAAGTCACCGAAAAAAATTGTTTTGTTGTGGGTGTGCTCACATTCAAATTAAAAGTGTTATTCAAATTAAATATAACATTTAAAGTGTTAAAAATATTGTATTACTTACTAATGTTCACACGATAAAATTCCGAGTTAAGTTAAATGTAGTAAGTAATGTTAAAATAAACAAGAGGTACAACAAAAAAGCATTTAGCATACGACTCCAAATATAGCACAAGATAGGAGGTAAACGTGATAATTAATGGTTTGTGTCGTGGCAACACTGGAAAAAGAAAATAAAATAATGAGTAGAAATTACAGCTTTATGTGGCATTTATTTATGTCACGCCAAGGAAATGATATAATAATCCTTCTTGCTATTATTAAGACAGCTTACTTTTTTATGTTTGTTTGAGATGGATTAAACCAGTAAGTGCACTATTATATGAATAAACAATGCAGATAAGTAATTTAAATACGATACTAAAGTACTTATTTTCTCAAATATGTATGCATAAATCGTGGTTTTTAGTAATTAAATATTCCCAAAATGATTAAATGTATCGTGATTTTTCATTATGATGTATTCCTTTAAATATACATATACTTGTGAATTTTCAAGATAAATATTCCTAAATATTCATAAATATACTATCGTTTGTCAAAGAGAAAAACAATCTATACTCATATCGTTGTTTTCCACGATGAGTATACATTCGTAAAGAGCAACCAATCGTTTTTACGTGATTAAATCATAGCAATACAAATTTACACATATTTCAACTGTATTCTAACAAAATTCTTACAATATTTTTAGACATATTAAATATAATAAATCATAAAAACTATAATGAATAAATGTGTATTTTACTTACTAACATAGATTATACTAAGCTATAAATTAAATTTTATGGGAGGATAAAATTAAACTAATTATAACGATTAAAATAAAGCAAAAAGTGTACGATAAATGTATTCTTTTTCTAACAAACGTACTAAGTATTTGACATTTCTTATTGTGATATACTAGAATTGAAGTAAATGAATGTTTCTAAGTACCATTCGGGCTTCTGGAGGATACAGGTAGTAAGATAAATTGGAAACTACATCACTGAACAATATTTGTTTATTAAAATATGAAAAAAAACTTGAGATCTTTTCCTTTAATTCACTACCATAACCACAACTTAGGTTAAACTAACATTAAAAAACCAGACCTAACATAACTAAACATAACATAGCCAAACGAAACCTAACATAAAACAAAGTAGTGGTAGTGAATTAACGGAAAAGATCCAAAATTTGTAATCCGAGGCTCGTAAGGTGGCTTCTTATAAATATGGTTTTCCTACAATAGTAGCTGTTATTGACACTTCAATACTTTTGTTTCAAAATATCGTCACTGTAGTAGGTTATATAATAAACCAAACGAACTGCTACAAATGATAACATTAATACTGAATTGATCAAATACATTTAAACCTATTAAAACAATAAAATGTATTTAGAATATTACAAGGAATTCCTTATGACTGAAAGACAGTAGATATACAGTGTGGAGTATAACGTAAAAAATCTTGTAAAAGTAAATTAATATTTGCTTTTCTATTTTTATCAAACATTTTAAAATTAATATAAAAAATACGTTAATTCGTATTGTTATATACTATTTTGAAATGCCATGAAAAATATAAAAAAAACCCTCGATTGTTTTATGATCTTTAAATTTATCGTACAATGGTGGGGCATGCACTTTTTTTTACTTTATAATGTAAATTCACGTACAAACCAAATTTAGAACGGTTCTTAATTGTAAAACTCATGCTTGGTCATGCTTATGTATAGCAACGATATATCGATATATTATAAATATCGATAAATCTTTTCGATATATCCATATTTTGCTATCGATATTTTCAATCAATAAATTGGCCATATCGATATTTTGGTCCGATATATGATATTACTAAATATTGACGTAATGCTCTCTCCTTAAAATTATCTACATTCGAAAAAAACACGTTTAAAATTCCACTTATGCGTACAAAACACGCATTAAAATATTAAAGTAACTATATTTATATTTTTTACGTAAGGTTAACGCACTAAAATGTAGTTTATTGTAGACCAGTGGGCGGAACGGCTGGCGATCTTATACAACTGATATTCGTTATTTCTTTTATAGTTAATATAATAATTAAAGGTATAATTATTCTTATTTTGGAATTTTTTCTTTCAATGTCGCAGACCACAACTTGTTTCGAGTAGATAAATGTATTTAATTTTTACATTCAGTAGGCTAGTGTTAATAGTGACTGGTAAACATGAGTGTATTTTGGTAATTACATTAGAGTTAGTGCATAATTTTAAACAAGTAAATCATATCGGTAACCAGATATATCGAAGTTTTTTATTTCGAATTATAGTTAGATAAATATTAGGTTGGTAATATATCGGTGATTCAATTGATCTATATGTTGAAAAATTTGTCATCCCTAGTCATGCTAGAATTACAAGGGTGATAAGGATTAATCTTCTCCCCCTGCTGACGCAATACTTTTAGTTGGGCCTAAAATACTTTAAATGCACCCCAAATCTACGTCTTTAATGCATTTCATTACTTTTAAATCAGCATTTGTTTACCATATTCAATTGAATTTAAGCTAAAAAAATGTTTTGAAACAAAAATTGCATTAGCGTTAATAGTAACATCACAATATTTACGGAAATGTAAACGTGTCAGGACGACCAAACACACTCCCTTATTGCCTGCAGCCTCCACCCTTCCGGCCATTACCTCCTGAATTGTAGGGTAAGCGATATTACCCGTCATCAGCGCTGAAACGAAAATGTAACTAGAACAAATCTGAGATGTAAACCGTCTTGTGTTTACTTGTTTTCGTGTATATATTGTCTATGTATTTTACCATATTATAGATATACGTGTGTATAGCTTGCATAGTTTAGTATGTTGGAGATTTTAAACAATCTTATATCTTACTAGAAACATTCAAGTGAACTATCTTAATTGTGATATATTTAGTTTTACTCACTGTCAATTTAAAAAAACAGAGCAGAAGTATGGACAAGACAATTTTCGGGCGAGCTGATAGCGTGCCTTCTCCCACCGTGGCTTATCACTCGAGTTAGGGCCAAGCCCGAACAGTGCCATTGTCTTTAAGCTACCTAGTAATTTTACATAGTTCATACAGCTTCTCAAATATTCTACGTTTTGTTTTGATTATTCTTTTTCGTTTATTTTATTAGTCACGCATAGCTGATTTTATTTTTCTTTTTTAATTCTTTAAAACCAGTATCTAGACATGTATTACGATAAAATTAATGAATATATTAATATAAATGAGATTTTTACTCCATATTTAAATAGACACATTTTTCACTTAAACAGAATTACAACATTTAAATAAGCAAAACAACTCAGCCTACGCAGAAGCATTTTCCATAGATAATTTGTTATTTGGAGAAATAAAATAATTTCATTTCATTTCAACAAGGATATGTTACTTATACATTCCAGTACATACTATCTGCATAACTGTGTGTTTTTAATTTACAGTCGTGCACTGGTCATTATTATTATTTATTAGTAAGACGCCGATCGTCAAGATATGGGTGAATATGAGAGACGAATGAGTGTAATAGCATAGATAAACGAGTGTAGTCATTGTTACTAACTGAGGTCGACTTTTCCTCAGAAAAAAGTTTTTACTAATAGCCCAATAGCCAAGGCAACTAAGGGACCTTCAGCTTTACGTAGGATCCAAACCACGTAGTTTTGATCTGATTTTAACCTATCTGACAAGCCTAACACTCAGTTCTCTTCCCTATACAACATCCGTACCTTGACTACCATCCAACATGGACACCCCAGACTTTTATAGAAGTTTTCACGTCAATGGCAATCGTTTGGCGGACGCCGTTTCGATATTAAGAGGATCGAGTTTGCAGTAAATGTTTTTTAAATCTGTAAGTAAATACAAATGAAAACGTTACAGTGATGTGTATTTGTAAGTTAGTATAAATAATATATATCGGCACATTGATTTATAAAAACATTTTAATAGTAAAACCAACAACTTTAATATATTGGTACTTTCCAGATTTTTATATCTACATCTTATTGAAAAAGAATCACTATTGTTGCTTTGAGCCAGGGTTAGAGATAGCACTGTTTGAGTCCTGCCTGGACTGGACCTAACTGGTCCTGCCTGGACTGGACCTAACTGTTCTGGTTCTCCACATAACTCTCTCTGAATAAGACACAGATCAGTTCTAAGTGGTATGGGCATAGTAAGGTTAAAAGGTGATCAGAATATCCTTTTAAGAATATAATTAGAATAGATTCGCACTTTTTGTTTTTCCATCAGTAGAGATTTTGTCATGATTTATTTAAATCGCTTACCAAAGAAGCCAAATGAAAATATTTAAAAAGAAAATACACACATTACATACTAATAGAGTATTCTGTAAAATCTAAAATTGTAATGCAAGTTATCAACTCCAAGCTGCATTAGCAGTCATTTGGAAACATTGTAAACTGTTTACATTATTTAAATGGAGCTTTGTCACAAGGATTTAACTTAGTGCTAAATTTAATTATACTGAAAACCATACATGAAAAAGTTAAAAACATCATGTTGTTGTGTAAGAATATGTTACATGAACATTGAAAGATTATCAAGGACGTTATGAGTACGTTTCCTAATATATTTTAGTTTACTAATTTGAGAAGATCTTTTCACATTTTGTAAGAACTATATTTATTTGAGACAGAATAAATAATTGTACTATCTTTACCAGCGTACGATATAGGTTTTTTTTTTAATTTTTATTAGATACCTGAAATATTTATCTACTCATAGTTGAAAATGTCATTTACTCTACCGCATGTAACTTAAAGAGGTTAAAAATTTTTTCTTATTTATTCATAAATATATGGTAAGTACAAAAAGCCTCCTAATGAAGTATAAAACATAATACTAGTATACAAAATATACTAAAAATATAAAGTTCATTGAAACCTTCATGGAATTGTATCTGAAGATGACATAATTATGTTGAAACGATCGTCATACACATCACAACAAATTTTAACTGTTGACAGAGGTAATTTATTTTATATAATTATAAAAGAAATCTAATATCCGAATGATTCATCCTTACAATCTTAAGGAATAAAATTAAACATATTTGCAAAGCCATACAAATTAATGTTTTGGATCACCTTTTGAGTAATCTGGATTTTCCGTAATGCAATGCCTGAATGTCAAAGGCACGAGCTATTGGTGGCACGAATATGGGTCCAAGGATAGACCCTTGAGGAACTCCACTTTTGATAGCTGTAGCCTCCGATTGATAAGTATATTTGAATCTAAGTATTGAACTACTAGTTTCCAGCTAGTGAGATATGTCTGAAATCAGGTCAAAGCAGGACCACGCACAATATTGTTCCAGTTTGGTCAGCAACACATTGTGAATGCTTCTTGACTAGTGTAAGTTTAAATCTGAAGTCAAGAAACTCCTGATTGATATATCCTTGGTACCGTCAATTTTACTGTCATCACACTATAGTTCATTATCTAAATCTTCCGCCTTCGATTCAAAGTGCTTCTCCAGCAAATGATGGAACGACGAGGACGTTGGGTATGATACAATCAATGGAGTGACGATATTATACAGCCATAACCGTATCAACATATTGACTCCTTGGAAAATTGTTAAGCTTCTATTCTTTATGTTGGGGCAAAATTTTATAATGGTGGATTTTTGCACTGTTTATATTTTTGCCTTATACACTGTTGTTTCTCATTGTTTGTAATTAGCAATAGATTTTTTAAATATTTTTTACTTTATTAATATATAAGGCAAAACACCATTTTACTAAAGAAATAAATAGTGATATAATACAATATACACCTGAAATATGTATAAAGACTGGTTAGCAAGGCAAGGGTGCAAAAAATAAATTAATAAATATAAAAAAGGATAACTGCAAAACTCCAATATCACAATCATTGACAACTAGACATGTAACGCAAACCACGAATGTGAATGAGAGACGGAAGGGGTTGCAAAAAATTCACTAATAGACACTAGATAGACACTAGCAATAACACTAGATGGAAAAGTTATTCAGAAAATCAATTGCCATATCAATGCCCTCTTTATTGAAACTCGCCTCTGAGCTTTTCTAAAACTCTACTAAACGCACCAGTCAAGTTAGCAGATTCTAAATATCAAGTAGAGTTTTTTTTATTTTTATATTTTTTAATGTGAAAAAATACAGATATAATGATATTTCCTTAAGTTAAATACTGATTTTAATTAAACTATCTATAGTTTGACGCCATTTGCAGCGTAAAATTATAGTAAAATGATAATTAGATGTGATTAATCGACTTTCAATGAACAATTACAAAACAATTAGAATAAAATAACTGTGTTTTTAACTTTATATATAAGTTTTAACATACACAGTATTATATTAACCTTATTAATAGTATATAGTTATATCTTAGCTTAAAAATTATTTTAAATTGTGACGCAAATATAACATAAATAAATTGGACTGCAGTACAAAAATAAATTAGGTACCAAACTTGTAGTTGGATAACTGGATCAAAATACGTATTATCATAAATTATACCAACTGTTCAGATTGTTTATATCTGTTGTGTTCTTGAGAAATAGGTTAGTATGACAAAGGAATCCTGATTTATAGCTTCAGAGCTTACGAAAATCTGTACACAACATAACTCTGATGGTTCTATTTTTATTTATCTAACCAATTTCACAAACTAATACAACTTCATTATTATTAACAGAGTTAACTGTCATGTTACATGGAAAAAAAAATCTGTTAAAATATTTGTGTCAGAAACGATATTTAATTATAATAAAATGTTAGCTTTATACAATCAGTTAAACAAGCATGTAAGTAATCTAATGGTATGTTCAAATTTAGAAATGTATTCATTCAGACAACTAATACCTAAAATATTATTATATTACTTCATTCTAATGGTTTGGTACTAACGTATGGACCGGAAAGTTATTGCAAGAATTTTAGAATTCTTAGTAATATTTATATTTAGTCATGTTTTATCCATTTAAATAAAAGCCAAATACCAGTGACTGACCGACTCACTCACTCATCACCAAATCTCAAGACACAGAACGGATTTACACGAAATGTTAAAGTAAGTTAGCTTTACTATCGAAGGGACGCAATAAGAAAGGATTTTCCGAAATTTCATTCCTAAGGGGTACAAACAACCCTCAATTTAGTTTTTTTTTTTTTTTTTTTTATGAAAATAACTTTCCGGGTTGATTTTAGTAAATTATTAACAGCTGTTTTATGAAAAAACGTGTTTATTTTGTATGTTTTATTCTTAAGCTGTTAAACAAAAACAAATTAAATTAACACATTTGAAATAAGCTAAGCGATAAGTACCATTGGGTAATTATACTAATAGATTGTTAGAAACGCAAGTAATGTGAGTGAGATACTGTAAATAAATGTAATATTGTGATTTTACGTTATACAGTTAATCTACTATTATTCGAAGTCAACAGTCACATGCCGAGGCCGAAGGCCGAAGTGTATCCTGACCTGTGTCGACGTGCGCATCGAATCGTGGTTGGCATTCGAAGCGTGCAGTGGTGTCCCCTAGTACTTTATGAAATCTGTAATTTTATAATTACCCATTACAGCTGATTACATTTAATTACACATGTTATATATCTATATCGAACAAATAGTCTAAATTGAATAAACATCGACGGTGTACTACAAATACATAAATTACTAAGTAAACACGCTGAATGGCGTTCCATGCTCACAAAAACACCTCGTCTTAGATTGCAATTGGCTTAAAGAGAACTGTATCAAAATAGTTGTTATGATTTTTAAACGTTTGATACTTGACATTTTTCAAGATAAAAATTGTAACATTGATCTAAGGGAATTTTTCACCATAATCAATTATATTTGTGGGCTTGTTTCACCTATTTACATCATATCATGTACTCCCTACAATATCAATATATAATAATAATATATAATCTATATATATATATATATATATATTTATATATAGTAATAAATAATTGTATATATAATTATTATAATTAAGAAGATTAATATGTTGAAACGAAGCCTCTTGCACCCAATGTTGAACTTTGACTGTCTTGGGGGCGGGCCTTGCTCAATATAGTACATCGTTTACGAAAACTAATAAAAATACTCAAAAATCTATCCCATCCTATTTCGTGGTATATAAATATATGACATATATTAACTAGAAATTTTTGTATATATATATATATATATATATATATATATATATATCAGAACTTATAATATTCATAAATCACTTTGGAATTGTACAAATCTTTTGCTTCTTATAGAAATTATAAAATATGTAAATTATTTTAAATCTCTTAACCTATAAATGTATGTTTTACTTAATGCAAAACAACTTGATGGTTATAAAAACATGAAAATAAAATAACTCCAGGTGTTTAAAAGGTCACATCTAATTATAAAAACGGGGTTAACTAAACACTTTAAACTTTGTAACTATCATCACTTTAATTAAAATTATAATTGCTGTTATTATTACAAATAAGTAGTTTTCAGTAAAAAATTAATTTGATTATATTAATTTATTAATGCATTCTATTATACAAACATTAGTCTAATTTAAACAGTTTTCAATTTTTTTAAAAATATTTACAATATTAGTTACCGCAGATAAAATTAAAACAGGCAGAGTATAGAATCTGTGTGTAGTCTTAAAAATATATTTTTTACGCAGTCTTTAGTCGGAGGTCCAAAATATACTTTTCATATTAATGGTAATGTTTATTTCGACATGCTAACTATGTTTTCTCTTAAGTAGCTGATATTGAAGTCGATAAGGAAGCTGTTAATTTTGCCTTAAATTTCAACATTTATGGGCTAAATAGTCAATTGGAAAGGAGGGCCATGTTAGGACTCCAATAAGTTCCACACTATAACAAATATGAGTATGGCATGGATCACTAGTGGGCAAGTCGGTGGCCGAGTGGTCTAAGGCGACAGGACTCTGAGCTTGGGTTAGAGATAGCGCTGGTTCGAGTAGACTGAGTAAATATATTAGTAATATTCACCTTCTATTGTACTGGTTCGCCCCCTTACTCTATCTGAATAAGTTCCCCGCACAGAACAATAGTCTATGAGGAATGGGCAAAGTAAGGTTAAGAAGGAGGTTGGCCTCTCCTTAAAAAAAAGAAAAGAAAGAAAGAAATGTCATAATTCAAAATAATATTTTTCAGGATTTTGCTATAAACCATTTTTTTTCTTTTTATAACTGTAGAATAAAATACATAAAATAACTAGATTGAAGCCCAAATTGAATATTTATAAACAAGTTTCATATTTTTTCCAAATTAACCAGCAATATTTTACGCCTTTAAAAGCCGTAGAGTATTCTTATTCCACTTACTTTATGAAGCTTCACGACATTTCTTAAATGTTGCAGTAAGTACTATTTTGTATTAATAATAATAAAATAGCTAGTAAAACTCCTAAAGATCGTCATAAATTAAACGCCGTTCATAACAACAAATGTTAATTGTCTGACATACTCGTACAATAATTATAGATTTATTAATTATTTTATATTATTAATATAAACGTAAAATACCTGTATGTTCAAATAGTAAATAAACACACGAGAATTAAGTTACACACAAAGATGTGGTCTACTGATTTATCTTAAAACCAACGATCATTCAAAGCAATAATTTAGTTCAAGTTTAAAATTAAACTTGATGCATAATGCAAGAACTAAATGTATTATTTCAATAGTTATAATAACTTGGCTGACAATCTTTATGTTTTGAATTCATTTATGTAGAAATGGTCGAGAACTGGCAAAGTCTGTGCAAATGTAATCAGCCATATCTGTCATCGCTCTGGTAAACAAATATATTTTCTTTTCTTTCCACAATATTGGTTTAATCTTGGCCAGTTATCTTAACCATATTCATTGTGGTGGTTGGAAAATCAGTTATATTTATTTTCAGCGTTTATCATCAGATTTTCTCATGCAGTCTATCTCACCAATGAGTCATAATAGACTGATTATATAGTTGATATGGATTAAAATGAAAAGGCTACAAAATAATGTACATCTCTAGAAGGACAATGGTACGCATGGGTGTATTTAAGAAAATGTTGGTTTTGATTCTCTGCTAAGATATCCTCTGGTATGATGGTATGTGACTTGCAAGAACTATTCGATCGAAATTCTGATTACCAATTTCTGGAGGTTGATAAAGAAATATTTTCCTTCTCCGGCAACCAGGTTAAAAAAGTGTAGATAACCGCTTGGAAATTATAGTTGCTTAAATTTAAAAATGCTTGAAGATTAATATGATATATATTCTTAAGATATTCTTTTGATTTATGAAGGAAGATTGTCACGACAAGTAGTTTCAATATTTAGTTTACAAAATGCAGTATATATGAAATACACACGAGCTGATTATATTTATCAATAATTATTATAATCCGTAAAGGACTTAATGGACAGTGTTTTGCTCGAGTATGTGTGGTTACTAGATTGGAGTACCACTGAGCCTGTATGGGTGAGCGGGTGGGTCAGTACCACTGAGCCTGTATGGGTGGGCAGGTGGGTCATTACCACTGAGCCTGTATGGGTGGGCAGGTGGGTCAGTACCACTGAGCCTGTATGGGTGGGCAGGTGGGTCAGTACCACTGAGCATGTATGGGTGGGCGGGTCAGTACCAGCCATCAATGTGCTTCTTGGCTTTATCTTCTGTGACAGAAACTTGTTAGCAGCAATTACTTCTGATTTTTTCTTTCAAACTGTCCGATGATGATCGGTGAACATCGTAGAACAGAAGTAAAATTTCCTACCGCAATATCCTGGGAATACATCCTGGAGCTAAAGCCATCGGTACCAATTCCATCATAATATTAGTTCCACCCAATTTCACAGTTTTTCTTACTAGTCAACATTAACCGAACGAACGAGAATATGTAGAAATTTGTCAATGAAATTGTGATATTTTGGAAAAAAATCAAAAATAATTTTTACAAAAACTAAGTATATAACAGTAATAGAATGTAGTCTTTCTTCCCAAACACAAATACGACATAAATTTCTTCCTATGACAAACAAAAACTTAACAGAGCCGGTTACATCACGTTATGCTAGGTTAGATTGGATCAGGTTAATTTGTACTCATGAGTAACGTATAACAATCTAACCTAACCCACATTTATTGTTGCTGAATATTTCGGTTATCATTCTTTGTATTATTAACTCGATGTCATATTAATGTTCAGGAGGAAAACTTAATTTTATATCAGACTAATGTAATATACAGTATTTTTGGCGTTAAAATTTTTTTTAAATTTTTGTCAACAATCGGTATTTCCGCCGAACATGTTCTGCGGATTAGTGTTCGTAGGGGTGGCACTCCTGTTTTCATATTAATTACATCCGTTGCTATACAATGTAAGTGTCCTGTATATAGACTACGTAAATGTTCAATAATTAAAGTCTGCTAGAATTTATTCTACATATTGATTTAATGGTGTACTGAAATAAAGTATTGTTACAGATATTTACTGCCTCCCAAATGCATTAGCATAGAGAAAATATTGTGATCTTAAACAAAAATATTTTTACAAGTTCGTCAAAAATCCATTTTAGGGCCCCAAATGGAGAATCCAAAGAAGTGGTAAAAAAAAATAAAGATTTTTATCTGTGTGTATGTGCTGAAAACCAAATGGATCTATATTTACGAAATTTGGAATGTAGGTGTATATATCCAATATCTCTAGCCTTTTTCGGATTTTTTTATGGAAAAAAACATACACAAATGGAATTTTCTAAAAATAGCCCTAACAATGTTGATTACATTTTCATGAAATATGTAAATTACTTTTTAAAACATTTCAGTATAAACCGCACATTCTTAACTTTAATAGTTTTTGAGTTACAACATTTTGTTTGTTGTTACGGACAAAAACATTAAAATATGTAATTTTTTCAAGATTTCTTCTAACGATTTCTTAAATGTTTAGTAAAGATCTGAATTAAAAATAAAAATATTTTAGTTCCACCCCACTAAGTTGGGGCTGGAGGTCGGAAGCCACAACTCAGGTTGTAACAGGTTGTTTATATAAAATCTGGCTGTATGATTAATTGAACAGCTGTTTTTGAAGATTATTTTTTCCATACTTTTGTTTGAATAAAATAAGTGTTTCGTCTCTATATTCCTTATAAAAATGTAATTAATTGAACATCTGTTTTTATTATAAATGTTTTAAATAATCTAACATAACAAAGGGAGAAAGTTTGTGCCAGTTACTTGGTACCATTTATTTTAAATGCTATGCACATAATAACATATATTATATGTTAAGATTCTAATTTCAATAATGATTGGTAAACAAACGCCATAGAAGATAATACACGTGAATATAAAGCATGCACCAAGAATGAAATTGTAAATTGACAAATTTTAATAAATGGTACTTGTGTTATTTGTAGGAAAATGTTTGTTTATAAGTTTATACTCATCATACAGATAAACAGTTTTCATTTCGCTAAAAGTTGTCACTTTCGTTACTCTAGGTGGCATGTGACAGCCCAAGATGACAAGCGACTGGCGCGTGGAAGTTGTTATTTAGTAAACCAAACAAATAAGAGTTGTTGACAGTAATATAACTGTACTACTGATTTATTACACTGTCAGTAAATGTTTATCTACTGATACTGTTTAGTTACTGTACTTTGTTTAATAAAAACAAAGCTAAAACTTTTGTTATATACTAGCTAAAACTAACATATATATATATATATATATATATATATATGTTAAAAGAAACTTATTTTCCTTATTATGTAACATATTTATTAGTATTTCATCTAATTTTAATTAAGTAATTAAATAATCTTTAGTTAAGATTGTTATTTACAAAATTATCATAAAAATGTTATATTTTCTAGCATTTTTGTAAAATTATTTAAATTTAAAAATTATAATAACTTACAATTAATTAACACTGAATGGTCATTGAATCCATTAAAATATGTTAATATTTTAACACTAATTAATTTGTAAAATCAAATATTTTAAACCACCACCAATTTATAACCGATAAAGATTTTGAAGTGCGGTTTGTGGCATTCTTCTTGTCTTCACAAGTCCTTTATAATAATGTGCACATCAGCCTAAGCTTATACTAAAAATTATCTACTGACTCCTCGAGGACCGGTCCATAGAAGAATAGCAGAACGACTACTTAGAGTAGGCGTTTGTGTACATGTGGGAAGTTTTGAAACTTCCTCTGATATAGTTCCAAATAATAAAGCCATTTTTGAATGCTCACATAAGATCCGTACTGAAACTATCGAACGTTGCCATTTTGTTTAGGATTAACCTTTTGAGGTATAATCTGCTGCATGATGTTCTACTATCTAAGTCCTTTAAAATGGTATGCACATCGACTTTTTTAACAAACTGGCCTACAGGCCTGTGCTTGAACTTTATTCAACGATTGAAGACCGACCGTTGTCTCAGTGGGGATTCGAACTTTGGAAATGGCCCTCCGCGGTCCTAACCACTGAGCCACCACGTCGACAACTTCTGCTTACAATTACGATTTTCCACTGACTCCTCACGGATCATTCCACTGATGTATTTAAAAGCTACTGATTGCATAAAAATGTTTAATTGTATGCCCTATGTCACTGTAAAAAGTGTCATGTTTGTACATTTACGAGTACAGAAGGTATTAGACTGTTTCAAGACTTTTAACCCCCCCCCCCATTAAATAAAAAAAATCATATAGTACATAATTTATTTACCTTGGGTTTATATACTACTTAGGCTGTGACATAATTTAAGATTACATCCCTAATTGGCACCAGTAAACGACTGCTCCATATGTAATTCTTCTGTTCGGATCCCAAATATCACGACGTCGCTGAGTGATGTAATTAGTGATGTGAACAGCTCATGTATAATGATCAGATCTGACACTGCAGATTTTAATGTGAACAATTCTCCAGTTCATAATACTATTGTATGTATCGCATAGACAGGATGAATTCCGTAGTCAGTGGGAGTGGCTCACATAATGACCGGATCAGGAATTCGAGATTGCAACCCTAAATGTCCCCAAGTCAGCCCCTTCCACCCTTTAATCTTTATGCCTCTTCATATTCGAAATATGCAGCATCAACATTATCTTTGCTACAAATACCCATTTTTATAATTTTACTGCTATTTAAGTACAGTTAAAAAAAGACTCCGTGGCATAACATACAATTTAGTAAGTACTATACTAAGGTTATTGGGATAGTTTCTTAAGTATTTTTATGTTAAGTTTCAATTATTTAGAATTGATTACTTTATTTTTCTGTGGTGATTAAAAAGGCCTTTTTAATTTTTAATAACCAACATTTTACAACGAACCCTATTGACTCTATTGGAAGTAGAAAGGAATGTACAGTAATTATGTGGGAAGTTTTGTGGCTTCATCTGATTACGCTTCATGTTATAATCTGAAAGAGTTACAGATATTGGTACTACACAACAGACTGATGACGTAATTATTGAAAACAAGTTAAGGAACAGGTAAATGTTTTGTTTCCTATTCCTTGGTGTAACGGAAATGTAAACGTGTCAGGACGACCAAACACACTCCCTTATTGCCTGCAGCCTCCACCCTTCCGGCCATTACCTCCTGAATTGTAGGGTAAGCGATATTACCCCTCGTCAGCGATGAAGCGAAACTGTAACTAGAACCAAAACAATACATTATACTCTAAAATTAAATTGTAAATACTTTGTGCTATCGCAATTATACTATTTTCCTTCTTGATTTTTAATTGCTTGAAATAATGTAAATATTTGTTCTATAAACTGTGCAAATATTCTATAAACACTTAATCATAACTCATCAGTAGTTAATTGTTGCTTGTCTTAAGCAGGATGAGCAATTACGTTATACAGAGTGTCCCGAAAGAAAAAAGCCTAACTTCGAGAAATGGTTATAACGGTCAAAATAAATATTTTTTTCCAAAAACGCTTTGTTTAAAGATGTCCACCATTTTGTTTTTTTCACTAAATAATTTTTATCTCAGAGTTGCCTGTGTTAAGATAACAGAGACCTATTTTAGGGAAAAAATTAACTTGATCCATCTTTTCTCTCATAATAGTGATAATACGAGATTGTGGTGGACGGTAAGCAATTTTATTGTTATACTTAACATATATAGTGATTTCAACACCGGTTACGAAACGTTCAGTCACTGCGTTTAACCTAACCTAACCTAACCTAACCTAACCTAACCGTTCATCACGGTCACGACTAACTTCCACCTTTAAGTAATTATCTTCCGCAAGTGTGTTAAGTTGGACAAATAACTACAAAGAGGTATAAAAGTTTGTTCATTGCTATTTATTATCTACAATATTATTCATTATGCTTTTTTATTGTTAATTAACTGCTGTTTGAATACTAAATAATCATTTCACTTGATTGTCCTAAGCTTGATTCATTAGTGTTAATCAAACAGAATCAATGGTCATTGCTGATAATTATTTAGTGCACGGGGACATCCTACTGTAATGCAAGCACGTGGCCACCATCTTCCTACACGTGGGATGATATTTACATTTTTCACCCATATAGATCAAAAATAATAAGTTTACTAATACATTTTTATGACAATATTTCTAAATTGTTCAGGCTTATGATTAGTTTCTACTGGTTTGTTACCTTTGTAACTGTTCAAATAATGAAGAGAACTGAGGTTCAATAACCTTTGAGTATAGAAATAACTTGACCAAAGCAAAGCATTCATGGTCGAAAACGTCTGTTCTGCTATCTAACGGTGAATGGTTTCAAATCAGTCTTCGAATGAATTTTTGGCGTACTATTATCTCATTGGTCATTTCAGCGTGTGCTGGGTGAAGAAGCACAAAGCGAGATAGACAGAGAGAGAGAGAGATTGAGAGAGAGAGAGAGAGAGAGAGAGAGAGAGAGAGAGAGAGAGAGAGAGAGAGAGAGAGAGAGAGAGAGAGAGAGAGAGAGAGAGAGAGAGACCACTGGCGCTACCTGTGGAGACAGAACAATAACTAATTTAGTAGTCAGGAAAACCGGCCTCACGGGACCCAAATGAGTGGACAGTCTTCTTGTTTTTAATTTAATGAGCTAAGCAATTATCATAAGTATACTCATAAAAATTATTTTAAATATATTATAAAATAGATTACAAGTTTTTCCTCATTTTATAATGATGACTTCTTTTAATAAACTGAGCATACTGATGGGGGCTTGTTCTGGTACAATCCACATCGGTGATCTGCTCTCTTTTGTCCCCAGTTCATTGATGCTTAAACTGAAGTGGGGGGGGGGGGGGGGTATTGAGAACTGCAATCCCAAGTTCCGGATCCCGTCATTACGTGAGCTATTTACGTCACTCTACCCTTATGGATTACACTTCTTCCATGCATCGAAACATTGTATAGCCATTTATTTATTAATATTATGTTTAAGAGGGTTTTTTTTATTTCTTTAAATTAAGATGTTAAAAAGAAAATGTAAATGTTAGTCTGGTATATACATTATATATGAAACCAATATTATTTTTATATTAAAATCTCAAATATTTGTCTCCAGACAATTTACAACTCTCTGTACTCATTATTTAAATACTATTAATGTGCGTTTTTACTTTCTCCCATATTCGTTAGCATAGAGAAAGTATTGTGATCATCCAAACATAAAAAAATAGTTTTAGTTGGTCTAAAAATCCATTTTAGACCTGAACCCAAAAAAGTGGTTTTTCGAAAAACTTTTGATGTCTATCCGTATGTGCGTCTGTCTGTGTATGTGCACTTCACTGGAGACCTAACGATTGGATTGATTTTAACGAAATTCTCTATTTATGTGTATTTAACCAATATCTCCAAAATATTTTTTCACTTTTTTGAAATTTTAGTTTTTTTTCATTTTTATGGGCAAAAAACATAAAAAATGGAATTCTCTCAAAACTTTTCTATTGATTTTGATTAAATTTTCTGGGAAGATGTGAATTACAATTTACGATATTTTAGTCATTTTAAAATCCCTTGTCACTAACTTGACTATGTTTTGAGTTGTGTCAAAAAAATACACTCGATAATTTTCAAAGTGATGATTTGTTAGTGTTTAATATGGGTGAAAGTTTGTGCCAATTCTTTGGGACCATTTATTTTATTTAAATTACGGATATTGAAATTATAAGCAATATAAATTTATACGAGCTAACTCTGAAAAATCTTCAATAGTTAACTTTTTTTAATACCAGACCATTCAACGATCATCCTCACCTCACCAGTGTGTGCAAACATTATATATTGAAATGGTTAAGATGTTATAATACCCTCAAACATTATATTATGAGAAGTCGTCTTATTTCTACACCTAATTTTGAGTACAATTTAAATTTTGTTAGGATGCTTAGTCGTTAAATAACTATTAATATTTATGTACTAAATGTAAGTGACGTTTACATTTAGTGGAAAACAGTTGACGAAATCCTTTCCGGTTTTAAATTAATAAAAATGCTACAACTAACAGAGTTAGCTAGAAGAGAGGACTTAGAATTCCTAATCAATATTTATATAAATCAGTTAGTACAATATTTTTTTTGTAAAAACAATATTGTCAGGATAACATTGCACTTAGGGTCTAATAATTGTTTAATATTTTAATGGTTTGTATTCAGTTTGCGGGGAAGTATTTAACTTCAATTTTATAATTTAACCAATGTTGCATTATTGATTATTTAGGTCTACTTTGGATAAGTAGTGTTCATCCATTAACAATGATTACAATGGATTACAGGACTAACACCTCGTTGTAGGGGAAATTGTGGGTAAACACTTCCTGTCAACAGGGCGGACGGTCCCAGTGGCAGCTGCCATATTATACACGACAAAACAACAGATATAATATATTATTAAAAAATAAAGGCATATTCTATAAACACTTAATCATAACTCATCAGTAGTTAATTGTTGCTTGTCTTAAGCAGGATGAACAGTTACGTTATACAGAATGTCCCGAAAGAAAAAAGCCTAACTTCGAGAAATGGTTATAACGGTCAAAATAAATATTTTTTTCCAAAAACGCTTTGTTTAAAGATGTCCACCATTTTGTTTTTTTCACTAAAGAATTTTTATCTCAGAGTTGCCTGAACTGATCTCAGAGTTGCCTGTGTTAAGATAACAGAGACCTATTTTAGGGAAAAAATTAACTTGATCCAATTTAAAATTTCAAAATGGTAGTCATTTTAAATTTTTGAACGTAAATTGTGAGGAAACTTCGAAAATTACAAATAACCACCATTTTAAATGTTTAAATTGCATCAAGTTCAATTTTTCCTAAAATTGGTCTGTGTTATCTTAACATAATTAGTGAGTTTCTTAAAGATCGGTTCAGCCAACTTTGAGATAAAAATTCTTTAGTGAAAAAACAAAATGGTGGACATCTTTAAACAAAGCGTTTTCGGAAAAAGATTTTCTTAATTTTCTATTCATTTTGACCCATACGAAAATTTCCCGAAATTTGGCACTTTACTTTTTTAACACCCCGTATATTGTGATAAATAAAAATTGTTAATATTCAGAGTACATTTTAATTTTTTCTTTTATGTAACTTTAAACAAGGGGATTCAGTTTTAATACAGTACACATGTTTCATGCCATGAAAACTAAAACAGATTTGTTTCGTTTAATTGCACCAAAACAATTTTTATTACCCAGTTTACATCTTAAATGCAGGATGATGAGGTGAGATTGTCAGATATTTTCAGCTACAAGTTTATATTTAAATAAATACTGACAATCCTCTAACTGACCAAGTTTAGCTAAGTTAGAGGATCAGACGATAAACTATGTTTGTAGGATAGTGTACTTAAGGGTTTACTGTTATAAAGTACATAACTTGGGATTAGCATGAAGAATGATTTTGGAGAAAACTTAAAACCAGAGCAGTGAAGGTATTTATAAAACAACGACGTAAAATAATGTATTATTGTAATTGTGAACTATACAGTTTAAGCAAACATAAATATTAAGATACCATCATGCTTTATTAATAATATTGTTTTTTTAATATTGTAAATGTAATGATAAAAAAATATTTTCAGTAACTAAAACAAAGGGCTTCAAACGATATAATTGAAATTACTGTGTTTTATGCCTCAAACACAAAATAGTTTTCTTTTATTCAATCACACTAAAATGTATGATCTATTCTAGTTTATAATATGTTAAATGCAGGAAAATTAAGTAAGAAGGTCAGATATTTCCAGCTACAAGTTTAGACACTAACCAAGGATGTCAAAGTGAACAAGTTCAGCAAAAGTTTACAGGATCATACAAAAATCTATGTTTTTAGGACAGTGTACTATAGTATTTTCTGTCATACAAAACATGGGATAAGTATGAAGAATAATATTGTAGAAAACTTGTAAACCAGAACAGTGAAGCTTTATACAACAATGATGTAAACATACAGCATTACTTAAACTTTTCTAGTTCTTAAAGTAAAAAGTTCAAGTCCCAAATACTATGATTTTTATAAGTAAATATTGTTATCATTATTTTAAAAAAATAACTATTTCTTCCAAAACACCCAACAAAATTAAGCTTTGTTGTGTAAAAGGTAAGTAATCCGCTAACTTGTTACAGGTTATATAATATTTTTATAAAATTAAACATTTAAATTTGAGTCTCCTTTAAAGTGAGTTGTACATAAATTGGCAATAATACATATTACCCATAGCATTGCACGTCTTCAACCTTCTATTAATTTATGAATTGATGATTATTTGTATCGATAATCGTTTACCATTTAGAATCAATAAAGTTTACTAACTTTATATCTTTGGCTATAGTAGAAATAGTTTGTATTAAAAAGGAAAACCCCCATGGAACCGATAAATTTTATTGTTTATACAATATTCTGATAGGATAATCTTCAGTAGCAAGCACTAGTTTTGAATATTTTAACTTAAATATTGAATCTACCTCAATTGATAAACAACTGTTCGTTTATGGGTGGGTGGGTCAATACCACTTTACGTGCATGGTTGGTTGGGTGGGTGAGTCAGTACAAATGTTCGTGTATGGGTGGTTGGGTGGGTCAATACAACTGTTCGAGTATGGATGGGCGGGTGGGTCAATACCATTGTACGTGTATGGGTGGGTGTGTGGTTGGGTCAGTACCAATGTTCGTGTATGGGTGGGTAGGTGGGTCAATACAACTGTTCGTGTATGGGTGTGCGGGTGGGTCAATACCATTGTACGTGTATGGGTGGGTGGGTGGGTCAATACAACTGTTCGTGTATGGGGGGGTGGGAGGGTCAATACCATTGTATGTGTATGGGTGGGTGGTAGGGTCAGTACAACTGATTTTAAGTGATAAAGTAAACATTTACGATTTTTCGACTATCAGATATAGATATTAATATTATTTTCATGATATTCTGTCAAATATAAAAGATAAAACACTGATACTTTTCAATACATATTTATTTACTTAAAGAATTGTTAATTTCTTAAGATCGAAATGTGCTTTACTAGACTGTTGTAAGACATTTGCTCTGTTTTATAGTTTGCATCGATAATACGACGCTCCGTTAATTAATTAGGCATTGAATTTAACATTAAAAGCTGTATGTGATATATTATTAATAAAGTAACATAAATATATCATATACTGTATGATTAATGCATGTAGAACTACAAATACATAATATTTATCACATGTTCAGGACATGTATAACTTTATTTAATAAATTTTAAATAAACTTATAAGCAGATGGTTTTATGATAAATAATCCTATAAGAATTCGTTTTGGTCAGAATTTATTTAACACAAGTGACGTTTATCCGATTGTAACAATACCGGTTTGTCATCGCTTCAGTAAACAAACACATTTATTTTATTTCTCTCTGTTTTATTTGTTTAATCTGGGCAATTTATGAAAACGATGGGTCTTAGCCAATATTTTGGACGACACGCTCATGAAATCCTATCATTTTATTGTATTTTTAATAGTTTTGATGTATTATGAAGTATTATGAAATCTCCTACCTATTATGAATATTATTGTCTTATAAAATATGTTATTTTATTCGAAGGTACATTTATCTTTTAAAAATACATTATTACATATAGATAATTGTAATATATGCCTGGCAGGAGTGTTTAAAAAAATATTAAATTACTTAAAGTGAAAAAATATAAGTAGTTCTGTTGGTTAATTCATAGAAGTTTACCGATCAGCTTGTCCAGTATATTTATATGTTATCGTAATGTATAAAGTCATCGATCGTTCAAGACTTTATAAATAATCTTGTGCCATTCTGTTTGATTTATGCTTACAAAAAAAATAACTAAAATCTCAATAACAGAATATTCGATTTACATGGATGTCCATTGAAGTAAACGAGTAAGTCAAATTTACGTTAGATGATTTCAATATTACGTAAAATAACAATTTTAGTTCAAACATAAAATATATGAGGAGTTTTTGGCTTAGACCCCAAGTGTGTGAGGGGCTCGACTGAAAAACTGGGATAATATTGTAATAATATTCACCCCTTGATATTATTATAATATTTAAAAATACTTTTACAAGTGTTTAGTCTATTGCATTCTAAATATGACAGTTTCTAAATTACATTCTGCAATCAAAATCTGCATTTTACATTCTGCTTTTTTTCTCCACTACATAACATCATTAAAGTATAAGCTATGTTACAATATTTTGAACCTTTTACTAACTTAGATTTTTTAGTTACTATACAGTACAAGTAAACGTCTCACACACAAATATATTACAATCTAAGCACAAAATGCACAAATATATTACAATACAAGTACAAAATGCACGAATATTATGGTGATCGATTTCGGTGAACCACGCTCACCTTCCTCAGACCAGAGGGATTCACAAAAGAAAGAATTCTTTTGTGAATACCTCTGGTCTGAGGAAGGTGAGCGTGGTTCACCGAAATCGATCACCATAATATTCGTGCATTTTGTACTTGTATTGTAATATATTTGTGCATTTTGTGCTTATATTGTAATATATTTGTGTGGTGAGACGTTTACTTGTACTGTATATATACCAACCAACATGTATTATGCTAATTAAAAAACTATTAATTATTATGTCGTAGGTCAATACCACTGTACGTGTATGGGTGGGTGGGTGGGTAAATACCACTGTACGTGTATAAATGCACATGTTATCCCTATTAACTGGATAAACTACAATACTGTTTTATGTTATGTTCCGTAACATTAACGATAACACTGGTTAGTTAACATAATTAACAATGGCCTTATTAAGTTGAAAATTTACCTTCTCTATGATATACTTAACATCATATATCATCTTTAAAAAGAGCCAAAACAACTACATGTAGTTTCTACTTATTATGTAATTATTTTATTAATTACACACTAAAATTGATCTGGTGCTAAACAAGATATTTTTATAAGATAACAACGTAAAATAACATTACTAAATGTGATCTATGCAGAATAATTTTAAATTATTATTTGCTAGAGTTTACATAAAAGACCAATAAACATTACGAAAGTAATGTAATTTGAGAGAAGGTTATGAAAACAGAGTTACATGATTAAAGCTGCAAGCAAATAATAATAAAAAGAAAATGTTTATCCAAGTTATGTAGAGCGTACAATTAAACTGAAAATAAACTTAAGTGATTTGCGTAACATCAACATAACTTGTGAAACAAATGTTGTCAACTTTCACATAAACAAACGGTGATATCCATTCCCCTTATGAGTTTCCTACTCACCCAGATAATCATCACTCATCCAATGAAAATATAAAAACTAAGCAGATAATATTCTTACTTAATCATTTATATTGTTAAATGTAGAACAATTTAAATGGACAGCAACAATTTATGTATAAATCTAGTTAAATTGACTGGTTTTGCCCTACAATACTGTATATATAGTATACTGATAGCCCTGTCATCTTATACAGTGGTGATAACCTTTCCACCCAACTTTCACGTGCGGGGGAGGGGTGATAATTCTTTAACCCGCCCTTTTTGTTCTTGACTTTCCCATATACTCGTGAAGTCATCCATCCACCCACCCACACACGTACGGTGGTTATTACTCTTCCACCCACCCATTATTGGTATTTACCCACCCACCTTTATTACCTGGTATTACCACATACACATATTAGTAGCCCACCCACATATAAATGTGATGGTATTGACTCACCTTTACAATTAGAGTGGTATTGACCCTTCCGCCCACCCTACACATAATGGTACTAAGCCACCTGCCCACCTTTACACGGACATTGGTATGAATGGGTGGATGTTACTATAGTAATTTATGGATAACAGCATCGTTAAATGTGTTCAAATAACAAATATTGTTATGATACAGTATGGTGCAGCAATATTGATTGTACGTCCATTGACTATGGCGAACTGTCATTGCCAGTTGACGTTGTAGGTCCCTTGACGTGGAAGGGGTTGATAGAACATTTTTTGAGCGAAAAGTTTGGTTAAATTAGTCGGTGGTTTAGGTAGTTTAAAGGTAAAGGTGGAACACCTTTCATCTAAGACACCTTATCATCAATAAGACAATTATCTTCCAAGAAAGTTATTAAAAACACCTTCATAAGCTAAAGGTGTTCTTAGTTCGATCCCAATTAACAAATAGTTTTTTAATTAGCATAATACGTGTTGGTACATATACAGTACAAGTAAACGTCACACAACACAAATTTATTACAATATAAGCACAAAATGCACAAATATATTACAATACGAGTACAAATGAACAAATATTATGGTGATCGATTTCGGTGAACCACGCTCACCTTCCTCAGACCAGAGGAATTCACAACAACAACAAAAGTTTTTTTTTTTTTTTTTTGTAAATCCCTCTGGTCTGAGGAAGGTGAGCGTGGTTCACCGAAATCGATCACCATAATATTTGTTCATTTGTACTCGTATTGTAATATATTTGTGCATTTTGTGCTTATATTGTAATAAAAATTATTTTACCTTATGTTCTTTCAGTTAAAAAAAATTTTTACCACAGCCATTCTATGCGTATAAAATATAATAAATATAAAACATTTATAAATATACATATATAGAATTAATAAAATTTATAATTAGTTTATAGTTTTGTCTTTAACATATTAATAAATACATGTATTTATACATCATTATCGAATAAATATTCTCTAAGTTTAATTTCTCTAAACTAACTACCAAATAGTATATAAATTAAGTCAATGCAAATATTAGTATTCTCTAATTAACTAGATAAACTTGAAGAATATAAAAAATAATATAAAATTACACTTGTAATACTTAAATTCTATATATTATTTTATATTAAAAACTTAAATATATATCTTTTTGATTAAATAGATTGTCATAATTCATAATACTTACCAATTTGCCGCTTTGGAAATAAAGACAACTAACCTGAAACAGAAAACATACTTGTATTATAACTATATTTATCATAGTGAAGTGTGTAGACGCATCCTAATATTATATCGGACGCTTTACAATTACAAATACATTATACAACAATTTAATAAAACGTTGGTGGTATTTTAAAACATGTTTTATTAAAATACTTATTTTGTTAAACATGTTTTAAAACGTTAGAGAAGTTGTTTTTATTAAATTAGTTTTTTTATAATATCTACATACAAAATACTCCATCTACACCATTTAACGAACACACTTTCCTCAATTATGTCGATGGAGGGATTTATGTTGATGTTGATGCAGGTATAATTACATGTTTGCGAGATACATTATTTACTAATTAAATTATACTGTGATTATTAAATTGCATTATATTCATGTTTTTATTCCTATGCTTACATGTTCTTTGGATGTATGTATTACATATACAGATATTTTAATGTTCATATTTATCTTCAGCTGCTTTTACGTCCTTAAATGTAATGTGTAAAAAGGCTAAATAAAAAACAGATTTTCTAACATTTTGATAAAACATTACTTGTTATCCATGTTCCTTTTTATAAAGCTTTAACTATAGTAACTTTGAAGGATTGTAATACTGTAGTAGATAAATCCAACAAAATGTAAAAACTATATTCTGGATAGTTGATCTATTCTTATTCTGCAAAAGTTAAATAAATAAATATATATATATATATATATATATGGAAAATTGGTATATTGCATTTAAAACTTCAAAAACTTTTATGAGTTAAACTAATAAATAAACGGGAGAATTTTAAGCAGTATATTTTTTTAAAACACTTAATTAAAAAAACTAATTAAATATTTGTAGAAATTTATCCACAAACATGTTACATAGACTATATTAAAAGCATATTTTTTATTTAAAACATCAATTATTGTGAACTGAATTAGACCCTAATGTGGCAATTAAAATTATCATCACTATTAAAATTTATAACGTTTAAAATCAAAACTATTTATAGCAAAATGACGATAAATATACTATTAACTAAATCCATGTTTTTATAAAAATTAATTGATAGTATAATGTTATTATTCAATCACTGTAAATGGAAGCTCTGTGTTTAGAATGGAAATATCAAGATCCATTTTTGTTCGAAAGCAATTTACGTAGATACCACCACAAAATTGGAAAACTTGTGGAACTGTAACCAGTGATATAAGTGGCTTGTCATCAATTCAGTAAACAAATATATTCCTTTCTGCAGTGTTTGTTTTAATCTTGGAGAACTGGTGGACCGATGGAGCGCGGCCAACAAATTTACTCATGCAGACAGTTTTGTGATGTTTTCTTTTCATTGTGAGTTTTCTTTTCATGAAAAATTATAATGAAATTTAATCTATATTTCTCTGGAAACATTTTTACGACTATAGAAACCATTTGGTACTTTAGAGCGCACGATTACAGTACACAGTACACGATGTACACGATACACATAAATCAAAAGTAGATAATATTATTCGTATTTGAGACGCTAACTCAGCTTGTGCATATTTTATTGCAAATATGAATGATTTATTGAGCATATAATGAGCGTGGATTACCTGTGTAGTCTTGTTACTAACCGAGTTCATCGTAGCTCAGAAAGGACCATTTATTAGTTGCCCAATATCCAGGATAACTAAAGCACTTACAGTTTGACGTGGAATCCGCAACACGTAGTATTGGTCTGACTTTCAACTTACTAATAAGCCTATAATCCGGCACTCACTAACTCACTCTATCTCACTATCTTCCCTACACAACATCCGGACAATGACTACTATCCAAATGGATACCCTAGACTTCTCTAGTATGGTCCTCACCGATGGAAACCACTGAGCGGATCAAGAAGACCGAGCATAGTAACTATCATTACCACCCCGACAAACATTGGTTCCCAAGTAGCTGGATTACAGCACTATGCCACTAGGAATTAGTTTTAGTAACCTGTGTACCATTATATTTAAATAATCTGTTTTAAGATACTGTACTACATTGTTGTTTTTTTTGTAGTTTTTTCATTTAAAGGTCTTTCCCTAAAATATATCACATAACATTTATGAACATATATGCAATAAATAGCAACCATTTCATATCTTAACTTGTATGTTTTTCAAACAAATATTTTATCACTAAACTAATAATTACGTACACACAACAATTACTAGTATAGAATATATATATAAAAAAATACTTTTGTTTGAAACTTGGCTTGTAAAAATCCCCTTTACTTGTTTCCTTTCTTTAAAAGTAAGGTATCGGTGGAAATGAGAAGGTTTTTTTACGTAAAAAATAAATAGAAATAAAAATGTTAATATGAAATTTATTACAAAACAAATGTACATTAAAACTCTAATGAAAAAAAATATTATTATTAGTTACATAATCACTTCGTTTAAAATTATTTACCAATATAAAAAAGTAAAGAAAAATTATAATTTTATTTAATATAGTGATGAAGTAAACTATATCCTTTTTCTATAGTCTAAGGGAGACATTTTTAGAATAAAATGTAAATACTTATCAAATAAGTGAAATAAAGAAAAGGAGGATAAAAAGAGACGAAAAAAATAAAATGTGTGAATATTATGGATTAGAACATTTTTGTTGTTAACATCTATGTTTTTAATTTAAATTTACTGTCGAATTTTGAAAATAAGTAAACGTTGTCAGTAAATTTAAACTTAAAACATAGTTGTTAACAACAAAAATGTTCTAATCAATAATATTCATTTTCTTTAAAATGTCGTATGTTTGTACGAGCGTTGATTTATATTTCTTTTGAGACCATTTCTCTAATATTTTTATTCGTTTATTTTTATTTCGCGAACAATTTAGGACAAAAACTAGAGGTGATACTTTAAAATTAATCTTTCTCCTTAAGAATATAATAACATTATTTTAATTAATACGTGTGTAAAAATTAATAATACTAATCCTTAACTTACTTTCAAACACTTATAAGAAGTCTAAAGCTAAAAAGCACGTTATCGTGGAATTGCTGGATGATAAACAAACAATCACATCTTTTAGTTAACACAATAATACTTGTTTAATTAAAATTACACGTGGAGGAATTTCGAAAAAGATATGCAATAAAGTAAACCGTTTCTCAAAGTATGTCTTTTGCTATACACCTACAAACTAAATCACTGTTAAAAACTAGAAGCAACAAATAGAAAATAGTTTGGTCAGGTTTATTTTTCTAATTGCAAAGCTCTTTCAACAAAATAGAGATAAATACGGAAAGATACAGATATTTTTTTTTTTAAATAATGAATATTGTGCTATAAATTAACTCAAATATACAGTATCGTAAATTACATGGAATGTAGCAACACATGTATATAAATTATAGTGGAATCACTGTAAATAAGTGTTATCAACACTAATATTGAAGTTTTAAATCACTAAACTGTATGTGTATGGATGAGTGAGTGGGTCAGTACCACTGTATGTGTATGGGTGAGTGGGTGGGTCAGTACCACTGTATGTGTATGGGTGAGTGGGTGGGTCAATGTGTTTTTAAATACCACTTTATGTTTATGGGTGGGTGGGTGGGTCAATACCACTTTATGTGTATGGGTGGGTGGGTCCTTTCTTAGCTGTGCTATTCAAGTGAGAATTAGATATGTTGTAAAAGCCAGCTATTTAGGTGACAGTATTTGATTAAAGAAATACAAAATTATTTATAACATATTGTGTAAAAAACATTGATAATATATCATGACCAGAATATTTGATTAAAATTTGATCTTACATAGGTATTTCATTCATAGGATATTGATAAAAATATTTTCATCCAATCATTTTACATCGATATAATGTAAGTTGGCTAGTGTGTTGCAGTTGTCGAGGACATAATAGATAGACACAATGCATTATCGGCTTATTAAAACAGGTGTTGAAGTGAACATTGATTAGATGCATTAGGCTTATATCACTCCATATGAATTCCATTAAACAATTATTTTAATTAACTTATAATATTTCATTTTGAAAAATGCAATGGAACCGTATATTCATATATTTACCAGTTCCAGGGTTTTAATTTTATTTAGAATGAAAATGATTATGTGTTGTACGTTTAGTTATTCTTATATAACTTATAACTATAGTATTATGAATATTATGGACTTATAGTATAACCAGGGGACACCCCTGCACGCTTCGCGTGCCAACCCCGACACTTGCTACGCTCGATACACTTCAATAGTAGTCAATCTATTTATTTGTAGTCGATAGACTACAAATAAATAGATTAACTCTATAACGTAAAATCACAATATTACATTTATTTACAGTATTTCACTCACATTACTTGCGTTGCTACCTATTTATTAGTATTATAGGAATCGTATTAATTATCCTATTTCAAACATGTTCATTTCATTTGTTTTTGTTTAACAGTTGAAGATTAAACTCATAGTATGACATAAAAAATGCATAAATCACAGAGCAGCTTAGATTTGTGGAATCAATAGTATAATGTCAAACATACAAAATAAACATTTTTATTTATTTACAAAACAGCTGTTATTAATTAACTAAAATCAACCCAATGTTATCCATATGGAACAATCTTTTAGGGGTGGTTTATACCCCTTAGGAGTACTTTATCAAGTCAGAAATATTGTTTTTGTCCTATTTAAGACCTGAAGAAACAGAGTACAACATTTCAGCTCTGTACCTACATGGGAAGTTGGAGATTTAGTGATCAGTGAGCTAGGGTTTTGCCTTTTGTCTACATGTACCTTAGTAAAGTTTAGAAATATTTAATAATAAGAACAATGTTCGCAATAAATTATTGAGAGTCGATAACTGATTAAAAAGGATAACAACGTCCCCAAAGCAAGAGCCCCTCCCATGGTAGTGACAGTTAGGCTAAACTTGTCAACACCAACTCACTGGACAGACCAGATGGCAGTTTATCACACATGAATAGTTCTGACAAGTATTGCATAGTTCACTTTAGTATTGCATCAAGATAATTAAGTAAGTATTTATGAAATAATCATATATTTGATAAACTATCAATATAGAAACAAATAAATCGGTTATATTATGAAAAGGAATAAATATTAAAACGAATTCGTCAACAATTAATAAATTTGTATTACATGTCAAACTCGTAATTTAACAATAAATCCACACAACACGATAAGTCCTTATTTATTAATACGAGTATAATCGTATCAGTCCTGTACATTGGTAAAATTGTTATGAATTGAAACATTTTGCAATAAAACTTTCTTTACATAATTTTAGAATTGTGTTTTATCCAAACTGTTATGGTTTATGTATACTCCTATAAAGAGTATAAAAGTTTTAAGCTTATTAAGATTCTTTTATAATGAGTAGAACCAAATTTTTTGATATTTTCTTCCTTTCAGGTATTATTTTCCGAAATATAAGTAAATATAAAACACATATCACGTACATTATATGTTAGAATTACACTTGTATAATTTTAATCACTTACAGACTAAAACTTCTATCAACAAAAATTATTTATGGGATTTTCAGGCCTCACTAGCACTTTAAGTTAACACCTGCCATAAAATTTCAGTTGATAAAACGTTAAAAAAACTACGTTTATCAACTAGCTATCACAATAGTACAAAAGTAGTGGTAGTGAATTAAACGATAAGGTCCATAACTTAATTTAACTAATTTAATTTAAAATAATACATTAAAACTTTCATGATATATTGTACGAGGAGTGGATGCTATCTAACCAGACCTAACATTACCTAACCAAACCTAAAATAACAATAAAACCAAACCTAACATAACCAGACCTAACATAACATAGCCTAACAAAAGTAGTGGTAGTGAAGTAACGGAAAAGGTCCATAACTTGATAACTAATTTAATTAAAAATAATACATTAGTTTTTAAAAATGTTCCTAATATATTACACGAGGGGTGGATGCTATCTAACAAAACCTAACATAACCAGACCTAGCATAACCTGACATAGCCTAACAAAAGTAGTGGTAGTGAAATAACGGAAAAGGTCCATAACTTGATAACTAATTTAATTTAATATAATAAAATAATTTGATTTAAATTTACATGATTTATTACACAAGGGGTGATGAATCACTTGTGTGGATTCAACAACACAATTTATAATAGTATATTAAATCAGTTACAATATGTATATATCCCGATTTTACTATTGGTTTTTAGCAAAATCATATTTACAAAGCTTGCATAATTAATAGTATAGGTCTTCATTATATTGTTAGTGTTTCGCTACCATCGATAATTACACAGGACTACAGGACTAACACCTCGTTGTAGGAGAAGTTGTGGGTAAACACTCCTGTCAACAGAGTGGACGGTCCAAGAGACAGCTGTCACCAAACACGTCATCCTAACAGGATCTAATGTAATATTCATTATCAATGGGATGGCATTAAATATCTATTGAAAAATATGTCCTACTAAATTAAGGCATCCTTGTATATAATACGTGAATCCGTTTTTTATCAACGCAACTCCTCCCTTAATTCTTGATCAATATAAAGGGTTCAGGTGACAAATAAATTGCCTCTGTCCGTATTTGTGCAAATAAGGTCCTAATTTTTCAATATTTTTACCCTGAATGGTGTGGGAAGCCCTCAAATTACGCTTTTCGGCCATAAGAATAACATGGGAAAATATTTAAATAAAACGAACCGAACAGCTGTTTAAATGTAAATGATTATTTCAAAAAAGTTGTAACAGGTGGTGGAATGTAAACAATGGTGTTTGTAATAATAAATTGTAATAATGGTTAAATTTATAATTATAAATCAGGGAAGGATTTAAGCGTGGTTTTATTCACATTCGATTGTAGAACTCTGCTATACTGATCTTGAAGGTTTCAATTGTAATCTAATGCAGTTATTTTATTTGTATAAGTAATCTAAAGATGTTAAACAAAAACAAGGAAAATTAACACGTTAAAAATAAGCTAAGTTAATATTATTCAGAGTTTATAAAGGGGGGTGGGTGTTAATTTGATGTTAATTTGATCAAGTTTGTGTACCTTTTTCTCAGAAACTATATAAGATATCAACATGACTTTTTTTTAGTTACTTTTATTAGACTTTTATTAAGATTTTGACCCGGGGTTTTTAAGTTATTCAAAAAATTAGTATGGTTAGGATTTTTTTTAAGTACATCAAAAAAATTACAGATATTTTGTAAAAAAGCTGTAATAAAAAATTTATTTATGAGAATTTCACTAAAAGCCCGGGTTAAAGTGTGCTCCTTAATTTTCCGTTCAAGTGAAAAAAAAATTGTAAAGATAACTTTAGTGGTTCCTGAGAAAAAGGTACATAAGTGGAAAAAATCTAAACTTTCGGGAAATCGCATTTAAAGTTGCACAGTTACAGTTAACCTCTCCATGTATTGCTTTATAAAAAGTGATGTAAATTGAGTTTGACTCAACGGATTTGCATGAAATTTGTTTTAAAATAAATAGGAATATATTTAAAACTAATTTCAGCAAAAAAATTAAAATTGAAAATTTTGACCCAGGGGGTCATCCGACTCTCCTTTTTAATGAATAGGTAGCAACGCAATTAATATGAGTGATATTTTGGAAATAAATTTGATATTGTGATTTTACATTATACAGCTAACCTACTTATACAATTTTTAGTGAACATTCACATCCCGAGGTCAGAGGCCGACGCGTAACGAGCGCAGCTAGTGACAGGGCTGGCACGCGAAGCGTGCAGGGGTTTCCCCTAGTATAAACTAACATTTTAAGTAGGCCAGGTACAAATTTCGTTTACGAAATTGACACCGTTTTAAATTACTCTTTTAAAACATATCCCAGATTAAATTTCATAACAGTTTTTTTTAATATAATTTTACTGTTGTCTGTATGTTTTAACATATCTTTATAATATACCAACAACTGTAAGTTAGGTTGGTGCACCAATTTAGAGATTACAATTTACAGTTTTATTTTTAGAATTTACTTCGCACGAAAATTGTACGATTTAGATGTTGAAATAAAGATTTATTTGTAGTGTCAAAAAGGGAATTCGATACATACTAAAATGTATTGATATACTTATTTTATTTTTAATAAATTGGAGCCTCACTCAATCAACAGCAATAACTGTTGTATGTGAAGAATGAACTTTTCTACATCTGTTTTTTAAACGTCTTTAACTGTCTTAGTATTATTTTTAATGTCCATTTTAAGTATTTCTTACGCAATCAGTTATTTTATTGTTATTTGTGTATTTGCAGTGTTCATATGTCCTTTAATATCATGTACATAAAGGCTAATTATAAATAATATAGTATTATTAAAACATATATGCTAATATTTTATGGAACTATTTGTTACTCTTTATATTTTTAAAGTCTTATTTGTAATAACAATTTAATATCTCAAACAGCTAAATTCACAAGTATGTAATGATAAAAATGTGAAAACTTAATAATAGTTTAAATATTTAAAAAATGTTAGCCCACAAATGTTAAAATATTAAATACATGGTTAGGTAAGTTGAATTTGTAGTTTTAAAACCTTTATGGATTAAATTAAAATACTAAATAAGATCATTTAAAAGAATGCATTTTGTTAGGACATATTTATAAACTTAACCAATGGTATTTTTTTGTGTTAACCCATAAAATTCAAACAAATCATAGAAGTATACTTTGTTTCTTAAAAAATTGAATGATTTCTTTGAAATCATATTGATAACAAAAAACTTTAAATGAGAATTAAATGCGACAAAACGTCACTTTTATAAATTATGATGATTATAACTAAAATTTAGGTTTCAAATGTATTACATACTATGTTAGTTTAACACAAGATGATACTAAACACAGTATAAACTAAATCAATGTTTGTATAAAAAGAAATTAAAAGTATAATGTTATCATTGAATCAGTATAAATGGAAGTTCTTTGTTTAGAATGGAAATATCAAGATCCATTTTTGTTCGAAAGCTATTTGCGTAGATACCACCACAAAATTGGAAAACTTGTGGAACTGTAACCAGTGATATAAGTGGCTTGTCATCAATTCAGTAAACAAATATATTCCTTTCGGCAGTGTTTGTTTTAATCTTGGAGAACTGGTGGACCGATGGAGCGCAGCCAATTTACTCATGCAGACAGTTTTGTGATGTTTTCCTTTCATTGTGAATTTTCTGTTCATAAACCATTATGATAAAATATATTCTACATATCTCTGGAAGCTGATTAATTCAAACGGTCGTGTAGTTCACAAAATGGGAATGGGTATTCACAAAAAGAAGTTCAAATGTAGACAATAGTTTGATTTACCTGATTACTGTTTAACAACACTACGTGGTTCGGATTCCAAGTATCACTGTAGGTCCCTTAGTTGTCCTGACTATCGGGCTTTTAATAAATAGCTCTTTATGTAGACATTGTAGTAGTAGAAGACACTCGTTTATCTACACTCATTCGCCCCTCATATTCTCCCATATCTTGATGATCGACGTCTTCTGAATCAGTATTTAGTAATGAATAATATAATATTCTTAGATAATACTAAACTTCATTAGTTGTTTTTTCACATTAAGGTTATATTTTAGAACACAAGATATCACTGTGTGTGATTTATAACAACCATTTTACGTATGAATCAATATATGTAAACTATTATATTTATAAAATCCTAGAATGTTAAATCAGTAGATTTAAGATAACACTCAACAATGTTACATAGCTCGAAAAATTTTAAAAATCTTGCAGACATTTATTTTTTACAAAAGCATTCATAATAATGTGTGTTACATTTTGAATATGTACTTTGTAAGATACTTGGTTACTGAATATTTATGTTAAACATAAGGATGTTACAAAATCATTGTAATTTGCACTGTAAAACATAGTAGCATAGTTAAATAGTAGCATAATATATGGTCATTTCATAGTAAAAAATCTATAAAAATATAATTACTAAAAAAAGGGTATACACTATCTAGAAATTATCTTACATTGTAAAACATTATAGTTTTCTAACATGTGTTTTATTGGTAGATGAAACACACTTTCCATTTTAATTAATAAATAACTATAGGTCGATTATTTTACATGTTTGCCTCCATGAAAAGGGTTATTTCTGTTATGATTATAATCTGATACAGTTATAATTCAGAGGTGAAATAAATACATCAGAATCGTGTATGAGAATAGTAAGTTACAGAGGCATTTGTAACAAGGATGGATATTTATTAAAGAAAATTAATGAAATAGTTTTCATTCAATTATTTTACTGGGAAATAATATAAAGTTGGCGAGTGTGGTGGAGCTTTTGAAGGTATTATAGATACACGCAATGCATTATTGGCTTATTAAACTAGGGGATATAGTGAACATAGAATAGATGCATTAGGCTTGATAGCATTCCATATGAATGCCATTAAACCATTATTTTAATTAAGGGGTTATTATGCATGTTGGAAAGTAAAATGGAACCATCTATTTAAAATTTGACCAGTTCCAGAGTTCTAACTTTATTTGGAGTTTAAATAATTATGTTTTTTTCGTATTATCATACTTATATGATGGATAATTCAGACAAGGGTAATCCACTTATTATTACATCAAGACAGTTTTCGTAAATTATAAACATCGAAATCAATAAATCATTTACATTATGAAAACTGTATTCTGTTCTTATAAAGATCTTGTTGATGAAACATGCCATTAGAAATCCACCAGTCAAAACTAATTAAACTATAAAAGTGGTAAGTTTCTCCTTAGAAGTATGGATTACTTAACTGGAATCTCAAGTTCTCATAAAATCTGAAGGTAAAGTTACCAACAATTATCTTTTTTATATCGTCAGTGCTTAAAATCAAACTAATTTTAATATTTCCTGTTTAATATTTTGAAATATATGTAGACATTTTACTTTTTATTTATTATCTTAAAATATTGTTAACATAAAACTATTTAAAATACTCATAACTTCTTGAATAAACATGGTCAGCAATTTTATCAAAATGTAAACTTAATCATTTTATAAATACAGTAAAATGTATACAACAATGCAATATGCTCATTAAATAGTGAAAGATGTTACTGGAGGACCCAATAATAACATTTAGTCATGTAACCAACATCATTGGCTAAATGCTACTAAATGTATCATAAAGCCAGTCACTTGTTACATTGCGTATAATGTAGCCGATGTATAGATAATTCTCTTCACCAATGTATGGAGAAAGACTATTGTTTGATGTATACAAAAACAATGGCTCGCATCTATGGATGTTGTACCTACAGCAACCCATTTTATGGGGTGTTGTCGTTACTAGAAGCCTATTGTGCTTCCCTTCCCCAATGAGGTCATCTATCGACTGTATTACGTCATCACGACCTCCGTCTGTACATGCCACATTGGTATACATGCCACTAAGTTCAAGGATAACACCTTATTTTGACGGTTCTGTTTGTTAAAAATTTGATATGAACCCCACGAAAACGAATCCAATAAAAAAAATATTTAAAAAACTTTAATAATAATAATAAAGAATAACAAAATATTGTTACAATATAATCTATGCATACAAAAATTAATTATCTAAAATATGTTTCCCTCCTAATCTCTAATCCAATATATAATTCTTCCTATGACAAATTCAAACTAATATATTTAAAAAAAGTTAGATTAGGTTAATCTAGGATACGTTTGTTAATATTGTTAGATTATGTTACATAATACATTATCATGGTTAACATATATAGGGTGTCTCTTTTAGAATGCAACCCATGATTTGAAATTAAAATGACAAACAAAACATATATCCATAACACGTATCATTATTATTAACATTTATTACTACTTACATGATTTTAATAAAATTGTTGTTAACAATTTTGTTTTAAAATATTCCTCCACAATAAACACTCTCAACTTTATGACATTGCACGAAGATTAAATAAAGTAAACAGCAATGCAAAATTGTAAATCAGCTGATAGCCTATGAATAAGAACCAGGGCTACCAACCTATGAATTTGTTGTAATTATCTTAAAACTTATTTTTCTGTATTTGTAAATAGTGCTTTTGAAGAAAGCACTAGTGTAATAGTGTTAATAGTGTTTTTGAAGAAAATCCCTGTACTAGACTAACGTAACATAACTTAACCTAACCTAAATTTGTTACATCTGTTACTATTCTTCGTATGAACAATTCATTACCACATTCGCGTTCAGGAGAAAAACTACATAATATTTATGTATTATACATAGTTTTATTACATTACTAAAAATTGCTAAATTTTTTTGTTTACAACCTAAAAATTTTATATTACTCGTGTTTTTGGGGTAAATAATAACTAGTAAAATTAATGGTTCCAAAGAATTGTCACAAACTTCCCCCATATTAAATACTACAAAATCTAAACTTTGAACATTATGTTCATAAAAATGTTTTTTTTTTACAATAACTCGAAAACTAGTCAAGCTAGAGATACAAAACGTTTGCTAAAACTTTTTAAATTGTAATTCACATATTTCCTGAAAATTTAATGAAAATTTGTTGGGCCCGTTTTTGAGAAAAATTTTATTTCGTTATATTTGTTGCCTATAAAAACAAAAAAATTAAGTGAAAATTCTCCGGAAATATTATATAAATACCCCTACATACCAAATATCATAAAAATGTATCCATCCGTTTGGTCTCCAGCGAACTGCACATACACACAGACAGACACGAATACGTACAGATATCAAAAATGTTTTTCGAAAAACCTGCTTTTTTTGGGTTCAGGAGACCCTAAAATGAATTTTAAGACGAAATTGTGAAGTTTTTTTTGGACGATCACAATACTTTATCTATGCTAACGCATATGGAAGAAGGTAAAAATCATGAGGACCAGGTGGGACCCCTATATTATATTTACCACTAAAACAATTTAATCTACCTACGTCAAATCAAGGGAAGCCCCCCCACTCACCCAGACTCAAAATGTTGAAGGTCACCTAGAATAATCAAGAAGAATGGCTGCATTATGTGGCTAAATATGAGAGTCAATATATTTGGTGTCAACTTTCTATTTGATTAGCAAGAATATAGAAGATGTAGAACCTTCTACATTCTAAATCTACACATTATGACAATTTATCGACAATAGATATAATATATAATTAACTAAAATGTATGATGGATATTAAAAGCGTTAACAGCTTAGGAATGATTATAGATAATCTCTCTCATTATAGTTAAGCTACAACTAAGCACCTCCTATCAATGTTCATTTAGTTGATTCCCAGGTGACAGCTGTCATCACACATAAGTACATTAGCCAATCATCTGTTTTCAGCCCAATTTTCACTAAGATGAGCGTGAAAACCTTTTTAAACTTATTTTTAACTTTCAATGAGATGTAACATGTTTGAAATTTATAACTATTGTATTTACATTAAAACAAATATTTTTCCTCGTATGAGAAATATATTTTACAAGATAATTTATAAACATTATAGTATGATCTTAAAAACAGGCATTTGTTTGTTGGAAATGATATTATTGCAAAAATATCAAAAAAGTTAATAGTAAAAACTTAGTTAGATTATACTATTAACTAAATAAAAAAAGTTAATAGTAAAAAAAAAAATAGTTTGAACCAAATTATATTATTTTTTATTAATTTATTTTTATTTTTTTACATTAAGGTTACGAAATCGTTTACTTCAAAATATATATAGTGTTTTTAAAGTATGGGGAAACATTTCAGGAAATGATTAAATAGGTAAAAATAAACAAAACAGTTCCTATGAAGATATGTCTTATCTCGCTTCGTTTGGAGTCTGTCTGCCTGTCTTTATGTGTATTGTTTGAAAAACACCATACCTCCTAAACGGTATTAGGTAGAGTTTTGAAACTCGGCAGGAATATTGAACTTCACAGTTTAATATACTTTTAAAATATAAGATAATATTTTTACTCGTTTCGAAATGACAGCGTTTAAAATGTTAATGCTAAATTTTATGAAAACTAAATCACGAACAAAAAACTTTCATGGTACCGAGAATTTAACTGAAAATGAGACAAAGCTTATGATTCTTTATATGTTACAATCAGACAGTGAATAACTGATAAAATGTTATTTTTCTGATCGTGTGCAAAATTTGATTAGTGTTTTTTGTTCAAGTCAGTAGACATAAGTATACGAAAGTTGCAAAAGCATTTTGCACACAATCAGAAAGATTACATTTTATCAGTTATTTATCGTCCGATTGTAATAAATAAGGTACCAAAAGATTTGCCTGTTTTTAAGCTAAATATTAGGTGTCATGAAATTTTTTGTTTTTGCTTTGGGTTTCATGAAATTTAGCAATAAAAGTTTTAAACAACCGCCATTTCAAAACGGGTAAAAATATTATTAAGTGGTGTAAAGTTCAATATTCACGTCAAATTTCAAAACTATATCTAATAACGTTAAGGAGATAAGGTTTTTCTTTTTTTAAACACATATACAGACAGACAGACACCAAACTAAAAGAGATAAGACACATCTTTATAGGAACTTTTGTGTTTTTTTTTTTTTTTACCTATTTAATCATTACCTGAAATTTTTCCCCACCCTTTTTAAACACCAGTATACATTATCTTGCTCTCTCATTGACGAAACAATATATATAGCATATTATTTATAAAAATGGTTGTGATAATACTAAAAGGAACCTATATATTTGTTTGATATATTATTTCATTTATTTGTACGCTACATAATTGTATTTATACAAGTTAAAACGCAGCAAACAATAAACATTTTTAATTTAAATTACAAAAAATACGAATTGATTGTTTACAGAAAATCAAGATAAAAAAATAAAAATAAAAATGTACAGTTCATAGAGAACAATAGAGCATTACTTTGTATAAGAAATTAAAAATATAAATAAAATAACACATTCTGTTGACACTACTATAGAAGACTGAGTAGGGAAGAGGATTACGTGGCTCGGATTCCACGTAAAGCTGTCCCTTAGTTGCCCTGGCTATTAGGCTATTAAATAGGTATTTATGAGGAACAGTCAACCTTAGTTAGTAACAATGCTACATTAATTCATCTACAATCATCACACTCATTCGCCCCTCATATTCACCCATATTGTGACGATTGGCGTCTTACTAATAATAATAACCATAATTTAAATTTTAATAAATATGATTAAATCCTTTAACAGCAAATCAAGATAAGAATAAATTAAAATTTACAGTTTAAAGAAAAAAATATGATATTATTTGCGTACAACAAATTAGTATTTAAAAAAACATCAATTACAACAAATGTAAACCATAAAAAACCATCTATTACGACAAACGTAAACAGTAAAACATTTAAGTATGTTTATCTCAAATAATATATTAAGACTCAAAAATGTGGCATAATATATTAGGACTCAAAAATAATACAAACAAAGCCATACTCTTAAAACACAATAAATCACAACTTACAACAATGTTAAACTGAGGGTTGCTATTTTTAAACTATACCTCTTTAGAGTTAACTGATTAACACATTATAGAGGCATTACTTTCTGTTATCTATCGACCTATGGTTTTCAACGAAAATAAAAATTAAATCATCCTGTACTCTGTATTTTCTGAGGCTTCTGTATTTACAACTATCTCACATAGTTAACTGAAACTCGAATAAGCGCTATTAGAATAATTTAATAATAAAACAAATAAATTTCAAATTAGATAGTACATGAAAACATACAACAAATAAAAAGAAGTATAATCTATGTAAATGTAGTTCTATATATTTTATGGAAGCTTTGTATATAAAGAATTAGTTATGTCATGTGAACCGTGAACATTGTTAAACGAGTGGGTTACTGTTCATTAATATTCATGAACGATGTCAGGATATGGACGAATATGAGGGGCGAATGAGTGAGATGAGTGTAGATGAACGAGTGTAGTTATTGTTACTGAGTTCAACTGTTCCTCAGAAGGAACTATTTATTAACAGCCCAATAGCCAGGGCAACTAAGGAACCTACCAATTTACGTGGAATCCGAACCACGTAATATTGGTCTGATTTTCAGCTAACTGACAAGCCTTACACTCAGTTCTGTTCCCTAAACAACATCCGAACCCTGACTACCATCTGACATGGACATCCTAGATTTCTCTAGTAGTGTCCACGTCGATGGCAACCATTGAGCGCACGCCGTGTCGGTGTTAAAAGGACCGAGCATAGAACCAATCATCTACTTCACCTTAAAACTTTGTCCCCAATTAGCTGGGTTATATACCAATAAAACCAGAATAACTGCAATATTATTAAATATTGAATATTTATTATTATTATTATACAACTGGCCTTTAAATTACACATAAATTATACATTTATAGTTATATATATATATAACCATAGTTCGACCATATGGTTACTAGCCTCTAAAAACATTAAAATTTATTTCAAATAAACTAATTACAGCAGATTTTAAATATATCAGAATTATATTATGGCTTGTTTTTAAAAACCTTTTATTAATAAATCTTGTTTAGTAATTTATTCTTTTGGGGTTAGGTTTGCGGAATTTTTATCTACTTGACCATCCCATTAAAATGATGTTCATATAAGCCTATGCTTGAATTTGAAATAATATACTGACTCCTCACAGGGACAAGAAACGAAATTAAAAATGAAAAAATTTTGTTTAGTGGATCAAAGTTAGGATCATTAGGTCCTTTCTTACACGTAACCTCAGAACATAGTAGGTGAACACTAACTTTAAGCTCCCAGTTAAATTTATAAAGTTTTAATCTTCTACCCCAATTTATAATAAATGCAACGTCTTCATACTTATCAGCATCAAGTACATAAGAAATACGTACGGTTCACATTTCATTTTATATTGTTAATTAGCACCAAGATAAAGGTGTTTTGTAAAAAGGTTACATAACCTGATGGGGTGAAGGGTGAGTACGGACAAATTGAATAAAAGAGCGTATGTGTTAACAGAGAGTTTGGACTTTCTAAGGTAACCTAAAGCCTTTATTAAGGTTACCCACTTGGAAAGAAAACTGAAATTTGTTTTCTATAGCTCTTTTTTTTACTTCTGTAAGTTTTTTATCTCTATTTATAAAAGGTACAGAAGATGCTTTTATGAATGCCCTTGATGACTCACTCACTCAACACTAATTCTACAACTTCCCGTGTAGATAGAGCTGGAATTTTGCACACTGTTTCATAAGTTCTTAAATAGGAAAACTAAAGTATTTTCATCTTGATAAAGTGGAGTACTCCTATAGGGTGAAAACCACACCTAAAATATTGTTCCATAAGGATAACATTGGGTCGTTTTTAGTAAATTAATAACAGCTGTTTTGTAAATAAAAAACATGTTTCTTTTGTATATTTGCCATTATACTATTGATGATTTTAAATATTATACTGTGAGTTAATCTTCAGCTGCTAAACAAAATAAATTAAATGAACACGTTTGAAATAGGCTAAGTAATACCTTATACTACTAAACAGGTAGCAACGCAAGCAGTGTGAGTGAAATACTATAAATAAACTTAATATTGTGATTTCACGTCATGCAGTTAATCTATGCAGCGTTTGACGGGATTGGCACGTGAAGCATGCAGGGGTGTACCCTAGTCAGATTATAATCTGTTAGTTTTTGTAATTGGTATCTTTTATTTTGATATCATTAACGCTAGTAAAAATCAAGAATAATGTTTTACAAGCATAATATTTTGTAAACAAAAACTATTATAGAAACAATCAATTAATTACGTATGACTTTTAGTAGGCAGAGATGTCCGATTAAGATACAGTTCCTCTTGCCTACAACAATGAGTCTTTTTTTCCCTCGCTGAACCACTGACTTATCGTGGCCTTTGGGAGCAGCATTATTTACACACGTCGTTTAAGAAATAATAGGATGTAATTAGAGTGTAATTCGTTGTCAAGTGGTAATTCTTTATATCAACTTGTATAAGGCATTTATAGTAAATCAATAGCTAGTTTTTAATTACTCAATCAGTATAATATTGCCTCAACATAATTAAAATACGTCAATACACTTTTTATGTGAATTACTTCCTAATTAAATAAACATTTCTACTATTGTTTAATCACAAAGTCCAAAGATAATCATAAAAGCAAAATAATAGTTTCTTTATGCACTGGTCCTTATTCACAAAACTGCCATAAAAATAATTTTAGTATATTTTAGTAAGCTTTACTGTACTATATGTTATGATGGAACCCTAAATATTACACTGAATATACAAGCTATGTTTAATATTACAACAAGGAAATCTATTAAATAAATTGAAACATTGTTAAAACAATCAAAACCGTACAATCACTGAAACTAGGTTGAAGTATTAGGTAAATATTGTTTTACTCTGTCCAGTATACGTGTTCTTTTACTTAATTATAGGTAAGTGCACAATATATGTATGTTTTTCATACCATTATTATGTATGTATATCGTACGATTTATATACGCAAGAATAGTTACGCTTTTATACATTATTTTGAAATAAAAATGTTATCTTATTGCGTTTACATAGTTTATTTTCACTATGTCTGTGTATCTGTTAATATTTATTAAATAATTGTTTTATTATATCACTGAATTGTTACAGATTAAATACGTTTAAATGTAGATTTACCGATGTATACAATTGTCGATGTATTTATTTATTTACGTGTATTATCTTTTATATAATATTGATAACCGGTATATTATTGTATTAGGAAAGAAATTTTGCAAAATACAAGTTCGTGTGGGGCTGAAAATAAATATCTTAAATAGTTTATAGATAATGAGAGCAACCTACCAGCCCCCCCCCCCCCAATAGTAAGCCACACACCCAGCTCATTTAATCGGATTCATTGGAAAAACTTTCATCATTTTTAGCTCGAAATAAATCAGCTTAAAAATTTTACTTTTTCCAAATTGAACTGCATACAATTGATCAATTTAAGTGACAGTATAACAAGTATATTGAAGCAATCTTTAAGTCATTCATATTATATTTTTATTTAATTTTATTTTTTGCGTATTAATTTTCATGTGTACAGAAATCTAAGTTATATAACCACTGATAATGTACATGTGTATTTGATAATTCAATTATTGGTTGATTTAAAAAACGTAAGTAAACGTTTGAATAATATGATTTGTAGTACAATGTTATGAGTTAAGTGTGTAAAAATGACACACACTATTATACAGGTAGACCAGTCCCACACGTAAATCACACCCAAAGAAACTGAGACGCCGGTGCTTGGAAGAAATGTCTTTTTGCCTCGTCCCACGGAACACTAGCTTGGAGGCTTGTTATAAGGAAATACCAAATGAACAAGGACGTTTCCAATACACCAAAAAAATCATGAGATAATTTATACAATCACAACAACCCCTCCCCAGTTACTGTTTGATCCAGTCCACCTAGGCATGCTTGGAGTGGGTTCTCCCACTATTCCTCAAGGTGGCTTACTACGGGGATTGACGTTCGTAGTGGGTTCCGAACGTCAGAGTAGTGTTTCGTGGTACCTCGTCCCCTTGCCTTGTGGAGCTGGCATACCGTACGCTGTTGGATAGGAGAAATAGTTTACGATTTCATTAGGTTTGTGTACTGTTTGGTTGATAATGTATTATTTTTCTATGTATTGTATGAGTTTTCATAATTGTGTTTACCAACAATTGTTTGCAAGAAGACATGATTGTTCATCGTCATCTATAAACACGTGTTATGTTTAAGAGTTTTTATGTTAGTATGATTTAGATAAGCAGTATAAATAATAAGTAGTTTAACATGCATGATGTATGTAGATACATGTAGCATGCGAAGACGACAGGAACGTCATACCTATCGAAACGTAGTAGTTAAAATAGTTAAAAACAAACTTGAAGTGTATGGCAACAATTAATAGTCACGTATTCTTAGAGGGTAAGTTGAAGTGTTTTCAGACACGTTTACGTACACACACTCTTAGAGTGCATGGATTGTCCGCAACACTTCTCCTATCAATTTTTGAACTTATAGTGGGTATACGCTATTAAGAAATCATAGGACCTGCTTAAAATTTTAAAATGCAAGATAAGCTCGAAATGTGTCAAGAAACCCTACCTAGAGTTCGCATAGTACTAAAATACCGTTTTATTAAGTTTACAATCTTATCGGAGATCGTTAACGATAAAAGGTTTAACCCGTAGGTAAAATATTAAAATGGATATAGGTCCTGCTGCAGTGTTTGGGCTAGATATGTTTACGTTAGTTAGTGCTGAGCTGGTAAGTGGTTGACCACTACGAGTTTTGGTGGGTGGGGGGGGGGGCATTTTACGAGAAGTGTGGAAAAGGACTAGAGGGTGTTGGAGGGTTGTATATTGCTCTCGAGTCCTCATTTACATATCATCGCTAACCCTTTTTACTTTGTTCCTTTCTGAGGCAGATTTAGCCACACAGTTTTTTCCTGAACAAAACTTGTAATATTAAGTGAGATTTAAGCCAATTATTACATAAAGTTCATTTAACATATTATTAACACTTTATCTGTTAACTAAAGACATACTTCAAATTTGCATGTCTGACATTTTAAATATAAACACAATTTTAATGTAGATATAGATAAATAATTTTGTTCTATTACTTTAGTTTCTTTACAACAAAAATCTATCACCCGTTTGCATGATCCTGCAGGCCTGTGCGTGGACTTTATTCAACGAGTAAAGTACCGATCGTTAGCTCAGTTGGGGATTAGATCCTTGAACCATTGTTCTCCACTGACCGAGGCCTCAGCAACTGGGCCACTGTGGCGGCGCTCATGTTAATACATAAAGGTAATTATTTAACATAACACGTTTAGGGTTGTTATATTTATTGATAAACAATTCGTTATTATACTGAAAACGACACTGAAGTAGAGCCAAGATATTGATTGGACTCCAAACTTTAACCTAAATGTTTATTTTATTCAATAACACTAGTATGATCCATGTACTAAAATTTGGCTGGACAAAGAGTGATCTACGTGTTATCAAACCGACCATTGATCATTTATGCTATGACGCAGTGTGTGTGGGGTTTCCCATTATGCCACCAACACACGACCTACTCTCGTCATAGTTGCAATGACAAATGTCATATGGAATGGTACAGTGGGTGAAGAGTAGATATCTATCTCACTTCCACCACTCGTTGCATCTCTCTCACACCAGTGCATTCAATAGGTCATTTTCTAAGCGGCCTATCTATAATCAGTTTGTATTTCGCTCATTTTTTAATCATTTTCTGATTTAGACGTAGTGTTAGGGAATTTGTTTTTTAACAAGACCATTTAGTATGGGTTATTGGGATTTACATCAATGGGTATGGGTTATTGGGATTTACATCAATGGGTATGGGTTATTGGGATTTACATCAATGGGTATGGGTTATTGGGATTTACATCAATGGGTATGGGTTATTGTGATTTACTATGGTAAGTATGTCAATCAACTGTACTTTACATACTCAGATATTCGACCATGATATTTATTGATGATTCAATTATGTTCTCATATATGTTTCCAAATTAAATTAATAAGTTGCAATTTTGTAACAAAATATTACGTTGCAAATATTGATGAAACCCTCGCTTAAAACTAATAAGTGCATTATTGATTTTAAATTGAAATATGAAAAAACGGAGTTCTTTTATAAAAATTTTGATCCATTGATTTTATGTTTTGGAGTACTATAAAATTATGTTTACTGTAATTTGAAACTATTTCCTTGTTCATAATACAGTACAAGTTGACACACTTATGATGGTTTTATAATAATTGTAAGAGTAGGTAGGGAGTAAAGCATAACTTTGAAGTTAATTAAAGCTAAATATGTTTTTTTAATACAATTGTTCTATTATTATTTGGTTACTTTTCCGTTTATATTTTTAAATTACGGATTAAAAGAGTACCAATAACTCGAAACACAATAAAACATGGACAAAAACAATCAAAATTGTTGAATAATCAGTGTTATTCAATATTTATCATATAAATTAATGATACATTAATTAAAAAAGACTTCTTTAGAGGAATCCACCTTAATAAATTTAAAACGGGGTCATACTGTCACGTACTCTAATAAACCATGTTATTATCTTGGCACGTTTGTTACTTTTAAATTGTTGTGGATAAGAATGAAAACGGTGATAACTTGAAGGACATTAAACTCCAGTTTTATAGAGATAAGCAAGCTCACAATATATTAACAGGAACATTTAACAGAAATGTACTGTTTTACTAAAATAGGAAAATACAGGACATGGTATGATATAAATATCGTGTTTTTTTTCAGCTACCATTATTTTATTGATTTAATTTTTTGTATTTAAAATGATGAAAAGGTAAGTTTTATAGTTGGACAAAACGACAAATAAATAACAAATGATCTGTCACAAAGCCAGTCCATCACGCCATTTAAGAACTGCCTCACTGATTCTACGAGGCATCTCGTATTTATGCTAGCTAATCCCTCCGTAAAACAGCGCAAGGAGCACTCTGAAACTATGTGATTCATTTGGGCGAGAAATCTGATCTGCTCAACTGGAAAGCAGTACGTAAAGGTGGGTTTCGAGATTTTAACTGAAAATGGTATGATAATTTATAAGAGCGTTGGTTCTTAACTACAGTTTGGTTTCGACTTTAGTCTCTGATTATATGATTGACTAATAATAGACAGGCAGATTAGAAAGTGGTGTACTGAATGCACTAATACGAGAAATATGTACTGAGTGGTGGAAGTGAGATAGAGAACTACTCTTCAAAATAATAGTAATCTTTTGAAGTGTGTTCATAAATATATGAAATGGATCAATATAAGATTTTCTTTCTTTTATATAAATACCTCGTATATTACATTAATATTTACTTGTTTATTATATTATTGTTTTGAGTTAAATTTTATAATAATATTGCATTCTAGATCAATTATAATTTAGACATAAGTTACATGTGATTTTAATACTTCCCGCTGTTGCTTATAATGTATAGATTGTAGAGAAGGATGTGAAAAGTGTACATATTCAGTGAGTGAGAAGGTGTGTTTTAAACCTCTAGTTATTTAAATATTTTTCAACTTTTGATTCCGCCATTTTTTATATCATACATACAATCTAAAATCAACGAGTTCAATCACAGCATTTTATCCTTTAGGGGTCATATTTTTAAATATAAAGTGATTTTATGTAAAAAGCAATCATTAATATTTTATTTAAAAAAAAATTCATGAAGTCATATATGAACTGAACAAAAAACTATTAATCCTAAACGACCTATATAGAGTATGGAAAACATTATACTGTAGGTTATAGCTGTGTAATGTATTGGCATGAAAAACCAGGTTTGCAAGCCACATTTTTAGCATGTAAGGCAATAAATGTGATATATACTCCATTGACCAGACCAACGTCCCATGAATTGCAAAACCAGTGGTTGTAGCACTTCGGTCCTTTGTCTGCGTCCAACAATGGAGAGGGTCCATCACACTTTATGGCTATTTACACATTATGAAAGAACATAGTTTTGATTTTAACGTGCACCGTTATTAACTTTGTTCGTCCCAGGCGTGTGTCTACTTTTAACTCTAGTTATTTACACCTACATAAATGTTTGAAACCAAACAAATTAATGGACTTGTATTGTGATTAAATAAATATTAAATACATAAGTATAAAAGCCCCCATCCATTAACTGACTAATCAGTGTTTCATAAAAAAATACAAGGCATACAATACCATAAGAATATTATATTTATAGGCTCTATTTTTTTTTTTTTTTTTTTTTACAAAACATTGTTTTAAACTATTTTCTCTCAATGAGCTAAAATATTTAGGTAGTACGTTATGATACCAAATACATTTTTTCACTTAAAAAAAAACGGAAAGTCCAATCTCCTTTACAATTTTATTCAGCTGATTGATATGCGGGGAATTTGTCAGTCAGAGGAAGTGGAGAACAAGTACAGTACAAGTAAATATTACTGATAAAAACTAACAGACAAGGTCAGGACTGGAACCTACACTAACTCTATCTTAGGTACAAAGTCCTGATGCCTTAGATCACTCCGACGCTGGCTCTACAATTTAGTCTAAGAATGTCAACGTTTAAACAGTTAGTTCAACATAACACAAGAGGTTATTTTTAAACAGTTCAAGCGTACAACGTGAAGAAACATAACATGGTGACACAGCGTTGCTAAATGGAGTTTGACTCCCAAAGTGTCCCCTAGTTTAGAATATGAGTAAGGCTTTTATTACTAACCTGAAGATGTTTTATTTATAATAAAATTGGTCATTTTAAAACTATCGCATGGTTTCACAATTAAACGCGTGTCTCTAAAACATTTTGCTGATATTCGTGTGTTTTGTTGAATCGAATACAGATTATGAAACAAAATATTTAACTATAGAAACATTCGTATTTTTTTCTTTTCTTTTCAATATATAAAACAGTTATTTTCATCTACCTAATTTAAAATGTTAACATCATAATAAACATGCAATGTAAGTTTTGAAACAAAACATATAGAGAAGCTAGTACAAAGTACTTGTAAAAGTGCTGACTTGAATATTCTAAGTTTGAACTTGATAAAGATTAGACTTTTTACACTTCTAAGTAAAAGCGTCGTGTGGTACTCAGCAGTATCAGCACGTTGCTATGGAAATGTCCGTTTATTTTCTCTACTTTATCATTACAAGCGAGACAACAAATTAAGTTGAAGTGTTTTAGCATGGAACATGCTTTAGTCTTGACCTAACTGCCTGAAAACGTTACGCGGGAGGGTGACGCGGGAAGGTGACGCGTAACCATGAAAACACAATGACATATCAGTGTTGACTTCAATAATGATTCTATTTGCAAGCGTTCATCAAAGTACATCTTTAGTTTCCATGACAACTCTTGTTAAAAATATACAAAATTAAGTCCTAATTAGAGAATCCATTTTGTGTCTATAGGATTATATAAGATAATAATTAACTTCCTTTCAAGGTGGTAATGAGTCATCGCGTGATTAAGAACCTGAGCCGCGAAACAATAAGCATAAGCATGTTCCATGTTTCTTGAATTTTAGCCGTAGGCTCTAAGCAAAAAGATCCGGGGGTCCAGGGGGCTTGCCCCCTGGCGAGGCCCGCAGGGCCGAGTTTTTTTTATCTTGTTTTCATTATTATATATTGTTCGTATATATCGTACACGTGTACGTGTATGGGCGGGAGGGTTGGTCAATCACTGTACGTGTATGGGCGGGCGGGTTGGTCAATATCACTGTACGTGTATGGGTGAGCGGGTGGGTCAATATCACTATGCGTGTATGGGTGGGCGGGTGGGTCAATATCACTGTACGTGTATGGGCGGGAGGGTTGGTCAATCAAACTATTGCTCATTGAATATAAAAGTGTGTCTGGATGCGATATTATATAAATCCAAAAAGTAACAAGAATATAATTTATCACTTAGTAAAAGATTTATTTTGTTTGTTGTATGTATATGTTGTATATATGTGTATGTTGTATATATACATGGTGAAACTGAAATACTTGTTAGCATGGAACATGCTTTAGTCTTGACCTAACTGCCTGAAAACGTTACGCGGGAGGGTGACGCGGGAAGGTGACGCGTAACCATGAAAACACAATGACATATCAGTGTTGACTTCAATAATGATTCTATTTGCAAGCGTTCATCAAAGTACATCTTTAGTTTCCATGACAACTCTTGTTAAAAATATACAAAATTAAGTCCTAATTAGAGAATCCATTTTGTGTCTATAGGATTATATAAGATAATAATTAACTTCCTTTCAAGGTGGTAATGAGTCATCGCGTGATTAAGAACCTGAGCCGCGAAACAATAAGCATAAGCATGTTCCATGTTTCTTGAATTTTAGCCGTAGGCTCTAAGCAAAAAGATCCGGGGGTCCAGGGGGCTTGCCCCCTGGCGAGGCCCGCAGGGCCGAGTTTTATCTTGTTTTCATTATTATATATTGTTCGTATATATCGTACACGTGTACGTGTATGGGCGGGAGGGTTGGTCAATCACTGTACGTGTATGGGCGGGCGGGTTGGTCAATATCACTGTACGTGTATGGGTGAGCGGGTGGGTCAATATCACTATGCGTGTATGGGTGGGCGGGTGGGTCAATATCACTGTACGTGTATGGGCGGGAGGGTTGGTCAATCAAACTATTGCTCATTGAATATAAAAGTGTGTCTGGATGCGATATTATATAAATCCAAAAAGTAACAAGAATATAATTTATCACTTAGTAAAAGATTTATTTTGTTTGTTGTATGTATATGTTGTATATATGTGTATGTTGTATATATACATGGTGAAACTGAAATACTTGGACAAACCTCAAGAGGTTGTTCCTGAGGACAAAAAAACCAAAAGATTTTTATAAAATATGTCCGAATAAGCACCATTTTCTGTCTGTCAGTCTGTTTTTTTTCTTTTTTTACATGTTAATGCTTTGATCAGCAACCATTAAATGAACACTGTTTAAATTTTGGCACGTATTCTATACTAGGTGGATAGTCAAAAGTTTTTAAATTCCGTAAAAAACTTCACCCTGTATAAAAAATAAACACTAATTTGTTAAACTGTAGGAAATTTGATTATAAAACTATTGATACATTATTTACTGAAAACAAACATGAAATGCATAATTTGTGATATTTTCTCTAATATAGTTACACTTGAAGTTTTGTTCTAGTTTAATCAAGTTTGTTCTAGTTTACACAATATTCTAAAAGTGTATCTAGATTAAAGAAAATCTACAAATTATGTTGCTTGTTTTCAATAAATAATTTATCGATAGCTTTATAAACAAATGTCCTACAATTGATCATATTTATGTGTTTTTTCTACAAGGTGTAGTTTTTACGGAATATAAAGTCAACATTTTTAACTAGCCACCATATTATAATTTACAATTTTTTTAAACAGAGAATTTTTCCTGTAACAGAGTATATCTAGTATATTATATGAGTCATATGTCAACAATCTACCTTTCATGGTTGCTGAGAAAACAATTATAATGTAAAAAATAGACGGACAGACGTACAAAAAACTGTGCATATTTGGACATATTTTATAAAAACTTGTTGGTTTGTTTAGAAACCAGGAAAACCCTCCGGAAATTTCTCCAAGTATTTCAGTAAGACCATATATATATATAAATATATGAATCAAAAATGATTGTGTACAAAAATCAGAGAATACGTCAACTGCAAATGTTTACACAACTCTGCATTTATATACGAGAGTGTTTTAGTTACTGCAATCCGGAAAATAAACAGGGCTTTTTCCAGCCAAAATGTTTATTTATGAAAAGAACTAAATTAATTCATATAAAAGTAATCATTCGATCTTTATTTTTATAAAATCTAAATACAAACATGACGACTAATAGATAGTATCAGAATAATCCACAGCAAAGAATGGTTGTGATTAGCAAGTATTAATAAAGATATATGTAACTTAAAGAAGAATATATGAAGCATGCCGTAGAAAATATGCTCGTAAATATTATTCAGCTTAGTAAAAAGAGCATTATAACTGATTCACCTGTACAAAATATGTGTATTTCACTTTTTAGGAGAACAAAATAAATACCTTCTTTACGTTACGTTATTTTGAATAGATGCTTTTCGTGACCTAATATTTTTTTTTAATTTTCTTAAGAGCACTTTAAAAGTGTACTTAAGTGCCATCAGATAATTAAATTTGAAAATATTATCTTTTACTATAAAATCCTTACAGTTAAGTGTTTTACGTATTCAAATAAACACACTTTTTTTCTTTTATTATACTAATACCAATTTAAATACTATATCTTCTGAACAAAGGTAAAAGAATTATTGTTCTTTTTTTAGATAAACTACTGTTTCTTTTAAAACCATATTTTAAATACCCATATTTTAACGGGTAGCCATTGATTGGAATGTACTTGCAGAAACTGTATCTGTGCAAGTTCTAATACATTTTTATTTTTACCAAGCTGCAGAAAACCCAACTAATGTAAGAGGTGACAGTGTTTGTCAATCGATTTAAGTCGAAGTATATTTTTTTAATGTTTTATACTAGTTTACTTTATTTTTTTTAAATAATTGTCAAGCTTGATGAAACCATATTACGTATGATTTTCCTGTACTTCAAAATCACTTAGTTTCGATGTTTTTCACTAGTCTACCCATAGTTATAAATTTTATCTGAATGCAATGACGTTATTTTGTAGTTTCAAGAGTCAAGAGTCAAATAATCTTTATTTTCGACAGTATACAAACTGCATAATAGCATCATACTTAGCTACTTCAATAGTCTATTACAATATTAACTATGTCTAATACATTAAAAACTTAAAACATTATAAATCCGCCTGGGAAGAAAGATATTCCCCAACACTGTATGGGCATCTAAACACCAACAGCTCTCTCAGACGCTTTTTGAATACAAATCATGCATTTCGTAGATAATAGAAGGTGCAATTGTTGTCAATTTGTTATTAATAGATTATTTATTTAAGGAAGTATTCCATCCTTACACACCAATATTATTTGTAATTAAGAATAATTTTATTTTCCTCAATTACGCTCAGTATACCAAAGAAGGTACATTAATTTTTATTTTTAGTGTGATAATGTTTACAATAATTTAATATAAATATACCATAAGTACACAGGTACATGATTTGGTATTGTTTACCAAAAAATTAAATAAAACATTCACTAAAATGTTAAGGTGTACTAACATTTTAATTCCAAACTAGCATTGATATATAATTTATTAAATTTTACATAAAATAGTTTTGCTGTGATTTTTAAATGTAAAATGGAAGAGTAAATGTTGAAAGTACAGTTAAATTTTTAACAACTACATACATCAATGTTTCATCATCAATAAATAGCCACGTCATAAATACTGTTATTCTAAAAATATCCCTACTATTAACATACAAAGTATGCATGCAGGTTCTCCGATAAGGTAAGCGATGCACGGCTGCCGAGCCGGGACAGGCATGTACTATCGGGCCCAATGTCATGCAGTAGTTAGTTTGCATACATTATTATCTGCTGAAACGGCGCAACGGTGCAACCGCCGTTGAAAATGGCCTTCCCTTACATGTGGCCAGAATTTCGTGGGACGTTTTTAGATTTACATAAATGACCAACCAATATTTCTTACCCTAGAAAAAACTAAATGATATTTTACAAAGAATCAAAAACATTATTAAATAATCGCTGTGTAATTCAAAATATAAATAATATTCTTAACACGAATTTAGTAAAATATAAACATTTCCAATAAATTATATACTAAAAACTGTAAACATACAATACAGGGTGGAAAAAAATATCGAAACGCTTTCATATTTGTTATATAACTTCACTTGTAAAAGTGAAATCTTGAAAAAGGTTAAAGAGAACGTACTTTTGGACGCCATTTCAGCTTTTCAGGGGGAGTTACGAGGAGTTACGGAAATCTTTAACGTAAGCCTAGGTCGAGTTTGGTATCAAATGAAAGATAAATTGAAGATAAATTAACTGCCGCAAACTGGGATTCGAAAGGTACCTTCCTTTCCAGAGAGAAATTCATTTGCAATTCAAAATAACTAATTTGAACAATGTTGTTTTCCCACTATTTAATGATTTTAGTAAATTATTCTGATAAAAAATTATGCTTTGTGGAACAATTTTATTTAAAAATTTTATATTTTCAAACTATCTATGGGCAAAAATAACGTTGTTGTGAAAGCGTTTCCATATTTTTTCCATATTTTTCCACGTTTGTATAAAAAACTGGCCTATTTATTAAATATATATATATATATATATATATATATATATATATATATGAGTTGTAATGATTGAATATTTAAAATGTTGAGTAATAATTCTTAACAATATACTTACAATAAAAATGTTTATGAATTATTAAATTAGCATTATGGTTGGAGAATATTTCCTTTCTTTATTGTGTAAGTCAAAGCTTTTGTAATTTCATTTTGTTGGATTAGTATTTAAATGTTCAGTTATTAATTGTTGAATATAATCATTTAGTTCTTCAGATGTAACAATGTCCAAGATGAGCGTACTGTAGTAGTGGTATTTTTGTGACTTATTTTTAAAAATAATTTGAAAACTGAAGTGAAGTAAACTTATGAACGTTGAGAAACAATGCATATAACCCAATATTAATATTTTGAAACATTAATATTTTTGTATTTGACAAGTACAGACATGAACTCCAAAAATATATTTTTGTATATGAAACTTAGATTCTTTGCAATGAGTGAATATTTTTAATAGGCAGATGTCTACATCTTATAATAAATCTTTAAAATACAACTTATCTGTCAATTGTGAAAAAATAATTATTTTGTATTTACTAAAATTTATGAATCAGGCATACAAAATTTATGATATTTGTAAAAATCTTTCTTAAAGTGTTTTGTATTTTACATAAAGAGTTTAGTTGTATTTCAAATATAGAGAGAAAGTTTGAGAAGATGAATATATGCAACACTCCATTTATCACACTTATTGGTGCTGCAGTGGGGTTTAAACGAATTCATAATCTATTAAATATGTCTTACACTTATTACTGATAAGATCATTTTAAAAGTATAACCATATAAATGTAAAATCATGATTTAATTTTTGAGTCTTTATCATAAAACATTCTAAAATCAATATTTACATTACTGTGATCCAGGTTGGACCATGTCTGATAGCTATGTATACAATGTACATGTCGATGACGTTTCGATTACATTGCAACACTCATCTTCAGGACGAGACACTCTGCCACTCGGTCCAAAGAGTATAATAGACCAGATCCTATCAATATCTCTATTTATGCTCTCGCATCCTCAAATTATATAATTAGAGAGAGTGATGGAGTCTCATATATTCTGTGGACCGAGTGGCAGAGCGTGTTGCCCTGAAGATGACTGCTGCAATGTACTCGAAACGTCATAGTGTACATAGCTATTAGACACGATCCACCCCGGATTACGATATTTTAAACTGCATAACACGTTTATCAATTAATTATTTATTGAACTAGTTGAATCCTGTTTGATGTGTCTCTCCTTTAGGGTCCCTAATTTTGACAGCAGGGGCAAACTTCTGATTGATCTGCCACAGGTACGAACGGTAGCGCATGCGTCCTCATTTTTGCTCCTGATGATGAAAACTTATAATCTGACGTTTTCGGGTGGAGGAAAAGTAGATATTTTAGACGATTCTATTAATGTGTTAACAAAAATGAACTGTACGTAAAAACAGACTTTTTATGAAAATAAACTTTTTATTTTTAATTTGCAACGATTTCTTATGTACTATGGACTTAAGTTTTTAATTTGTTTTCTTTTTAATTCTGTAACAAAAATCCTTAATCAATTTTTATTTTCAAATATTTATTGCCAATTTATTTAAAATATGTTCTAAAACTTACTGACTATTTATATTTACTATCTATCTGTAAACTATTTATTGTATATTGGTTAGCTATTTATTTAGTATATATAATTATTTGTTACGTGTTTATTATATTTGTTAACTTTTTGTTGCATATTTATGAACTATTTACTGTATATTTGTCAACTATTTAATTCATATTGATTTGTTACATCTTTATTATATTTGTTATCTATTCATTGCATATTTATTTATTTAACTATTTATCGTATATTTATAGGATATTTCTTGAGTTCTTGGGCGTTGTAACTTTCAAATATGTAGAGTTTGTTTAGTAGTGTGTAGACTGGCTGGTTCGATGAAATGTTTATTGGTTTAAAATTGTTAAAGTATTTCCTTCAGTGTAATTGGGTTGTTCCTGTATTAATGCATGAAATAAAATAAGTAAAATAACGTTACATTAAAATTAAATAAAAATATATAAAGCGATATTGAAATCGCTATTTTATTATCACAAGCACAAATGAGGCTTAAACCCTTAGTTTATTTGCAGCCGTTTATCAGCCGTTATGTAACCGTTATTTAACCAGTTACATGTTACAGAGAAAGCGGTGACTCATATTTCTGTTGAACACGTAGTTAATATTCCGCACACAAACGCGATGTGTCACGGTTATCTCTGCACTGCTTCAATTCTGCATGTTTTACATTCAACTATTTGTTAACTTGATTTTATGTAGTTTAATGAACATGATCATTTAATTTGTGTATAATTACTTCGTTTGTCTGTAAAATATTATTAAAAATAAATCGGTAACAATACAGTAAACAATCTTATTCATAAAATCCTCAAACGATGTAAACATTTAACACGAAATTTCTGAAACAACTTAATACGTTTTGATGATATTTAGGGGGAAGTTAGTTTTTGTATCATAGAGACCCACTCAGAAATTATTTGTGTAAAATTAAATTTCGAAAGGGTAAAAACATCCCCTCAACATTTCTTACTATCCATAAAAGTAATATTGGCATTAATTCATAATTTATTTCAAAAAGATGAAAACAAAAAATTTAAAAATATGAACATGGCATGAAATCTAGGCTAATTCGGTTTTTTATTGTGAAAAAGTTATTTATACTGACTCTGACATAAATGTGCAACTATGCAGCCCCCCCTTCCATACATAGGGGTTTCTAGACTATAAAATGTGCTATTTATGAAAACGGCAGCAGCATGAGCTTTGATGCTGATGTGATTGTTTACAGAGAACCATGGAGGGAAATGAAAACAAGCTCAGAAAACCACCCCGAAGGTAAGCAAAGACTATCAGCTAGTTTTAAAAGTTCCATACAATAAATTAAAATTTTACTAGAAGCTAACAAATATATAATAAACACAATTACACATTTTGTACATTTTAGAAAGGCGATTGTAAGAAGATATACAAACGAGCCGACTCACTGTCACTATATTCCCTGCCTTCTAATTAAGGGGAGAAGCCTTGTTTATTTAGGCATGCCTTTGCTGAGGCTGGCAAACTGTAAACAGCCCTTCATTCCCACATCAGACATTACAGCCAGGGTCTTGGAATGTGGAGTGTAGGATTGTCTTCTACATTCGAAGACACATTTTAACAAATTAGATATAACTTTATATCTTACAAAGAAATATCTTATAAACCAACTAAAGTTACGACAAATATTATTAACTATTATTTTCAGTTATCACTTCAAAGGTTATTAAAATTATTCATACGTGTTGTTATGTAGTACATAAAACATTTTTATAAGTTTCAAAAGATTACTTCTTTTTTGAAACGTTAAGCGTATCCCTCTTGTTTTTACTGGACGAATAAATAATCAGATAAAAGTTCAGTAATAAATGTTAATAGCTGTTCAATAAATGTTATGCCTGTATTACAGACAATTTTAATCCATAAAAATTGCATACATTAAACTAAATTGCAGGCAAAATAATTTTTTTTCTTTTTATTAGTTATATCCAGAAGTAAAAAGAACATTTTAAAATAAATTTGAATCATTTATTAAGCAATATATTATAAATTTAAGTTTAATTATCCATATATTAAAGTTTTACTTTTAATCATATATAAAACTCTACTGTCGGTGCAAATCCTATGTATGCCCGAGTTTGAGAGTTGTTTAGTAAGAGTCCTTTGAACAATCCAATAACACCATTGTTTTCCTTGTTTAGTTTTCGTTATGACAAATTCATTTCTGCATGATGACAAATTTTATTATAAGTTTTCTTAAATTTAACCAGTCGTAACAAAAGAAGTACCGGAATTTGGACTATTTTTCACTGCACATCAAATTTACACTTTTTATAGTCAAAAATGCATTAATTTTTCACAGTAATAACTGGTCGATAAGAACGTTTTCTAAATAATTTACAGATCTCGGAATTTTAACTTTTTAAGAAAAAGTTCTCATCAATTTTCTGAAACATGTTCTTAATTGTTAGAGTCGTATAGTTAATTACTATGTTACGTTGTAATCCTTATGACATACATATTTACAATACATTACTTTTATATTCTTAAGTAAATGTAATGACTTTATATTGATTTAAATCAATTTAAAGTCACTTTAAACTGATAAATTTGAGTGATAAAGGTGTAAAGTTTATACACAGAGACAAGTAGTAATAATTCCGGTAATTTTGTGTTCCAAAATGGGATAAGAATTATCAAAACCTAAAGTAAAATTTGATCGATGCATATGACAGCGTATAATTAATTGAGAAAAAGAGTGGTGTGATTGGATTTTTCATAGGCCCCTTAGATTCTTAGTAAACAGCTTTCGAACTCGCGTACACATAATTTCTACGCCGACAGTAAGAGTGAACTTGTACGATTGTAAAGAAAAACAGGTAAAGCAATACAGTCATGTATGTGTTTTCATGAAAACCTATTTATAATTATTTTATTTTGGTCTATCTCAAAATATTATATTTAGCTATGTATAAAATACAATAATATAATTGATTTGTTACATAGAATTAACCACACTATTTAGAGTAAATTATTAGGATCGCTTCATGATTCGTGTACATTTTATAAACACTTTGGTGTGTCCGCACGGTCTTGAACTATTTTAAAAATAGTTCTCAACACGACATTTTTTATATGTTTATGACATAATTCACAACGGCAGAGCTGAAGTACTAATGGGCCACTTAACGATCTTGATAGCGAAATGACGTAGGGCCACTTGATTTACAGCTAGTAAACTGGGTTGTGACATTGCGGTCTCTTCTCCCTCATAATATATTTGTTATTAATTAAAATTTTTGTTGTTAATAGCAGAATTAGGACGTAAATAATTAAACAGTTTTATGTAAAAAATTATATTTATTTTTTTATGTAACAAACTATTTTCTTGTTAACCGATGAGTTAGAATAACATTTTATAATTGAGAAAACTAAATTTCGTAATTCTACCCGTCACCAATTATTTCATCGTCCTGTCAACCAAGTTCATAGTGACGTCATTAATAATCGTATTGAGTGGCATACTTTTTCATCGGGTGGAAAGGGCTTTCCAGGGTTTTTATGTATATCGAGTGTCCAAAAAGTCCGTGACAGGTTAAATATGTTTTAAAATTTTAAATATAGAGCTAAAACAATTGGTGTCAAGTTGTCCAAATACTTAATTTAACACAACATTCAGTGACCCGGTACTTGCTTAGGAGTTGGTCCACGAGGAGTCAGAAAAAACTTAAATTTAAGCATAGGTCAATATGCATGTCCTTCAAAAGGTTTTAATTAGTATAGCATCATGCCACAAATTAGACCTCAAAAGGTTAATCCTAAACAAAATGGCGGTAAACCAAAGTTTTAATACTGATTTTATGCACGTGTTTAAATTCTTATTGCAACGATATCAGATGAAGCTACAACAGTTCACATATGATTAGCATAAACAAACTCCTACTTTGAGATGAATTCAGTGATCTAACATCTAACGAGGAGTCAGTAGAACATTTCAATTTAAATAATTTTAAACCGCCGCCATTTTGTAACGGATAAATCTTTGAAGTGTAGTATGCAGCATTCTTCTTTAGTTGACCATCTTAAATAAAAATAATCCTGATATAAAGCACTGTAATCCAGGACAGCAAGAAAGGGAAGATGTAGTATCTACTTACATGTACGGAGATACTAAGCCTTCGGGCCAAGTCCAAGGATCGAATCCATAACTAAGATAGCGGTTGAAATTTGACTCACAGACAGACCTGCAGGCCAATGTGAACTAACGAGTGGTTTGAAATTTTAAAAAAATGAAAACTTCTTATAACTGATTTTAGTTTCTTACAACTCAAAATTTATATGACTGGTTTTAAAATTATAAATACTACTAACAATACCACTAGAAAGTGATCTTATCGTACAGGATATTTTCACCGTTAAAAGAAATGATTTATTTATGATTTTTATGGGCTTTTTTGTACTTTAAAATACAAGTATAATTCATCATCATTTTACAAGGCACGATGTAAAAAAATTTTAAATGAACTAAAAATATTTAACCACAACACATTCTTGCATATGAGACACCGACACAACGTTGTGCGTATTTTGGGGCGAATATGAATGATGATATGAGTGTAGATGAGTGTAGTCTGGTTACTGACTGAGTTTAATTGTTCCTCAGAAAGGACAATTTATTATTATCCCAACTGCCAAGGCAACTAAGAGATCTACATCTTTACGTGGAATCCGAACCACGTAGTGTTGGTCTGATTTTCAACTAATTGACAAGCCTGATACTCAGTTATCTCCCCCACACAACATCCGTACAATGATTACCACCCAACATGGACTCCCCAGACTTCTCTACTATTAAGAGGACTGAGCATAAAAAATAGTTATAATTAAATTATGGCATTTATGTGAGTAAATCTTATACTAATGGCTCATAATGTAAAACATTATGGTTTGCTGTAATTTTAACTATCAAGGCCACTGGGAAACAGGAATGGTGGCATGATTCCCCACGGCAGAGGCGGAAGTACTAATGGCCCACTTAACGATCTTGATAATAAAATGACGAACGGCCACTTGATACACAGCTAGTAAGCTGGATGTAATATTGCTGCTCTTTTCTATCCCTGCTTTATTGATTTCTATAAGAAATCCTTATTACTATTTTCATAATTTTCCTTTATATTTTAAAAATAAAATTTAGCCAAATTTCATTATAAATCTTTGGTTATTTTGGAAAATTTTTACAAATAATAAACACAGACTCAATAAATATTAAAAATCGTTATTAATATTTATGAAAAACAACTATCAAGGGCGTTGGATTCAAAATAATGTTCGAAATATTTGTATTCAAAGTATTATTTTTCATATAACAGAAACATTATTAATACATCTTAGTGCCTAATGTGTCCTTTTAGGTACATAACTCTTTAAGAAACTATGTGATATATAAATTAAAAATGTTATAATATAGATTAGTAAAATGTACTAAGCAGACTGTGTCAGTTAAAAGTAAAGAAATTTATAATTTGCTTTAAAATGTCAACCAGCATTTAATCAATAAATAACATATATAAACATTTTGAGTTTAAATTTGTACAGTTGTCTTTGGCTTGAAGACTATATTTTACTAACACGGTGTCTCAGAGATTAAGTTCCAAACTTCAATAATTTTTTTTTTTTTTACAAAAACGCTTCATTTACCGAATACCCGCCATTTTTTTATTCCCTTATTTCACTAAATAATTTTTATCTCAGAGTTGGCTTTACTGATATTTATGAAACTCACTATACCTGTTCAAATAACAGAGACCTATTTTAGAAAAGAAAATCAACTTGATCCATCTTTAAATCTCAAAACGGTGGCCATTTAAAATTTTTAAACAGAAATTGCATAAAATACAAATGGCCGCTATTTCGAAATCTAAAAAAGTATCAGGTTGATTTTTTCTAAAATATAACTCGGTTATAATAGCAATCATAGCGAGTTTCATAAACATCGGTTGAGCCAACTCTGAGATAAAAATTATTTAGTAACTAAGAGAAAATGGCGGATATTTGGTAAATGAAGCGTTTTTGGGAAAACAATTATTCTCTGTTGTCCCTTTATTTTGACCTATAAAACCATCTTCTGAAGTTTGGCACTTTACTTTTGGGGCACCCTGTATAAAAACTTAATTTACTATAAACGAGTTTAACGTAATTTTTCATAATATTCCGGACGAGTCAGGTTTGAACAGTGATGGAGCAAGAGAGAAGAGGAACGCGTTGTATGTGTGTTAGTGAGGCGAGTTATTTGCTACTACTAGTAGTGATAGTTGTGAAATATAGAACTAAGTGTCTTGGAGAGCTCAACTGGGCTCCTCCCTTAACACACATGAGCACAAATTTACTTTATACCGACTCAAATGTTCAATTTACGTCAGCTGATAAATATTTCGAATAACTTATATTCTATAATGAAGCCTATACTTCATTTCTTATGCTTAAGTTTGAAAAATCAGCTTTTAACTCACCAATCTGCTTAACCTAACAAATTAAATAAATTATTTTTGCGTAGACATAATATGTTCTTTTCTATTCTTATATAGGGAATAAACCAGATAATTACAATGTTGTATACTTTCCATTAGTAGGCCTATAACCAAAAACGGATATTGATTTTCTGTTATAAAACGTTTACTTGTAATATTTTAATGATTTCGTTGGTTAATTTATTCTTAGTAAATGTCTCAAAACGGTTGTTTGACATAGAGAAGAGAGAAACAGAGGTCACATCCAATACTACAATGAATGGGTGTAAAGTTACAGAAACTTGGGGTATCTATTAATTAATTATCCAATTACTTGTGTTGATGGTAGGGCCAGCACCATTGTCAGTTCCTCTCCAATTTTCTACCAAACACTGAAGAATACGCGTCATAATTTTTACTTTAAATTTGTACTTATTAACATTAATGATAATTGCCAATGAAGCGTTTGCAGCGGCCATTAGAATGCGACCTCTGTTCCTCTTTTCTCTGAGGGTATTATCTGTTACATACCTTTAGCAAATTGTGGAGCAAGGCACTGAACTAGAAGCCATATAAGGCAGGACGTGACGCTGTGTCCCATAGCGTTCATCTGCCCCCTGCGTCTGCAACAATTACATTATATGACGTAAATTATTGGATCAAAATATAAAAATGTGATAAGCTTTATAGGCCTAGTATTTTTTAATTATGTATTCAAAACTTATTTGTATCAGGAGCTATGATAAAATTTTGATGATAAAATGTTTACATTAAGAGATTTACCAAGTAGATCCACGATACCAAGAAAAGTGTCGGTACTAGTGGCGCAGTGCTGTAACCCAGCTACATGGGACCAAGTGTTGTGGAGATTGTAGGAGATAGGCTTTATGCTCGGTACTCTTAATACAGATATTGCCATCAGTATGGCCACTAATAGATAAGTCTGTGATGTCCATATTGGGTGGTATTCAACGTCTGGATGTTGTGTAGGGAATATTACTGTGTCAGGCTTGTCAGTTAGCTGAAAATCAAACCAATACTACGTGGTTCGGACTCCAAGTCCGAAAGAGGCCCTGGCCATTGGCCTGTTAATAAATAGATTTTTCTAAAGAATCTTAGTTAAAAGTATTGTTATCTGGGTAAAAGGTCCTCAGTTAACATTGCTTTCAGTCACAAAAAATAAGTTTTAATTGTTATTTAACAACTGATCTTTTAAATTGTCATACCTTAGAACTTGACATAAAGTAGCCTACAAATCATGCGTCTTAACATTTTTTGGTAAAATATGCATTTACCATGTTTGACTTTGCAGTTTTTATATTTGACTTTGAAATTTTTAGACAGCCGCCATTTTTAAACTGATAATTTTAGACATGCAGGCTTTTCATATGAAATCTGTCTCTTTAAGATCAACTTTCATACCGAAAATTCAGTATTGTATGTCAAATCATTTGTAAGATATTCAAAGTGTTGTAAAAATAACACATACAGACCCACAGACAGAAAACGAATCAAGACAGAACACATGTTATACGGCATTATTTGCTTGTATTGTCCTGACAAACAATCGTCTAAAATATGTGACTGACGAAGCTGGACACAGATAACAGAGAAGAAAAAGTTGCATCTAAAAATGTATTGAATGGATGTCGAGCAAGAAAATTGGAGTGTGGATTTATCCAGATCCACGTAGAGGTAGCAGGACCAGCATGGTTGTCAGTCCCTCCCCTTATTCCCATCCAAACCCTAAAGAAAAGTTGTAATAATTGTTAGTGCAGATTTATTAAGTTCAACATTACCTTAGTTTTAATCCAATATCCTTCTTAATAACCAATGAATATGCTTTTATTACTGAATATGCTGAGGCCATAAGAAAATTACGAGTGTTTCTTTTTCTCTACGAACAAATACATTTGAAGAGAACAATATATAAAAATATAGCTCGTTACAGTATTCATGGACATTCATTGTGAACAGTTTGTGAATAAAGTTAACAAAGTATTTTCCATCTACGAATTATTTTCTACTTCTTATAAGTAGTATCGACATCTGCCATCTGTCTCGTATTCCAATTAATACAAGTTTATCAATTTAGCAATTTAGATAATATTTAGTTCTTAAACGACATTAGTAAACCGAAAAATAATAATAAAAGAAAAAACAAAACCTCCAAATTGAAGCATGTCATCGATCTACACTTGAACCAATCTCGGAGGTTGAGAACCAACGCATGAACTTATAAACACAAAAGATGAAAACATAAAGAGCATTATCCCGGAAACGGATCTAAGAGTGCAGCTGCACTTCCTGAGACAAAAGGGATGCAGCCCAGCTGTTGGTGAGGCGTGGTTTAATGTTGGCAGAAACAATAGGTGCATTCAGAACAGCTGGTAATGACAAGCTCTTAAAACAATATCTACGAGTACTATGGGAACTATGGGACTGTCAACGACACGTCATGGAGGTCAATGACAGCACGTGGTCTGATCACAGAGCATGTAATACAAATAGAGTGGGCATAGACACTCCTGCGGTGAAGCTGGCCCTCACCAACAAAATGGCGCCTCGGTCCACTTACCGTTACAGTTCGGAGCGTCGAGCACGTAGCCTGCGTAGTATAGCTTACATATATTGTATGTTAAACAATTATGTAAAGGTAACAAGTCAATCGACTAAGCGAAGAAAAAAAACATTAGATGACTATACAAACTTCACGCGCGATGATTTTACTTCTTCCACTCTACCACATCATACAAAAAAGAACAGTAGTCCTATAATCAAAATGTTTTGATATTATGAAACCTCAAATAACAACCTCAAACTTACAAGCTGATATTATTTGACAGAAAAATAATAAACGTCACATACTAACTTTTTCTTGTCATTTGACTTTTGTAATTGGTTCACTACTTTCAACTGTCGGTTGTAACAATATTATTTTATTAGATTGCCTATTATGAACCTTTGAACTAGATACATGCTTATTCTAAAAATGTGTTTGGTCTGTAAATGCCTTAATTCTTTATACAAACAAAGCGCTTAGTTTAATTTGTGTGCCACACATGGCCAGACAGTAGAAGGTCTGGTCACTACCAAGATGGTGGACTCGGCTTCAACTGCCCCTATGTTACGTCTTACTCTATTTGTATTACATGCTCTCAGGGCTTTATGAAAAACCTTCATCTTTCTACATGGCATATACTATTTTTATTTTTCAATACTTGAAATGACTGTTCTAATTCAATCGAAAGCCTCGTAAACAATCTAAAATGGTTGCTCAAGATGGAATAGCTATTTTATTAAATGAAAATACGTAATTATTCACTGTGTCTTTTTCTCGACGCTATTTATTCTTCTTTACAAATCACAATATTATCTGTTTTTGAAAATATATGCCTAGTATACCGATATTTGGGAGACTATTTCCGTCTTACAGATAAAATTTGGTAAATATCAATTCGGGTTAATTTTGTGTATCTCTTACAAGAAAAGTGTCATTTGCATTTCATAAACACATTCATTGGAAGTTTTACACAATGTCAATAAAAAGAAGTGGAATATATGATCCATGTTAAACACGGTCTGCATGAACAAAGAAATGGAACTTTCTTGCTTGGTACTTCTTGCTTTAGTTAGTATTGATTTAAATATTGTTTTAGAGGAAGAACATAAAGTAAACTACTCAAAAGCAAGCATAATCTACAAAGATAAAAGCAGAAAGAGAGAACGATCAAAACACCTAAATTAAAAATTCCATTTATTAAATCATCTGTTTGTTTAATATTTTGTACATTGTATTAATAATTGTTATTTTCAATAAACATTTATGTTTGTCGTAACTGTTTATGTTTGAAAATGGGTTAAAATAAAAAGTTAAGATATAAAATTAAAAATTGTGATATATATATAGCCTTTTTTTTTAAGTGAAAAGTAAATAATGATTTACAGAACTCTTTATACTAATTACTATCGTAACTTTGTGGAAAATATTAATTTTTTTACTTATTTTAAGTAAATTTTCACTTGTAATTTCTTTATAACATTTCTCAAAATAAAGTCTAACACGTATAATTACTTCATTTACTTCAAAACAACCATAAAATGTACATAAAATGTATACAAAATGTTTATAAAATGTCCACAAAAATACAACAAAACAAACTACGTTCACTACACTCACGTTCAGAACACAATAGCATTGTTTTCTAACAGTGTAACAAAGACCACTAAAATTAAACACAGAGGTAGAATTTTCCAATGACTACCGTGAATTGAATGTTTTCACGAAGAGACACTTCCGTTAATTGATATTTAATTGCCAGGGTCAATAGTGTCCTGTTGGGTATTGTCACTGTGTACAGTCCACCTCAAATCACGGGCTTGTGTTTCAACGGTAATTAGTCTGCAACATTGATCAGTGCCGCCATTTTGTTTGCATATTATACATTCAGTATTTAAATTTTCCATAGCCGCACTCCAATTATAGATTCGTTTGTAAGGTTGTTAAATGAAAGTGTATTAATTGAATTATTTTGTTGCTATACATATTTGTAAATATTAATATGACTACATGATTATGATTATTGTGTTTCTTTTAAGGTAATAAATAGTTCATTTTAGACTGAAAACAAAAGTGAAGAATTCAACAGAATTGAAAAAAATAGCATTTAATAATTTCATAACTATTATATGCAAATAGTACTATCAGTGCATCCCCTATGCTTATATAATATGTCTGACATAAAACTGAATGAGATAGTTATAATGGCAAGTTTATATCACTTATGAATAGTTGACCATTACTTATATTTTTATTTATTTATTTTTATTTTATTTATTTATTTATTTATTTATTTTTTTTGTACAACAAATATTCTACAAGTAGTCTCTTTATTTATTCCTCTAGCCTATGGCTATTTGAGGAAAAATCTTATTCATAAATACATTTGCTTTAATATTTACATTATAAAATACATTTTTATCCATTTATTTCTTTCGTTGTTACTATTCAATTAGTAGTTATCATTATTATTTTTTTTTGTTCTTCTTTATTAACAAACTTGCCAAGTTTCTTAACGCTTATACAATCAAAAGATATTAATTAGATAACAATTAAATCAGACATTCAATAAAAAAAAGATATTAATTCTAAACCAATATCTTATTAGATCCAAATACATATAAATATGAAAAGTAATGTAAAATAATACAGCTTAACACTTTTTAATAACACATAACATAATAGAACACAGTATAAATACTTTGGCCACTCCAAATATTAGGAATATTAACGAGAGTAAATATATAACAACAATAACAGTAATAACAACAACAAAAACAATAAATCAACAATAAATTAATCTTCGGTGGAATATTCATTTACAAACAGTTGCAAAAGTAATTTAGGGCACAGAAAAGTTCAGGTTCTAATAGTGTAAATGTTTGGACTATACCAAAGGTCTACTGTGGACGGAACTGACTGTACACCAAAGAGGGGTGAAATCTAAAAAAAACCATAACTTTAACGATTTGCATTCCTGCACTGTTCTCATATGCAACAGATTACTTAGGGTTATGTTGACAATATTAGCGAGAAAATCGTAATTTTAGTGTCTAGTTTTCATTTAATATTCCTTTTATAATTTTTCTATACATAGTTTCCTCTGCCTACGTCATTCGTCAAATACTTCACTACCTTTATGTTTTAATTTTAATTAAAAAAATAAATAATAACCATACTTAATTGGTACGAATTTAATATTTAATTAACCCCAATAAAAATACAAAATAAGACAATGCAGTTAAACTAATATACATTGAAACAAAGCTAACCCCCCCCCCAACAAGTTTTTAAGCCAAACTATTGTGCGTAGTGACAGGTAAAATTTAATATAATTGTAATATCATAGAATGTATTACAATATATAACAAAATTCAAGTACAGTGTCTTGAATCGTAAATTTGCACATCCTTTACAACTCGTCTTTTTATGGCTTAACCACTCCACTGTAAAACGAAACTGTCGTAGTTTTTCCCATGTAAGCCGTTCATCATGTAGAGTGACGTTACTCAGCAAGACCTTTCTATAAAAAAACTAATATTTTCTGATTTACAGCAAGCTACAAAAATAAGTACATTAATTGCGAAAATTGCAGGTATAAATAATTTAAATGCATGTTTTTGTGGAATACATTTTACAGGAACATCTGGACAATGTTTGAGTCCTGAATGTAAAGATAGAGATTTTAAATAAGCCCTTGTTTGTAAAAGGTATTACTTCCTTGTGTAAAAATTTAACAAGAACTAAAGAAGTTTACAGCTTTCTGCAGCTCACAGTAACAAGACAATCACACTGTTAAAAGACACTTAAAAACATTTTGCCTTAAACCATTGTGTTTTAATGTAAATATATGTAAGTATATATTTAAATATGGTCAAATATAACTTGTCCATTCCTAAGTCTTATGAAAATATGATTAAAAAGTGAATAATCTTTATTAACACATGCAAAAATTTTTTTTTTGAAGTAATTTTCAAATAAACTTGTTACTCGTAATTATTACCATTCTAGTTAAAATCTGAAAATAAAAACCAGTACTAAATAAATATATACATACAAATATAAGACAAAATATATTCACACCAAAACAGGGGCATGTTAAATCGAATGTGATGATTGTAATACAAATATATATTTATGAAAAAAATAATTTAAAATTAAACACCATAAATAACCATCCTATTCCCGATTTACGAAGAAAATAAACGGTTCAAAAGAATTGGCATAAACTGTCCCCCATATTAAACACTAAAAATCAAAACTTCGAAAATTACTAGTTTGATTCCCAAATAGGTTTTTTTGCCAAATTCAAAAACTAGCCAAGTTAGAGACACGCAATTTCTAATAAAATATTTTAAATTGTAATTCACATATTTCCTGAAAATTTAATAAAAATCGTTAGAGCTGTTTACAAGAAAATCCCTTTTTGTATGTTTTATGCCCATAAAAATATAAAAAACTAATATTTCTAAAAAGTGAAAAAATTTTCTGGAGATATTGGTTAAATACACATACATACCAAATATCATAAACAATTATTTATCCTTTTCGTCTCCGGCGAACTGCACCTACACATAGACACACACACATACGGATAGACACCACATTTTTTTTTTCGAGAAAACCACTTTTTTGGGTTCTGGAGACCCTAAAAAAGCTTTTTAGACTAACTTATAAAATAGTTTTTTTACGATCATAATACTTTCTCTATTCTAACGCAAATAGTAGAAAGTAAAAAGTAAGCTATAGCTGAACCCTGTACACATTTGTATCACAATTCTACAAATTATAATATTCTTAAGAAAATCAGGAAGAAATTTAGATGCTTACAAAAGCTTCTACGTTAAAAAATATAAAGAAATTCATGTTAATAACAATCCATTAACATTATTATGTTTAATTGTACATTTTGTATTGTTTACTTTTCTCATTTAAATAATTTCAGCTGTTTATTATACACTTGTATTTATATAAATGACACAGGTAAACATTAATTTAGTTATGTAGGGTCTGATGATGTTACTGTGTTACTGAAAGGCTTCACGATTAAAAATGTAAAATTACCGAGTTCTTAAATCCTTTTATACACTCAAATTAGAACTGTTTACAAGTTCGTATACTTTATGAAGGTCTTAAAACAAGGCTCAAGTATCTGCTCACAAAGATCTGCTCAGAAAGTTGGTATTGATCGCAAGGCCGTTAACGGCAGACAATACTGTGCAACCCTACACTTGCTCACGGATGATTTAGCCTTTTAGCCGATTAAACGTCAGGGCTGTCACAACTCCTTTGGAGGGTTGGATTATATTACTGTTTCCGGCTTTTGTTACCTCTTTCTTTCTCAAAGACTTATTACGGTATCCTTTTACCAAAGTAGGGTAAATACTTTATTAAACACTCGATAAAGTTTGTAAGAAAAATAAATCTGAATACACTATAATACCTTGTGATATTCACTTTATTATAGAGTCTTTCAACAAATTTTTGTAATAAAATTTAGTTGTATTGACCATCCCACCCATCCATACACGTACAGTAGCTTAACATATATATCTTTATATTAAATGAGACAATTGAATATTTACATACGTATGTCATTCACAATCATTTAAATGCCTAAATTAAAAACAACACAATTTTTATTATGATTTGTAGCTGCGATAAATAAAGCAACAGTTAAAAATTAAATAAATTTTATTATTTTGAAATAAGGTTAACAATTTGAGTATGATTATAAAATTTTAATAAGCTTCGTAAATTACAAAAAATGTACAATCATTCTCAACGAATATTTGAATTTTAATCATTAAAATATTTTGGCCAATATTGAAATATTACAAAGGTTACATTTCGTCTACATGCTCACTGTTCATAAAATAAAATATTTTTGAAGACTATAAAAAATCCAAAATACACAGATCTATGTATTTTTTTTCGAAAATGTATATGCTAAATACGATAGTTGCTTTGTTCCGTGACTATGTAAAATAGAAAGTACAAAGACGTTAGGAAATAGTTATTCAAAAAAACATTCCCCCATTTCATATGCACTGTAGGAGTGTCGAAGGTGCCGTGCGGGGAATAAGTGACTACAAATTACCATAATAGCTGGTGTCAGGGAAACATGTTTGAAAGTAAAATACAGAGCATGAGGGGAATGCGGGATGTGTTACAGTCCGGGTGGAAGCTATTGATCTGTTGTAATGTATGGGGGTTGATCTTGCCACACTATTGATGGTCGCAACCAGCTCTTACGATTCATTCTTTATCAAAGAGTTAAAAAATGTATCTATTAAATAGTTATTTTCTTGTTCATTTAACATTTTAATAAAAGTATACTATGTAAAAATTAAGACGAAAATACGTTTTTCTGCTATGAAGGGCCATTTTTTTTTAATTTATTATTATTTTTAGTTTTTTTTTTGCACCAACGGTTTTAAACGTCTTAGCGTGACTTCACAACCATCGCCATGACACTAGGGTAAAACCTTCATGGTAACCTATACGATTGAAGACCATCCCAACGATTTATACATGTTTAGGGGATAATGACCCTCCTCCCACCCATACATTTGGTGTTGAACAAATATCCCACCAACGTGCTTTTTCATCTACAGAATTCGATTTCAGGCTGGAAAAAAATAGTTATTTTTTTCCAACAATCATAACCACAGAATATGTATGGATGGGGGGGTAGGTCATTCCACAGTACGTGTATCGGTAGGGGGTGGGTCATTACCACAGTACGTGTATGGTTGGGTCATTACCACAGTACTTGTATGGGTGAGAGGGTGGGTCATTACTACTGTACGTGTATGGGTGGGATGGTAGGTCATTACCACAGTACGTGTATCGGTAGGGGGTGGGTCATTACCACAGTACTTGTATGGGTGGGAGGGTGGGTCATTACCACAGTCTGCGTATGGGTGGGGGTGGGTCATTACCACAGTATGTGTATGGGTGGGTGGGCCATTACCACAAAACGTGTATGGGTGGGAGGGTGAGTCATTACCACTGTACGTGTATGAGTGGGAGGGTGGGTCATTACCACTGTACATGTATGTTGTTGTGACGCTTTTATTATACAATGTGACACCCCTGCACGCTTTAAGCGCCAACTCCGAAACAAAGTATGCGTGAATTTGTTACATTGCACGATTATATTATTCAAAAGAAACAGTTTTTTAATTAGCATAATACGTGTTGGTACATATACAGTACAAGTAAACGTCACACAACACAAATTTATTACAATATAAGCACAAAATGCACAAATATACTACAATACAAGCACAAAATGCACAAATATTATGGTGATCGATTTCGGTGAACCACGCTCACCTTCCTCAGACCAGAGGGATTCACAAAAGAAGATTCTTTTGTGAATCCCTCTGGTCTGAGGAAGATGAGCGTGGTTCACCGAAATCGATCACCATAATATTTGTGCATTTTGTGCTTGTATTGTAGTATATTTTTGCATTTTGTGCTTATATTGTAATAAATTTGTGTTGTGTGACGTTTACTTGTACTCAAAAGAAACGTCTTTATTCAAGTTGAATTTTTATAAGCTCTGTCATAAGTACGGTTAATAATAGCAAAGGTAATTATTAGCTTCATTATAGTTACTTATTTATACTTCATTACAGCTCTTTAGGACAATATTTTTTAGTTGTTTTTTAGAATGCACCTAGTCATGTAAAAAATATGTTTCAGTGTTTTACGTTCCAAATGTATAAAGTGTTTTAATGATTAACTCAATAAGTTGAATATGGGTTGTATATTAGTTATGTATTTCATAGTCACAGCTTGTCCTATCACAATATGGGTTGTATATTAGTTATGTATTTCATAGTCACAGCTTGTCCTATCACAATATGGGTTGTATATTAGTTATGTATTTCATAATCACAGCTTGTCCTATCACAATATGGGTTGTATATTAGTTATGTATTTCATAGTCACAGCTTGTCCTATCACAATATGGGTTGTATATTAGTTATGTATTTCATAATCACAGCTTGTCCTATCACAATATGGGTTGTATATTAGTTATGTATTTCATAGTCACAGCTTGTCCTATCACAATATGGGTTGTATATTAGTTATGTATTTCATAGTCACAGCTTGTCCTATCACAATATGGGTTGTATATTAGTTATGTATTTCATAATCACAGCTTGTCCTATCACAATATGGGTTGTATATTAGTTATGTATTTCATAGTCACAGCTTGTCCTATCACAATATGGGTTGTATATTAGTTATGTATTTCATAGTCACAGCTTGTCCTATCACAATATGGGTTGTATATTAGTTATGTATTTCATAGTCACAGCTTGTCCTATCACAATATGGGTTGTATATTAGTTATGTATTTCATAGTCACAGCTTGTCCTATCACAATATGGGTTGTATATTAGTTATGTATTTCATAGTCACAGCTTGTCCTATCACAATATGGGTTGTATATTAGTTATGTATTTCATAATCACAGCTTGTCCTATCACAATATGGGTTGTATATTAGTTATGTATTTCATAGTCACAGCTTGTCCTATCACAATATGGGTTGTATATTAGTTATGTATTTCATAGTCACAGCTTGTCCTATCACAATATGGGTTGTATATTAGTTATGTATTTCATAGTCACAGCTTGTCCTATCACAATATGGGTTGTATATTAGTTATGTATTTCATAGTCACAGCTTGTCCTATCACAATATGGGTTGTATATTAGTTATGTATTTCATAGTCACAGCTTGTCCTATCACAATATGGGTTGTATATTAGTTATGTATTTCATAGTCACAGCTTGTCCTATCACAATATGGGTTGTATATTAGTTATGTATTTCATAATCACAGCTTGTCCTATCACAATATGGGTTGTATATTAGTTATGTATTTCATAGTCACAGCTTGTCCTATCACAATATGGGTTGTATATTAGTTATGTATTTCATAATCACAGCTTGTCCTATCACAATATGGGTTGTATATTAGTTATGTATTTCATAATCACAGCTTGTCCTATCACAATATGGGTTGTATATTAGTTATGTATTTCATAATCACAGCTTGTCCTATCACAATATGGGTTGTATATTAGTTATGTATTTCATAGTCACAGCTTGTCCTATCACAATATGGGTTGTATATTAGTTATGTATTTCATAGTCACAGCTTGTCCTATCACAATATGGGTTGTATATTAGTTATGTATTTCATAGTCACAGCTTGTCCTATCACAATATGGGTTGTATATTAGTTATGTATTTCATAGTCACAGCTTGTCCTATCACAATATGGGTTGTATATTAGTTATGTATTTCATAGTCACAGCTTGTCCTATCACAATATGGGTTGTATATTAGTTATGTATTTCATAATCACAGCTTGTCCTATCACAATATGGGTTGTATATTAGTTATGTATTTCATAATCACAGCTTGTCCTATCACAATATGGGTTGTATATTAGTTATGTATTTCATAATCACAGCTTGTCCTATCACAATATGGGTTGTAAATTAGTTATGTATTTCATAATAACAGCTTGTCCTATCACAATATGGGTTGTAAATTAGTTATGTATTTCATAATCACAGCTTGTCCTATCACAATATGGGTTGTATATTAGTTATGTATTTCATAATCACAGCTTGTCCTATCACAATATGGGTTGTATATTAGTTATGTATTTCATAATCACAGCTTGTCCTATCACAATATGGGTTGTATATTAGTTATGTATTTCATAATCACAGCTTGTTTTACCACAATTCAATTTTTTGTATATGTCAAGGTAATATTTTCCCATATTTAAAATTCGCAATCACAAAGTGCTAAATTGTTCACAAAATGTCAAACAAAGCAATCAAAACTTGATTTGTACAATATATTTTAGTCATAAACCAATTACCTCTGAGGCCAAGTGCCATTGTACGACTGAGGTTAATATTGTTAAACTAAATTTTCAATGCGTGATCAATATTGATTATTAACTTATGTACATAAAGAAGTTAGTTGAGGATAATTTAAAATGTTTAAACATTTTGATTTATGGCTTAAATGTTTATGATTAATTGAGATTTAACTCAAAATAAAAAATAAAAAACTGTTTTTAATTTATATTCAAACTTAAATATTAATTCATTTCTCGCAGCCAAAATAAACTTAGATAATACTTTATTAAAAGGGTGTTAAAAGTCCCGATATTTACTTACAGAACAACAATAATATTTAGTTAAAAATATTATTCGTATAAATAAATAAATAAATCTCATAAATAATGAGAGAAGATTTACGCGATGAAAACATGCTTATAATGTAAGTTAATGTATGGTTTACTGAGAACTAGTTAACTTAGAATTGTTAACAATGTAGGTAAGAATTATTTAGCATAAACTATCAGGAATAAATGTACTTGTTATCGTTTTAATTAAAATGTTAGTCAACATATTTGTAAGTAACGATTAAATTATAAATGTAAGTCCATGTTTTAGCAATGTATGTACGAGAAGTATCAAACAAAGTTTATCATTATTAAAATTACCTAACAATTGGTTTAGATGTTGTTAGTTCATGACAAATAACGAATTGTTTGAATTTTAGTAGGAAAATATGGCCAATAGAGTTCCTGTCACCAGTCTATAGCCAATTTCTGTTTTGCAGTCTTGTTGGACCAACAGCCTTTCCGAACCATGTGAGAGGCACAGGGGTAAAAACTGTTATGGTTGTACCGGGAATCGAACCCGGGACGGCCGTGTGGTAAGCCACCGCCTTAGCCCCTAAGCTACGGCCGCTCCCCCTCATTAGGTCATGATAATACCGTTAATCAACTTGTGTTATCATAGATATTATTCGAATTTTCTTACAGCGTTTCATGAGTCAAAAATTATTTTCTCATGCTGTAAGCTGTGAGGTTGTGGCTGAGCTGTTTGAAAACCGTACAGTGTTAGAGATTTCACATGCCTGGATTCTGGCATTAACTGTTAGTTTCTATCAGTACTATTCACATTGTACTGTACTGGTTCTCTCCTTTACTCTGTCTGAATAATTTCCTCACACAGAGCAATAGTATATGTGGAATGGGTAGAGTAACCTTATGTCGGAGGAAATCGGCTTATCATAAAAACAAACTAAATCACGTGCAAGCACTTAAAAGAAAACTTAAAGATGACCCTAATATTTACTTTTTTTTTTGTTTTTAGTCTTAATTTAGAGCTGAAAAATTATTGTAATAATAGTTCTTATAGTAATATTACGTTGTACCATTGACTACTGAAACAAACTAGGCCTCTTGCTAGTCCAGTGGCTAGCATTTCTGCTTCATATGCATAGGGTCTAGTGGTTCAAATCCCGGGAACCACTAAACTTTGCTTGAGAGGTCTGTACCGTTGTCCCATAACAACATTTGTACACAAGTTTTTTAAAATGCCACTTGCGTAGACAGTAAGAAAAAAACAGACAGGCCAAGTCAATCCATCTGCTGCTATCTAAAGGTGATTAGTTTCAAATAAGCGCTCGCTCTGACGACGACTTCGTGTACTATTAGTCACTTCCGTGATGTCGGAGAGAGACAGAGAGGAGACCGCTGGAGCTACACGTGTATACAGAAAACTGAAAAATAACTAATCATACAGAACAAATAACTTTATTCACGGGACGCATCTGAGCGGACAGTCTTCTTGTTTGTATCGTTAACGTTTGTATTGTAGAGAAAAAGAGATATATTGAGGCGTTATATGTACAGTATACCAACGAAAACATGGATGTAATCAAACTGAACTTCTGCTCCAATTACTCTGTTGCAAGTCTAACGCCATCAATTTCCGGTCTTTACTTCCTGCAATCACTCTAAATCACTAAATGGTAGCAGTAACTATTACTACATAGAGCACAGATAAATTTTATCCAGATTATATGAAAGGAGCAATTAAATTACAGCAATTAAAAGATATTAATTTTAGCTCTTTGAAGTACGAATATGATTTTTATATTTAGATATATTGTACTGATATGCATTTGATATTGGTAAGCAATTTATATAAATCCAATATATGACTTATTATTATTATTATTTTTTATGTATATCTCTTGAAAATTTATTACGTAGTTAATGATAAACATTAGCTATGTTATAAAAATATTTACTACAAACTATTTACCTCCAAATAATACATTTATAATGACTTTCAATGTACCCATCATTCTTATGTTATGGAGCTTTTATACAAACTTTCTTTTTTTTAATTTTTTTAATAAATTTTCAATAGAGTGCAAATAATGGTCCCTCCATCAGAATACTAATTGAAATAAAAAAGTTAGTAGTATTGACATATTATCACAATTTTTGATTATTAATAATATATTCATTGGAAAGTACAAAGAATAACTAAAGTTTGCAAAAATCTGTATATAATATATAAAAATAAAATCAAAAGCAATTTATAAATACATGTAATAATTATGACTTATTTTGAAGGTCCAAAATTTAAATATCCTATAAATATTTGGGTTATTTTTGTATTAATTTGAGAGTTTTTACATTGTAGTATCTGCATTAAATACATAGGTACCATATACATAAATATCTTGGAAACACATAAATAGTAAATATGTTGGATTGGTTAACAAATATAGTGTATAAAATTAAAAACAACTACAACAAAACAAACTTAACAAATTTCAACAAGAACATAACAAGAATCAATAATATTAAATTTGAAAATTCGTATAACAAATGACATGAATTTTTTTAATTATATATATTTCAAATATATATATATATAATATATATATATAATATATATATATATATATATATATATATATATATATATATATATATATATATATTTAAAACATAGCTTGATTGTGTAGGACCCTGTTACTATTATGCAGTTCTGACGAATAAAAGACCCAAAATAATCATAGCAGCGATTACGATATAGAATGAACGGATTGTATTACAAAGGCATCATATTATCGTATTGTAAGCTAACTTTATGAGCAGTAAATGTCAGTAAAGTGCTATTCATTAGGCTATACTCACGCAATACTCGGGTTAGTATGGATGAATTGATTGTATCTTCACGCTAGTAACTGATCGTGTGACCTACACTCACAATACTCGGGTTAGTAGGAATGACTTAATTGTATCCTCACACAAGTAACTGATCGTGCGACCTACACTCGCAATACTCGGGTTAGTAGGAAAGACTTGATTGTATCCTCACACAAGTAACTGATCGTGTGACCTACACTCGCAATACTCGGGTTAGTAGGAAAGACTTGATTGTATCCTCACACAAGTAACTGATCGTGTGACCTACACTCACAATACTCGGGTTAGTAGGAAAGACTTGATTGTATCCTCACACAAGTAACTGATCGTGTGACCTACACTCGCAATACTCGGGTTAGTAGGAAAGACTTGATTGTATCCTCACACAAGTAACTGATCGTGTGACCTACACTCACAATACTCGGGTTAGTAGGAAAGACTTGATTGTATCCTCACACAAGTAACTGATCGTGTGACCTACACTCGCAATAATCAGGTTGATATGGATGACTTGATTTTATCTTCACACTAGTGACTGATCTTGCAAACTACACTCGCAATACTTGGGTTGATATGGATGACTTGATTTTATCTTCACACTAGTGACTGATCTTGCGAACTACACTCGCAATACTTGGGTTGATATGGATGAGTTGATTTTATCTTCACACTAGTGACTGATATTGCGAACTACACTCGCAATACTTGGGTTGATATGGATGACTTGATTTTATCTTCACACTAGTGACTCATCTTGCGAACTACACTCGCAATACTTGGGTTAATATGGATGACTTGATTTTATCTTCACACTAGTAACTGATCGTGCGACCTACACTCACAATACTTGGGTTGATATGGATGACTTGATTTTATCTTCACACTAGTGACTGATCTTGCGAACTACACTCGCAATACTTGGGTTGATATGGATGACTTGATTTTTATCTTCACACTAGTAACTGATCTTGCGACCTACACTTACAATACTTGGGTTGATATGGATGACTTGATTTTATCTTCACACTAGTGACTGATCTTGCGAACTACACTCGCAATACTTGGGTTGATATGGATGACTTGATTTTATCTTCACACTAGTAAGTGATCTTGCGACCTACACTCACAATACTTGGGTTGATATGGATGACTTGATTTTATCTTCACACTAGTAACTGATCTTGCGACCTACACTCACAATACTTGGGTTGATATGGATGACTTGATTTTATCTTCACACTAGTAACTGATCTTGCGACCTACACTCACAATACTTGGGTTGATATGGATGACTTGAGTTTATCTTCACACTAGTAACTGATCTTGCGACCTACACTCACAATACTCGGGTTTATATGAATGACTTTATTGTTTCTTCTACACTAACAACAGATAGTACAAGGTACACACACTACACTCAGGTTAGTAAGGATGGCTTATTTGTTTCTTCAATTGTAGCAACTGATCTTGCAACTATTACAGTTGTAAAATAAAATAATCATTTCCTTTTATATTTACTGTCAGTAGAATGTAATATCCTACAAAATATTTAGTTAAAACAAGTTTTACATTTCGAAGGTAATAATAATTAACTTACTTCCATTCGAATCAGATCTAAAAAAAATCAAAACAATTAAGTCTTGGCGTAACAAATTACGGGTTCTAAGGGAAAAGTTTATTTAATTTGTAGTAGAGTTAACATTTATTAATTTTGACTCTTTATGTTAATTTTGAGTTTATTTCAATATCGTTACATAAATAGATAATTTGAATATTTACACAAGTTATTACTTTGAAAAGTTATTACCGTGATAAATCCTTCAATCAGGACGGTCATTAAAAAAAAGATTAAAGATCACTTTCCCAAAAACCCACAGTCAAAGTTTACTAATCCTTTAGTCAGAAAAAAAAACATAAAGGACGAAAAAATTACATCTTTAGAAGAATTTAAAAATATAAATAAAAAATAATCCACTTACACGACGTACTAAACGACAAAAGCACACTTCAATTAAACATATTATTTGAAACATTAATTAAAATCGAAGAAAAACAACAAATATGATCAATTGATATGTAAATATAATTTGGTAGTACATGTTTTTTAATTCTTCACTATTCGTCATATGTTAAAATAAAATAATGTAATTAATGTTGGTTTTTTATTTTCATTTATTTTTATTTTTTTATTTGAAAAGACCGCTAAGAATAAATTAAAACGTATTTCAAAATTAAGGGTCTGATAACACCATAAAAAGCCAAAACGCTTAATCCAACAGAATTTACAGGATCACTGGCAGATTTCAGGTAATTAACTAATACATTCTAAAGAAATTTATTAGAAATCAAATTTTTTCTATATATTATTTAAGAAAGAGGTACAAAACTAAACTCCCTTTGTGTATATTTAATAAAATGTTTAAGCCAATAATACACTGAATCGTACATTACCAATTAAAACTACTACATACTGACTCAGCTTTCTCCTAACGGAAGTCAGTTCTATAGGTGAAATAAATAAGCTTAGTGTAAAAGTTTCCTCAGCCAAAGTTTCGTAACTGAATTCTGTGGATTTTCACGACTGTATGTTTCTTTGCCACCATTTTACCATCTCAGCATTATATGGCTTCTGTTAATATACTTATTCAGTTTAGTAAAATTTTTGTTAAAAAATAAAAGGTGTACATAAAAATAAACATGTTCGTACACTAAGTTTAAATAACAGTTTAAAAGTCAGAAAATGAACTGAAACTTACACCTTTTGCAGATAGTGGAGAACGGATACAAAATGATTCAATGAGAATATAAGACACGATGATACATGATGTTTTTTACTAGCGAGCAGATGAAATTTTTCCTAAGCGGATTACTATATTAATTTAAATAAGGCATATTTTGTGAAATACAATTTTAAAATCTTGTTCAAAACATTAAGTTTTATATGCTGTTTATTATATCTAGGCCTTCCACAACTTAAAAGCACTGCTCATGCAACTTTACCAAACACGTGAATGAATGATAAGTTATGATAGTATATGTTAAACAATATTCACGTAAATATATGTACAGTGGTATTGACCCACCCGCCCACCCATACACGGACAGTGGTATTGACCCACCCACCCATACACATATATCAGTATTGACCCACTCGCCCACCCATACACGTCCAGTGGTATTGACCCACCCACCCACCCATACACGTACAGTAGTATTGACCCACCCACCCACCCATACACGGACAGTGGTATTGACCCACCCACCCACCCATACACGTATATCAGTATTGACCCACTCGCCCACCCATACACGTACAGTGGTCGACCCACCCGCCCACCCATACACGTACAGTAGTATTGACCCACCCGCCCGCCCATACATGTATAGTGGTATTGAGCCAGCCACCCGCCCATATACGTACAGTCGGGGCGTGGTCACTGAGACATGATCGCTCCATTTCTAAAGTACGTGTTGCCTGATTAGTGGATCAAGGACTGTTCTGAGGCATCGGACTGCGGAGCGCCGAAGACAAGATTCTATCAAAGGAGCACTGATGTTCAAAGTTCGATTCAAGGAGCACTGATCTTGTTCTCAGATCTCAGTTCTCAGAACTAGAAAAGTTCGATCCAAGGAGGGCCGAGAGTAGTTTCAATCCAAGGAGCGCTGATGTACAAGGTTCGATCCAAGGATGGCCGAAGCTGAGTTTCAATCCAGAGAACGTTGACGTACAAGGGTCATTCAAGGAGCGCTGATGTACAAGGTGATCCAAGGAGGGCTGAGACTGTTTCCACCCCTTAGATGACCTGGCTATTAAAATGGTCCTTTCTGAGCCAAGTCAGACTCAGTATCAGTGACTAGACTTTCTCGTTCATCTACACTCATCACACTCATTCACCCCACATATTCGCCGATATCTCTACGATCGTCATCTTAATGATTAAAGAATGAAAGCGTAAGACTGACATCCCAAACCTCCCCCCACCCCACCCCAACCATTACTTTACATTGTAATATTATAATTTGATTTATTTATTTTTTTTTGCAAAGTTAGGCTGGTCACTACAACTTATAAGATGACTTGTAAGTCAAAGATAATTTTGTCTTGATACGTTCAAGATATATAACTTGTGTTGGTAGATATATATAACACAAGTGAACATCATACAGAACAAATTGTGTTCATGATGATTACTAATACAGTATAAGTACATTTTACAAATATTACGCTGATTGACCGCAGTAAACCACGTTTACCTTCCTCAGAACAGAGCAACTAACAAAATTATACATAAAAATTAGTATTTACTAGTGAAGTTTTCAAAGGAGATTAAAATTTTATCATGATGAACTCATTATAAACCCCCGGTATACTACGTAAATGGTAATTTGTTTGGTACATTCTATATTCCCTAATTTCAAAATGGCAATAAATTATTGATACCTGACAGTTTCATTGGGTAAACAATTCTCATGAACTATATAAAAATGTTTCTAAGAATCACAAAAAGGCTCACTAATATATTATTTTTCTTCGTGAATAATTACATATTTTAACATAACTTACATAAAACAATAACCTACAATATGTGCAATAATCGTAAATTATACTATAAATAACTTTTGTAAAAACTTTTCGTTTTCATGATGTGTCAGTATGTATATATATATATATATTTATATATTTATTTAAACTAATGACAATCTTATTTCAAGTGTAGCCCTCTAATTGGGGTAAGTATGACGTCATTGGAACTCCTATCACAAGACGGGGATGGCGAGTATTACCATAAATTTGTATGTGCTTGCCTTGGTCTAAATGGTTGCGATAGTAATCTAATGTTAATGTTTGGCCAACGTCATTGAACTGATGACAATAACTCGATAAGCGCACGATATTTTTTGTCTTTCACTACCAATAGAATGTTTATCTTGATACATCTTCTCTTTTAAGATATAATTTAAAACCTCTTTAGCAAATACTATTTAAAGATCTACTACACATTACTATGCACCTATTTACTAATTACTAGATGATAAAATTACTGCTTTACGTTATACGTGATCACGTTAATGTAGGTTTATTGTATGATAATAATTTCATAAAATATATACGTCTTATAGTTTTAAACTAAACGTATTAAACACGAATTTCCAATCAACGTAATAAGCTAAATACTAATTCAATAAACTCATATATCTTATTATTACATTAATTATTGTACGTATTAACAAATGTTTATTGGTGCTTTGATAAAATAGTCAATGTTTCCATTGTTAATGAAATATTTTTATATATAATTTATTTACTTAAACGTTTTACTATCAGAAAGTGTATTTAATATTGTCATGATATTTTGGAATCTTTTTTTACAGATTTTGACATTATAAAGATAATTATCAATATGAATAATTCATCAGTTTAAAACTAGAATCTACATTTTCCGGTGACAACCACGTCAAGGTACTATACACATTATTTACAAGATATTCAGACGTTTCGTCCATGCTGTGATGTGGCATCCTCAGTGGTATCACTGAGACTAAGATTCTAAGATTTTGTCAGTTTGTTGACAATTACTTTATAAACTTTCACAGAATTTTTTTATCGTAAGTTTGAAGGTGAGTGTAAATCGTTTAATGTTTTAGGAAATGAATTAATTTATCTCCGCAATGACTCCGATTTGGAAATATAATTTTAGCCTTTGCAAGGCAGCAAACTTTATAGTAAATATTAGATAGTCGTTGATTGTTTCCGTATTAAGGTTTAAAGAGGTAAGTAAGAATCTTGACTCCATTTCTAACCGTCTTCCAGGCAATAAATATAAGCCTCCAGTTCAAATTTTTACGTTGAGTAAAAGGGTGTAACTAAGTTTACACATATTTTCTTAGTTACGTTTACAATAACTTTTACAATAATTGTAGTTAAAAGTTTACTACATTCAATATAAATGTTAAATCAAACCATTCTTCTAAGAGTTCCTTTAGGAAGAAATTATTTATAATATAAATCATTTTAAAAATCTCTATTCTCCAGTAAAATTATTTATTTTTGCGAGGCATTTCGCCAACAATATGGCCATCTTCAGACATCAACAGAATGATTAATTTTCAAACATTTGTTTACAAAATTAAATTTAACTATTTTAACATATGGTGTATTAATAATATAATCAAAAATAAATTATGTAAGTGTAAATATGAATAATAATTTTCAGTTGAATTATACTTTTTAAACAAAGAATTTTCAACAGCAGGAGGTTCATTATTTACAATTATTTTTAGTAAATTTCTTCATGTTCAATGTTTGTAAAGTGTCTAATAATAGATATTTGTAAACTTGTATTGCAACTTCAAATTTTGAAAAGTTATGTTCTTCTTCTAGTGCATGTTTGGCCATAGCTGATTTTTCACATTTTCGGTACTTATAATTTGCTCTGTATTCTTTGAAACTTGTTTTAATTTTCTGTTTGTCTGGGCAATATACAATTTTTTTCACAATTATCACAATTAATTTTTAACATTCCAGGTTTATCTCTTCATTTATTTTTTATTTTGGGTTTTCCAAGAGGTTTTTTACTTTATGACCAGTTCTGAAATGTTTAACTAAACACCCAATGTTATATAATTGAAATTATTTAAATCAATTATAAAATATTGATTAGTGTTTTGATTTAGTTAAGAAATAATCTCATTTTTCGGATAAAGTCCAGGAGTTCTTAAATCATACCTATTAGAATATAACAACAAATAATCAAATACAGGTAGAAAATTTAATATAAAATATAGTTAGACAATTGAATAAAAAATATAGGCAGACAATTGAATATAAAATATAGGGAAACTTAATTTTTACATTCAATATTTAATATTCGTATATTAAATATTGAAAAATTAAAACTTTTCGTGTTGCAATTTGTAATTGACTACCTTCAAGCCTGCAATTGAAAAAAATAAATAAATAAAACATATTATTACATGAATAAAAAAGTCTCAAAACGCGTTGACGTTGACAAAATTGATTGCCAGCAAATGCCAGAGACGTTCAGCTTTGCTGACATATCTCAGTACGTTCCTTTCTTGGTCACGCTATGGCGGTTCGTGTTTACTAGTTACGTTCCGTTTAATGCCGATGTTCACTTTCTCAGTTTTTAACGTTTTATTTCAGTTTTTAGCATTTAAATAACATTTATTTTTCTGCTTTTTTTATTTGTGTAAAGGTACAATTTAGTCGTTAGTAATACCTTTGTTTCCAAATATTACAACTTAACATCAGAAATTGTAAAAACCATGATCTTGTAATTGGTGGCTATTTTAATTAGTTTAAAAATGATGTAATACATGTGATTAAAATGTCCAGTTTTAATTCATAGACACTGATACGGCTTCTGTGAGGTTTAAAATAAAACTAAATACATGATCAATACTGATAAATATATATTTAGATAAAATAAATTATAGTAAGAGTAAGTGTAGCTAAATAGTTTAAAATAAATTCGTAGGTTATCATGTGATACAAGAAGTCAACACTTTATAAATTAATCAACTAATTTTCAAGTTTTTTTCAGTTTATTATAAATTGAGAGTAAACTACAGGATTATTTTTATATCTTGAAGAAAGAGATTAAAGAATTTCGGGCCTAAATAAGGAAATGTTCTAGCAAAGAAAGATTTATTTATTCTTGGTCTGACAAAATGTTATTACTAGTATTCGTTGTTTGGTACAACAATTTTTCTGTTCCATCATTGCTGATATTTCTGTAAAATTCCCGAAGTAGCTTAAATATGTAAAGATGTTTTTATTGTATTTGCTTGAATAATCTATATGCTTTCTTCGACAATTGAAACAAATTATTAGAAAAAATATTTTAAAACACTATTAATTTATTCAAGATTACCAAATGATGCACCTCTGAACTCAATCGGACATTATATATTTTAATATTTACAGAAAAATAATACGCATAAAGTTTATAAATAGGAAAGTATCCAAAAATATTTTCCCTAATACTTACCAAAAGTGACCGTTCTCTCCTTGGTACTGTAGGAGTGTCGAAGGTGCCGTGCGGGGAATAAGTGACTACCATAATAGCTGGTGTCAGGGTAACATGTTTGAAAGTAAAATACAGAGCATGAGGGGAATGCGGGATGTGTTACAGTCCGGGTGGAGGCTATTGATCTGTTGTAATGTATGGGGGTTGATATTGCCACACTACTGCTGATCACAAACCACTTCTACAGTACAGAGCACGAGGGGAATTCAGGATGTGTTACAGTCCGGGTGGAAGCTATTGATCTGTTGTAATGTACGGGGGTTGATCTTACCACACTATTGCTGATCACAAACCACTTTTACAGTACAGAGCACGAAGGGAATTCAGGATGTGTTACAGTCCAGGTGGAGGCTATTGATCTATTGTAATGTACGGGGAGTTGATCTTGCCACACTACTGATGATCACAACCAGCTTCTCCACTACAAATCATGAGGGGAATGCGGGATTTTTTTTAATGTTTAGTAGCAGCATTGCTGTTGTGTTAACTACGGCTATTTCAGACAAAAATTTTAATACAATTTATACAAAAAACTATCATGAATTTTGAATATAAATATTTAATTTCAATTTAAGGCAACAAAGCGCCCTAACATATGTTTTTGTGTTACGGGAATTTTTGATCTGTGTGTGGGACTTATCAGACATAGAAAAATGGAGAATCATTACTGTACAAAGTGAAAATTACTAAAAAAAGTAACTATCAAGGCCAAGATTCAACCCTACGCTAGCCCTAACTCAGTTATAAAGTCCTAACGCCTTAGACAGCTCGACATCCAAACAGTTATGTATTTCGTCTTTAGTAAATCATGAAAAATAAGTAACAAAAATGTATGTAAAAATACAGTTTTTTTTTTTTCACATTATGAATGTGGACTAATTAAATGTAGGGTTTGGCCTACACATCACTTTTGTAAAGTAAAGACTTGTCTCGACAGTACTTGATTATGGTTTCTTGAGCCGTCTTTCATTTCTTTGATACTTCCAAAGGAACCCTCCACTTCAATTTCCTCTTTGACTAATTGAGCTTGGAGTACTCCAGAGTTAATGAAGTTTTATGTTGTTTATTATACACGGTGCACACAGTAACTTACCTTGCAGAAATGTCACTTTTGAGGTAGTCTTACTTAAAATGCTATTGTTGAAAGAAAACCGATAAAAAAGTCAAACGTGCTTTGTTAAACTTTTACTACCACACATTTCCGCTCTGTGTGTTCAGTCTTCACGCAACCCACACATAAAGACGTCAATTTCCACCTAAAACACCTTGTTAACCTTATAACTGGCTCTTTTAATAAATACTTTATAACAGAAAATAGTGCCTTACTAAAATGTATATTGAGTTCCTTTTCCTCTATTGCAATAACATTGTGTGCATTAATTGGCTCTGATCCCAATCAATGATTCGTACCTCTCATATTGTTTTAATTTGCCAAGACAAGTGTGTATATCAAATATAATTTAATTTTAACAATTTCTAATCAAGTTTAATATTTTAATTTAAGCATTTCACCAAGAATTTTACTAGCCTCAATGGTAATATGGTTCTTGGTGGTAAGTGCCTTCCTGAATCTGAAACAGTCAGTGTGTTGGGGGTCAAATTCGATTCTAAGATAAGTTTTCATTTTCATGTGAGGTACATCTTTCAGGGAGTTTTTTTTGGAAGGCTGCGAGCTTTTCATAGTCTGAAGCAGAAGGTGCCAAGCTCGAATTAGTTAAGTTCATGATATTACCAGTCATGTATTACGCCCTCCAATCTTTTGGAGAATGTTCATCACTGGACAGCAGAATGATACTTAGACATAAAATTATGTACAAATTATTAATTTTTGAAGGCCTAGTTAAAAATATAGGGGTTGGATATACAACCCTCTTGAGAAGTAAAGACTAGTCTCAACAGTACTTGATTGTGGTTTCTTGAGCGGTCTTGCATTTATTTGATACTTCTAAAGGAAATCCTCCACTACATTATCCTCTTTTGCTAATTGAGCTAGGAGTACTCCATAGTTAACGAGGTTCTAGATAGTTGACGTATACTCTGGGTAAACAGAATACTTTTGGGAGAATATTTGTTTCCAGAGGTCTTGCTTCATAACATTCTGTACTTGTACAATTTATTGTTGAAAGAAAACACTTAAAAATCTTAACTATTTAAATTATACTTTGTTATAATTATTTTGATAAAACTTACTGTCAGCAAGTATTTGTATTCTGCAATACATGACTCACGTGTAATAATTATTATGTTTCCACCAAAGATATCTTCTTTATTTGATAATATATGATACAATTGTTATCAAATAGCTTTTATCAGCGTATGACTAAAACAAAATATTTATGAGCAGACAATCAATAAAAGCTTAGGTCAAATTCCTTAAGCTGCCCGCCAAACCCAAACTCTATCTATTACTGAATATCCATAAAGGAGATATGAAAGATGTTGCAGGACGTATTAAACACTCGTACGTGGTGCTTTCTCCACATAAACTCAAAAAGATATTGTGTAGGTTAGGTTAAGTGATGTTAGGTTGGGTTAGGTTACAGGCAAGTCATTCATTACAAATGAAGCTAATAACAACATATTCTTGAAAATATATAAGCAGTTTAGTTAGTTATTGGCATAGAAAAAAGTTTGGGTTTGACAAAGCAATTTGATCAAAACTTATATTAAATGGAAATCAGCTAACAGAAGTTATTTATTATATCCTTGCTTATTTAAATGCACCAATAATAAATTATTTAATTGTGTTTTAATTTAATTTATTGTTGAATAATGATGTTTAAGAACGCAATAAAAGCTAATATTAATTATTTATAACACTAGTAATAATCAGCTAAACCTTTTCAGCCTAATTTAAATTATATGAATTTTTATTAAATAATACTCCATCCCATTTTCATGTAATGAATCTGAAAAGAGTTGAAGAGTTTTTTGTATAGTACGTATTACTATAAAGCTTAAGAAAAATTAACTTAGTCCATAAACTGACAAATACATTATAACTTGAATAAAACTACCAAAAGGCGGTCGGTGACTGTAACCAAATTTATTACATACAAATACCAGAGAATGTTAATTTCCTGGAAAACAAGCAATACACACACCCTTGATAAATATCAACCAATTTCGTTCTTTCCACGTACTCATAAATGTTACAAATTCACCCTACCCTTGTACTCCGATATGCCCGCCCCTCTCCCAAGTTTTTTGTGTCACGTGATCTGATATCAGTGTTGTGTACGTCCTAAAACCTTTTTAGTAAAATCAAATAAATAAGTTACACATTTTAAGGTAACAATGAGTTGTAACAAATAAACATCCTCCTATTAAGCGATTTGTTCCCGTATAGATTCCTATTTTTAAATGATTTTTAAAATCATTAGCTGTTACATTAGTTATGACTGATTCAATTGGCAATTTTAATGTAATTTTTACGAGATTTAGTTTTTATTATAGTTACTTAATGATACTTTTAAAAAAACTCATTTAACTAAAGTTTTTCAAGAAAAAATCGGCCAATCTCCTTCTCAACCTTACTCTACCCATTCTCTATAGATCACTGATCTGTGAGTGGGATTTATCAGACAGAGTAAGGGGGGGGGGAACCTGTACAGTAAAAGGCGAACTTTACAGATAAAAGCTAACAGTCAAGGCCAGACATCGAAGCAGTGCTGTTTTCAACTCAGATACAAAGTCTCGACGTTTTAGACCACTCGCTCCCAAACGGTTAGTTTTGAATATTTAGTATCTTATGAAAAATAAATATGATTAAAAAACCATATTTTTGGACTTTAAAAATAACGAATGGATGGTAAAACTTTAAACACATCTTTTTCATAAAGTGAATGTGGACTAATTAAATGTAGGGGTTGGCCTATATTACCCTCTTGTGAAGTAAAGACTTGTCTCAACGGTTCTTGATTATGGTTTCTTGAGCCGTCCTTCATTTCTTTGATACTTCCAAAGGAACCCTCCACTACAATTTCCACTTTGACTAATTGAGCTTGGAGTTAATGAAGTTTTATGTTGTTTATTATACACGGTGCAAACATTAACTTACCTTTCAGAAATGTCAGTTTGGAGTTAATGTTACATAAAATGGTACAGTTTAAACTATTATTGTTAAAATAAACTCGTCAAGTCAATGGAGTTTCTGTTAAAATTGCTTTGTTAAACTTTTACAACCACACATATCCGCTCTGTATGTTAAGTCTTCACGCAACCCGCACATAAAGACGTCAATTTCCACCTAAAACACCTTGTTAACTACCACACATTTCCGCTCTGTATGTTCAAGTCTTCACGCAACCCACACATAAAGACGTCAATTTCCATCTAAAACACCTTGTTAATTACCACACATATCCACTCTGTATGTTCAGTCTTCACGCAACCCACACATAAAGACGTCAATTTGCACCTAGAACACCTTGTTAACTACCACACATATCCGCTCTGTATGTTCAGTCTTCACGCAACCCACACATAAAGACGTCAATTTCCACCTAGAACACCTTGTTAACTACCACACATATCCGCTCTGTATGTTCAGTCTTCACGCAACCCGCACATAAAGACGTCAATATCTACTTAAAACACCTTGTTAACTACCACACATATCCGCTCTGTATGTTCAGTCTTCACGCAACCAGCACATAAAGACGTCAATATCTACCTAAAACACCTTGTTAACTACCACACATATCCGCTCTGTATGTTCAGTCTTCACGCAACCAGCACATAAAGACGTCAATATCCACCTAAAACACCTTGTTAACTACCACACATATCCGCTCTGTTTGTTCAGTATTCACGCAACCCACACATAAAGACGTCAATGTCCACCTCAAACACCTTGTTAACCACCACACATTTCCGCTCTGTATGCTCAGTCTTCACGCAACCCACACATAAAGACGTCAATGTCCACCTCAAACACCTTGTTAACCACCACACATTTCCGCTCTGTATGCTCAGTCTTCACGCAACCCACACATAAATACGTCAATGTCCACCTCATACACCTTGTTAACAACCACACATTTACGCTCTGTATGTTCAGTCTTCACGCAACCCACACATAAAGACGTCAATTTGCACCTAGAGCACCTTGTTAACTACCACACATTTACGCTCTGTATGTTCAGTCTTCACGCAACCCACACATAAAGACGTCAATTTCCACCTAGAACACCTTGTTAACTACAACACATATCCGCTCTGTATGTTCAGTCTTCACGCAACCCGCACATAAAGACGTCAATATCTACTTAAAACACCTTGTTAACTACCACACATATCCGCTCTGTATGTTCAGTCTTCACGCAACCCACACATAAAGACGTCAATGTCCACCTCAAACACCTTGTTAACCACCACACATTTCCGCTCTGTATGTTCAGTCTTCACGCAACCCACACATAAAGACGTCAATGTCCACCTCATACACCTTGTTAACTACCACACATTTATGCTCTGTATGTTCAGTCTTCACGCAACCCACACATAAAGACGTCAATTTGCACCTAGAGCACCTTGTTAACTACCACACATATCCGCTCTGTATGTTCAGTCTTCATGCAACCCGCACATAAAGACGTCAATATCTACTTAAAACACCTTGTTAACTACCACACATATCCGCTCTGTTTGTTCAGTCATCACGCAACCAGCACATAAAGACGTCAATATCCACCTAAAACACCTTGTTAACTACCACACATATCCGCTCTGTTTGTTCAGTCTTCACGCAACCCACACATAAAGACGTCAATTTCCACCTAGAACACCTTGTAAACTACCACACATATCCGCTCTGTATGTTCAGTCTTCATGCAACCCGCACATAAAGACGTCAATATCTACTTAAAACACCTTGTTAACTACCACACATATCCGCTCTGTATGTTCAGTCTTCACGCAACCAGCACATAAAGACGTCAATATCTACCTAAAACACCTTGTTAACTTGATGACTGGCTCTTTTAAGGAATACTTTATTATACTAAATAATGTGCAACTTAAAAATTTTTAAATAAAAAATACAAGTTTAAATAATGTTGTTAAACTATAAATTAATCTAAAACGTAAAAGTGTAAAGTTACATAAAACAATAGGTAGTTGGTTTTTTTTATTTTTTTATTTCCTTAGCGAAATTTCTAAGCAATCCCTTTGTACTTGGATAAAACAACAACTGGTATGGGATTATTACTTAGGTACTAATATAAGGGAAGTCTACGACGCTATAGGACAGGTTACGACCCGCCATATACGTTGGATTTTTATCATATTGCATTAAAAGAAAACATCACACAATCACAATCATAATCATGATTATATTCACCAACCCCCTCCCCCACATGGTTTTATTATGGTGTAAAATTGAAAGATATATATTTAATGTTTAAAATGTACTAATTTCCACTTTTATTCAATAAAAATTACCGTTCTAAAGTAATAAAGTTATAGAAGTGTAATTGTACCATAGGTACTGTAGATACCAATAAATTTATACATATCGATATTATAATATAAGGTAAACAACAAAGTTTATTAAATTTGTTTCAAAATATGTTTTCTTATACAAATATATCACGTTTGTAAAGAATGTATTTCAAAAAATCATGTTTGACCCAATTATTTTAAGGTTTTAAAGTATAAACTAAACCAAATCGGAGTTTAAATTCAGCTTGTGAACTGTTGTTTTAGAGCATTCCAGCTGTTTTTATTTTTTTGACTATTCAAGCAGTATTGCCTGTTTCTATATAAAACAAATTGATCTATTTAATAATTTAGTTTTTTGTAATTATCATGATACTTGTTGGTACATATACAGTACAAGTAAACGTCACACAACACAAATTTATTACAATATAAGCACAAAATGCACAAATATATTACAATACAAGTACAAAATGCACGAATATTACGGTGATCGATTTCGGTGAACCATGATCACCTTCCTCAGACGAGAGGGATTTACAAGGTATTCCCTCTGGTCTATGAATCCTTTTTGAGAATCCCTCTGGTCTGAGGAAGGTGAACGTGGTTCACCAAAATCGATCACCATAATTTGTGCATTGTAATATATTTATGTATTCTCGGCTTATATCGTAATAAATTTGTGTTGTGTAACGTTTACTTTTTTACTGTTTATTTAATACTGAATACACTAAAGAATGAAATCCCAACATTATAAGTTTTGAAGCATGAACCTTGTAAATAATATTGACAAAATCATAACTCTTGGTTCTAGTAATTAAAAAAAGTCAGGTTTATAAACTCGATAAAATATTTTAAAAGACGATATGACTTTCTAGTGGTTGGTATAGGTTTCGTGGAGCTGGTTTACCAGTTCTCTGAAATTAGTTCTTGTTCTGTTTTCACATGTAGTGATTTCCTTCTTTATATATCTCTGTCTCTCTCCAGCACACACTGAAGTGACTAAAAACTGAGCGAATAGTACGCTAAACAGTCGTTTAAAAGCTTATTTGAAACCATTCACCGTTAGATAGTAGCATAAAATCTATTGCTTTTATCTGTCAGTTTGTTTTTGTATCCAATACATAAAGCTTGCCAGAATGGGTTTCATAACATATATATTTCACAAAATATTGTCCATAAAGAGCCCTTTTCTCAAACTACGTATTGGGTAGTGGAATGTTTTCATTTTTTTATTTTGTATACGTAAAGTGTTTTATTTTTAAATATATCACATAATTTCATAATGGATATTTAAAATTATGCTTGAAGCATTTCTAATTTAAATAATATGCATGTATTAGATTAATATTTTAAGAAATTTACATTAGATACTCTATAAGTAAACCAAGTTCCAGATATATAAGTAGTCCCATAATTTTCAGTTCAACGTTCTCAAGTCTAACACGAGCCATTCCCTGAAGTGAGATAAATAAAGTAAGTACAAAAGTTCTTTCAGGAAAAGTTTCTTAAGTGAAATCAGTGGATATCAGGATATATCTGATAACACAATACTACCGTTGCACCGTGGAGGTTATGATTTATTTGGCAGGGTTTACTGGTTGGGGTTCAAGTTCGGAAATATTTATTAGTTACTAATGTTTTTAATCATTTAACTCGTGCATTTGATATGTAATCAAACTAATTGATTAGGAAAATATGGTATTTTCTAGAACAAATTTAAAAGACTTCATAATCACTGGCAGACGTTTTTCTTACGATGTATAATTAGTTTGTCAAATCAATTTTTTTGTATATAAATACATTCCATTCAAAGATGAGAAGAATAAATATTTAGAATAATGCCGCATTTCCTTTCATTATCGCTGAGGAAATATGAAGTATATGAATACAAACAAATGTATTTGAAGACCATCAATACAATAACCGGCAAATAACAATTTTGACGGATCGTGGAATGACATCATTTTAAAATGTTAGTTCATCACATTTGTATTAAAGTAAGGAAAAATAGGTAGGATATAAATATCATAAGAGGAAATATCAGCAATAGAGACACGCATATCTAAAAAAAATATCATACTACGTTAAAATAAACATTGCACAGTTCTCTTGGAATTAATTGATACGGTTAACACTGTAAAGGAACTTTAAGATAAATTTGAACAGTTCAACATTTATGATTACATATATTTTTAAATGTATATAAATTAATTTAAGTTTGTTATCTATATATAGATATGGCGTGTTCTTTTTTGCATAAATTGCATAATTATTTGCTACAGGAACGTCATTTATAAAGTAATTGAACAGTTTAAGACAAGGAATGCCTTATTCAACTAAATTTAGGAATAAGGAGCCCTCTATAGCATTTAAATTAGGTGCCTGTGGCTTAAAAATGATTTTAAAATCACCACAAGTGACCGAGCAGGTGGGCTGTGTACATGGACAGACTCGCTCACTGGTCACTCACCCAAAGAACAGCCACGCTCAATGTTACTTGCCACCGTTAGCTTGTGATAGCGTCGGATCCCTTCAGTCAAGACCATGGTCAGTTTTTAACTGTATAACTGACTTTAAAGTCCTAAATTTTATCTGTAATTAAGTATTTTTCATTCATCCATCAATTAGCATGACATATGTCATTCAGTAAATTATTTTTTCTGCTTATTGAACAGAATCTTTAAAATAAATTTTGCAGAGAATCTTTATAATAATTGGATTACAATTTTTCTAAGCTCACTGGCAGTATACAGGGTGGGAAAAAAGGAAACGCTTTCACAACAACGTTATTTATTCAGTACGTAATTTGATAATTTAATTGTTTTTAATAATTGTGTTCCATAAAATATATTTGTTATTAGAATAATCTACTTAATATCAATAAATAGTGGGGAAATAATAACTTTGAAATTTAAATGACCGCTACTCTAGAATGGATAAACCTTTCGAAGTCCGGATTACGGCAATTAATTTCTCTTGAATAGACCTTTCATTTGATACCAAACTCGACCTAGGTTTACTTCATGATTTTCGTTCAACTCCTTGTGGGCCGTCCCCCTAAAAAGATGAAATGTCGCTAATGGCGTAAAAAAGGTATGTTCTTTGAAACCATGATCGCGTAGAAAATGTCACTTTTGCAAGTGAAGTCTTACAAAAGTTTTTAAGCGTTTCCATATATTCCCCCCATCCTGTATAGTGGAACAGGTTAGAATTATACCAATATAAGTCTTCTAAAAAAAGTAAATTGACAGTTATATCAATACCTTTTTAAGCTTGAGGTATTTCTTTACTCATTCAAAACTTACGAGTAAAATACTTAATTTTGACTGTTACTCAATTATGTACTTTGGTAACAATTTACATACCAATGTACATTGGTAATCACTGTTACTCAAATGTTGGAGTGGCCATAGCTAAGGGGATAGAGCGTTCGCTTTCCACATCAACAGTCCGGGTTCGATTCCCGACATGACCACTAACAGTTTTTTCCCTGCCGCTCCCGTGGTTCGGAAGTCACGTTAAGCCACTGGTCTCCAGGTTAAGTGTTAGAGAGGGCTTCTTAGCCCTAACTTCGACTGGTAAAATAAGACGAACTTTAACTTTAACTTAGCTGTACGGAGGTTTTTCAGATAAGCAAAACCGAATAGGAAGTTCACACCAGGTTCAGTAATACTTTCTAGTGTTAAATAAGATAAGCTTTCTGTTATCCCCTCTTTTAACAACCGTGTATGCTTATCAAGAGAACGTTATCAATGCCATAACATGGACTATGTCCAAACATTAACATTAGGTTATATCGTAACCGTTTGGATGAAGGCAAGGACATACAAAGTTATGGTAATGCTGGACGTTACCGTTTGTGATATCAGTGGCTGCAACATCAAATTCAATCTATAACATGAAATGTGCAAAATGCTGTATCATAACATAATACAAAATATAGTTACGATAAAAAACTACTAAACTAAAAGCAATAAATGTTCGAACCGCTCCTAAATATCCTTAATCAATTTTATTCTGCTTTTATCAATAAGATAATATTTCACTAAAGTTTTTTGTAAAATATTATTATTCTTTGAGACGCCATTCGCAAACATATGGGTTAATATGAGGCGCGAATAGGTGGCATGTAGATGAACGAGTGTAGTCATTGTTACTAACTAAAATTCACTGTACCTTAGAAAATTTCGCTATTAATAGCCCAATACCTAGGGCATCTAAGAGGCCTAACTTTACGTGGAAACCGAACCACGTAGTACTGGTCTTATTTTCAGCTGCCTGACCAATATGATACTCAATTCTCTTTCCCAACGACATCCGAACCCTGACTACCACCCAACGTGGACATTCTAGCCTTCTTTTGTCGTGTCCACGTCAATGGCAACCATTGAGCGGACGCTGTGTTCAAGTATTAGGAGTACCGATTATATAACGTATTGGTGTAATATAATATGAATTATTAAATATAACTTTACATGCCATGCCTTATTATTATTAATTAAATATTCATATATTTTTAAGGGTGCTTTAACTGAATTTTTAACAGAATAGTTTTGGATAAAAATATAAGGTAGTAAATCATACGTAATTTAATTTTTTTCTATACAGTAATATGATACTTGTATTTGTAGTGATTTGAATAAACAAATAAAAACTGAACGATGATGATACTTTCAGATTAACTTCCAACAGCCTTATAACATTGTAAATTGGGCTCCAATAATTTAACTTAAATAACTGTTAATACTATTAATCAATAAATAATTATTGGTAGGTATTTTATGCAAATAATTTGCCAAAAGAAATTTCAAAGTACCAGTTGAACGAAAGTACCAGTATAATTGGCCAAATTAGTTTGTTTCTTTTTTTTTTTTAGGATTGAAAGAGTTCATTCATTTATAATTTTTCAATAACCACTATATCAGCAGTTACTTTTAGATGTGCTTTTTTTATAAAAACACCAACCTACTTGACGATAAACTCATTAAAACGAAGTAATATTGATTTTAATGATAAAAAAGTTACTTGAAGCAAATAATTTGTGTGCAATATTTACACAATCTTCACAAAGATTATAACTATTTAACTATGTTATAGCATACAGTAGTTGGAAAAAGCCTAACTTTGAATATTACAAGCCCCAGTCAGATTAGCCTCAAATTGTGTATGTTTACATTTTTTAACTAAAAAAAATTTAATTAATTTATTTTCTATCAAAACAGCTTATATTGTCTATCACAATGATCTATATCGTGATAAAGTCATGCTATCTTTTTGTTGTTTTTGTTGTAATTTGAAGAAAAAAGAATTCAGTCTAAAATTTGAGATATTATTTTTATTCCCCCAAATGTCATTAGTATCTTCAATATCTTAAATACATATCCTTAAAATATTGTAATAATAATAGTGTTCGTATAGAACTGATATTTTTAAATGTTTATGTGATATTCAAAATTAATTTTTGAAACATTTCCTAAGAATTATTATCAGAATATTAACTTTTACATTACACTTACAGTAATATCAAACAAAGCAATTAAATAGCCAGGAAATACATCACAATATGTTTTAAGATTATATCGATTACATTTTAAATACACGCTTAAATCAAAAGTATATTTACTGAAAACATTTATGGCGAAACAAGACTATAACAACCGCCGCTGAAATCAATAAGCGAAGCACGCCACTGCCCAGTTAACAAATGTGCTGCATTTGAAACCATTTACCAACAAGTGTCACCTTATCTTGAAACTGCAGGCACCAGAGTCGACTCACACATTCGTGATTCATAGTCCGGAAAAAGGTTTTCAAGTGGCAAAAATGTATTTTTTGAAAACTAACAAATACAAAACCTATAAAATCATTTGCATCAAATTAAAGCAAAGATTAAGAAAGTAAACATTATTTCCAATAAATTTAAGTGATAGTAATTTCCTTTTCAGAACTTGTTGAAAGTTCTAATTGTTTTATTGACCCTTCGTTTATAATGTTATCGTTTTCGTATAGGTCTTACGTTTTTGTTCGTATTTTTATTAGTCATACATGTAACGGGTCTTGCACAAGCTTATAGGTATGCCTCTTTTTATTTTATGAAGTTGGTACTCTCTCAAATATCTTTAGAGTTAGTAAATATATAATAAGATATGATGCATCTGTAACAGGCTTTTTGACTTTGAATTACTCTAATTTATTTTCCATTTTTATTGTTCATATTGTGTTCTGTATTGTTTTGTGTTTTTAAGACAAATTTATTTTTGATTTACCACATTATTGTGGTAAAAACTTATTATTGTGCTTAATTATACAAAATAAATTTACTTATGAATTGAAATTTAAAAAATAATGCTATATTTTAATTCATAATTATATAAAATAAAGATATTTTAAATAATTTTATTTCAATAATAAACTTTGTTTGTAAAAAAGAACGTATTGATACTTTTATTGCACGAATAAAACACAAAGCAAATAATTATACTTCATATTTTATTTTAGCTAAATTATTTAGTTTTTCTTATAATTTTAAAAATAAAAACAAATAATCAGTCACTAAGCAATTAGAATACATAAAAACAACCTTGATAAACTTAATACTATAAGCCCACGCATAATATAAGTTTCAACTTGGACGCATGGAATTTTGTAAAATGTTTACTGTTGAATCCTTTCGAATCATGCTAAATATGGTACTTTAATAATCGACATCACCTCTTTAATTTGTTAACGACGAGCTTTCACTGACCTGCATGGTCACACGCTGATGAGATTGGTCTGAGAAAGTCACACAACGTACCTTTCAAGAGGGAGCAGACTGTTTGTGGAGACCTCTAACAATCTTTGTCACCCTTCATAGATTAATATATATCACTAATAATTACTCTGAAGATTTTGATTACTTACATATTTCTAGTAATTTGAGGAGGTAAGTCAAACTGACCTTAGAAAGGTAGAATTAAATTGCATAGTTTTAAACTCAGGCATTTAACAGACAGCGCCTGCCATTCGTGAATGCAATTTGGGTACAGCATGCATTTTGCCTACCTAGAGATGTCACGGCGGTCTCTATTTACTAAATACTGGTCGGATGCAGTGTTTTAACTACGTTGTACTTGACTCACCATTCACGCCCACACACACATTCAGTGGTGATAACCGTCCCACCCACCAATACACATTCAGTGGTGATGACCCTCCCTCCCACCCACACATACAGTGGTGATGACCCTCCCTCCAACCCACCCAAACACATGCAGTGGTGATAACCGTCCCACCCACCAATACACATTCAGTGGTGATGACCCTCCCTCCCACCCACACATACAGTGGTTATGACCCTCCCTCCTACCCACCCAAACACATGCAGTGGTGATAACCGTCCCACCCACCAATACACATTCAGTGGTGATGACCCTCCCTCCCACCCACACATACAGTGGTGATGACCCTCCCTCCTACCCACCCAAACACATGCAGTGGTGATAACCGTCCCACCCACCAATACACATTCAGTGGTGATGACCCTCCCTCCCACCCACACATTCAGTGGTGATAACCGTTCCACCCACCAATACACATTCAGTGGTGATGACCCTCCCTCCCACCCACACATACAGTGGTGATGACCCTCCCTCCTACCCACCCAAACACATGCAGTGGTGATAACCGTCCCACCCACCAATACATATTCAGTGGTGATGACCCTCCCTCCCACCCACACATACACTTGCAGTAGGGATAACCCTCCCACCCACACATCCATACATATTCAGTGGTGATGACCCTCCCTCCCACCCACACATACACTTGCAGTTGTGAATACCCTACCACCCACACATCCATACACTTGCAGTAGGGATAACCCTCCATCCACACATACACATGCAGTGGTGATGACCCTCTCGCACTTCACACATACACATGCAGTGGTACATTAATATATACTATACCTTAAATAAATTATATATAAATTCCCTATAAACAAATTATCGTCATAAGAAGTTATTAAATACATTTTTTACACACATATGTTTTTTATCTTTTTTAAATTTAAATTGTAAGATGATAATCTTAATAAATTTTCCATCTTCGAAGTTGACATTTTTACAAATATTTTAGTACGTAAACCAGATGATATGAAATCCAGTTTTGGTTGTAATTCCATAACATGTTTGAACTAATGAAATGAAATACTTATGTGAACTAAATAGAGTTATTAAGTTGTTAGTAAAAAATGAAAACAAACCTACGCAGAGATAACTACAGTTTTGAATTATAGCGTCAATTAGGTATTAGGTTGGTGATCAACCTTCTTCTGAGTTTACCATTTATGGACACTATAAAATACCATGTCTATCACGCAAACAGATTACGTCTAAATATTTAGTAAAAAACTGTTATTGTGTGAAAATAAATATTACCCATTTTAATAACCACTCATAAGTCAGGGAAAAAAATCAAATAAAATCTGGACTTGTTCACAAATACTTACAGTTTTAGAATGATTCTTATTCAATAAATGGTTTATGATTAAATATTTGTTTTTAGAACAACTGAAGTTTTTTGGAAAGTTACCCAAACTTGAATTCAGTTATTGTATTTATTATTTGTTCGTTCTGAAAATAGCATTTACTATTTGACATAAAATTACTGAATTAGATACTCTCGTGCGCAGTCGCCTTTGTGAGAATAGCGTGTTCTTACAGCCGCATAGACTCTGTATGTATAATACTATACATAATACAATTATTATAACCCACCCGCCCGCCCATACACGTATAGCGGTATCAATTATTTTATTGTATCTTTAACTACCATGCTTCACAAAAAATACCATGCTAACACGGCTTCCAAGAATTGTTATCATTTTAGAAGATTTTCAAAATGTCCTCCGTTTATTCTACTACACATGCTAATTCCCTCACAGTCGCCTTTAGTTCAATTCATGACGTAGGAGTTGACAAGCTTTCAAAATCCTATTCCTTAACTCTTCTACATTTCGAATTGGTGTGCAATAAATCATTTGCATGATTTGCCCCCAAACATAGTAGTCAATGTTTGACCCATCCGCCCGCCCATACACGTACAGTGGTATTGACCCACCCACCCGCCCATTCACGTACAGTGGTATTGACCCACCCACCCGCCCATTCACGTACAGTGGTATTATTATCACATATTTATTATTATTGTAATAATATAGAAAGAACAATATAGCAACCAAAAGAATGTGTGTACAATTTTTAACATCAGGTACTACTGGGAGATATGACGAAAAAATACATAAAACAAGGCAAAAGAACAAATAATCTTGCCCAAGATCTATCTATACAAAATTCCACTAAAAGGTTCAAAAAAATTTTGAATCACTACGGATGTAATCTAAGAAGAAAAAGTTACTAAAAAAACTCATTCAAAACGGATATAAGGTGTCCAGTGATTAAGATTAATTAAGACAATGAAGTGTAGTAATGATAACGGATAGTAAAGGATGTAATCTTTAGTTAATTAACAGTGAAAGAGACAGATATTTATTAAAGACACGAAGTGTTGAAAATCCTGAGGATACAGATAAGAACACCTTTAATCCAATGTCAAAAAATAACTTTCAAAAAAAGAAAGTTTTGTATTTTGTGTGGTCTTACATGTTGTACAAATTTTAAATATAATCCTACTCTTTGTCACATTGTATTAATTAAAAAAGTTCATACCACAACTTAATCAGACTTAAAAATATAAACAAAGAATTTAGGCCTTAATGACATAATTTAGTCCATGGGATATTCAATTTATGTTAAATTCACCGTTGAACGATTTACCATTTACCACATAATGTAGAATATCTAGGTCACGAAGTCGAGTTTTAGTCGAACCGTTATTTTATTTATTTTATTCTAGAATTTTAGATAAGCTAAATTGATTCCATTGTCTAGCCTACACAATCAGCCACAACAAAGAGAACTTAACTACAAAATTCCTTGTTATGTAGCGCATTGTGGGAAGCTTTTCGTCAATAAAGAAACATCTTGCATTATTTCAAATACGCTATGTAAGAAAATCACAAAAAAGCTTCATTTGGAAATATGAAATAATAAATTTAATTAACAGCAGTTTTCTGACAAAGGCTAAAAAGAACGTCATGTTTACAATCCTCAAAGTTTTTCCCTATTCACAAAGTATGCAGGATACTTTACTGTAGGAGTCATCACTGATAATTTTAAGATTGCTGATGGATATAAAATGGGTTGTATATAGATGCAGCTTTTGAAATTTTTTGACTTTCAGTTATTTATGCTATTTCTAGACGCTTCGCCAATCTTGTTTTTTATCACCAGTGGATAGAGTTAGGTGTAAATTTTCTGAGAAAACAGTGTTTAATCTTCGGAAATAAGTTATATAAAAAAATTTAAAATTCTAAATTACTAAAGATTTAGTTATTCATTTTATCTCCATTATTTTTCATGATTTTGTCATAATTTTAAAAAAAGTTTATGTAGTTTTCATTGCTGAACACGAATTAAAAATATATTTTGGTCTTTAAAAATTATTTCTTGAGACATCGTGGAAAAACACATATTGTGGGCATTTGCATAATGTTAATAGGAGTGATGAATAGTCATAAAACAGGAATACAATATTGCCGGAGGGATGGCCGGCAGGTCATTCCGGTGCCAACCACTCGGATTTAACGTAAACTACGAATTTAAGTTGAGTATATATACAAATTACGATAAGTTAGGTTATGTCTGGTTATTTAAGTGTATTTTTTCGAGGTAAAAACTAATTTTATAGGAAAATCAATTACATATTCGTGTTCAGCGAGTAAAATGGAGAATAAGGACTGGGCTTTTATATTGATGGGATTATTTTAAAAACTATGGGGGGGGGGAGTGTAACGAGCGTAGAGAACCATCCCGTAGGAAAGTAAGGGATGCCGGAAAGTTTAACGTAAAAGATCATTTATAGAAACCAAAGTACAGTGACGAAGAATATTAGACTTTTTATTGGATATTTAAAGGGCTTTTAAAACAATTTAATTTATATTTAATTTAAATATAAATTAAATGGTTACAGATGTATTTATATATATATATATATATATATATATATATATATATATATACTGTATAATATATATAAAACGTTTACGCGTCTTGTTTCGTAAAAATATGAAAATAGAAGTCCGTTACACTTAACTCACACGTTAATTAGCCTTAAATTAGTTTTTTAAACCTCATCAATGTTTGGAATCAACTTTAATCCGAGTTTCCAGTGACCTAAAAAAAACCTATTTCGCTAATATAGTCTTATGTAATATAATCTCGTAACTAACCGTTCTATACTTAGGTTAGAGGTTCAATACTAAATGTACTAATAATTCTAATCCCATAAAACAATACACTACTAATGTGGTCACTAGAGATATTATTTTACACTTTTTTTTAAACACCGAAGTATTTAATTTAAAATAGACTTTTTAACATTCCATCAAAAGTACAAAAACAAAGGAACAAAATGCAATAAAAGAATTGTTTTGACAATGAGCTTGAAAGCACGTTAGATTTACAATCCACACAAAGCTTTGTACGCACTCTCCCGAGCGTGGCGGCTTATTTTATTGTTAAGTAGGAAAACAAAGCAGGAATTGTGGGGATCGGGAAGTTCATGCACAAACCGAATAGCGGCTTTCAGCTTTTACTTTTAAATGTGTTGCAGTTGTTTTAGTTCTACCTCCACCTTATAAATTATTTTAATAATAGAATCAATGAATGTATTTAAATAAATTAAACCAATTTAAATAAATAAGAAATTACTATTGATGTAATTAGCAACATTTGTATTTAATCTACAGGGTATTACAAAAGGTTGGGCTGGCTATGCATTTTCAGATTCTATGTTAACTCTAAGCTAAAAATGAATAGTAATATTCTTTTCTATTTCCGCATTGTTTAGCAGCTAGACGCCATTTTCTTTTTCCATAAAAATATTTATACATTTGTTGTTTTCTTTACGGTTATTACAAAACTCGGTAAATATGTTCATTTTAGAAGGTATTATTTACTAAAAAAGTATTTTTAAATTATCTTAATTAGTTTTAAAATGGTGGACATTTAACTTTTATTTTAACAAATATCTAAAAAACCAGTCGTTTTATAAACATTGAATAGATTTTTAAAATGTGTAAACAACTTTACCTTTCCAATTATACCTCATTATTTAAAATCATTTAAGAAACAACTATTTTATGAATTAACTTAAATTCACTTGCAAACAAATGGCTACTAATTTGACAATATTTGAACATTATGTAAATTAAAGTTAATTCATAAATAGTTATTTCTTAAGCGAGTTTTTCAAATGAGGTATCATTGGAAAGGAAACGCTGTTTAAAAACTTCTTTGTGACACACAATTGTTATAAGTTCAGTGGTTTATAGATTTTCGTTTAAATAAAAATAAAATGGCTTCTATTTTGAAACGATATAGATAATTGCACAATTTTTTTACTAAATAGTACGTTTTATCACAAACCTATATACAGATTTTTGTAATAATTGTAAAGATAGCAACAAAGATACAAATTGTTTTATGGAAAAACAAAATGGCGTCTAGCTGCTAAACAAAGCGGAAATTGAAATAATAGTACTCTTCATTTTTAGCTTAGAATCACACATAGAATCTGGAAATGCATAGCCAGTCTAGTGTAAACCTCTGTATATTGGTTTTACATTATTACTAAACTTCAACATGTTTTATACAAGGAATTGTCCAGTAATTTTGTTCAATTAAAAAGTGATAGAGATTTTTTTTATTTTGTAATCGTCATATTTTTATCTACTTACCTATTACAATTTTCTTTTTTTTAAGTAAGCCTAACAAATAATGGTAAGTGTAAATTATTTGTTTTAGTACAGGGTGTTTCTTTTAAAAAGCAACCCATGATTTGAAATGGGTTGAATTTCATTACAATACTGTACATACAATTAACAACATGCCTTCATAAAGTTAACCCAACGGGTTCAGTATACTAATCGAAAGCATCTTAACATAAAACAAACTATTTTGTTTTGAAATATTCCTCCACAATAAACACTTTCTGGTCTTTGCTCAAAACCATGTTTCTAATCTCAACTTAATGACATTGCACGAAACCCAAATAAAGTGAACCACAACGCAACAATTTAAATCAGCTGATAGCCTAGGAAGGAGAGGAACCAGGGTTACCAACCTATGAACTTGAATTATCTTAAGCCTTCATTTTCTGAATTTGTAAATAGCGTCGCGTTTTAAAGTAACACCCTGTACTTGTATGTAACTGTATTAGTGTGTACTTTCAGAAAACCAAAACTTGTGACAGCTGGGAAACAGTACAGAATGTAGGGAATGTTAGGGAACTATCATTAAGCCTTTATTTCAAGGAAAATGGTCACATTTTAATTTATTTTTATATACATTTGAAATTAGGTAATGGTTTTAAAAACATTATTATAAAACATGAAGTTATCTAATTGCATTTTTAGAAAAAAATTTACTCTAGTAACAGTAAGATGGATATAAACATAATGTATTAAAAATATTATATTAAAACAAAACAAATTTATTTCGATATTAAGACATAATGCATTTTAATTAATTGTTTAACATGTGAACATAAACTACAATGTGTTAACTGCATAAATTACATAATTTTCCTTTAGTATATACATGGTGTTACAAAAGGTTGGACTGGCTATGCATTTCCAGATTCTATGTGTGATTCTAAGTTAAAAATGAAGAATAGAATTATTTCTAGTTCCACTTTGTTTAGCAGCTAGACGCCATTTTGTTTTCCCACAAAACAATTCATATCTTTGTTGTTATCTTTACGATTATTACAAAACTCATTAAATAGGTTTGTGATAGAACGAAGTATTTAGTAAAAACATATTTTTTAATTATCTATATCATTTTCAAAATGGCGGTCATTTTATTTTTTAAAATATCTAAAAAAACCACTTGTGTGTCACAAAGAAGTTTGAAAACAGCTCATTTGAAAATCTCGCTTAAGAAATAACTATTTTGTATTTCTTAAAAGGTGTGGAGAAGGGTGGAGAAATATGTATACTATTAAGTATATCAAACCTCATTACTTAAATATATTTTCTAAATTATTTTACGCTGTTCATCATTCAATGATTGTTTTACTAATTTAAAAAAAATTAATTGTAGGTGATTTATATATGTCTAATATAAAATTTGTTAAAATGTAATCATAATATAACCAAAATTTTGGTGATTTAAAAATCATAGCGTAAAATGCTTATTTTAAATGTTTAATAAACATCTAATTTACAGAATATATTGCTTTAAAATTAAGTTTCTACAGGGGAGTGTATATATTTAAATTAATTATTTTCTATTTTTTATGTGTCCTGTCAAATTTAGGTGTTTAGGTAATCACTGAATGAAACCTACTATAAATAACAGAGCACGCTTGATTATATTTTCAGCTCTCAGTTTTAAAGTAAAACAATTTATATATAAAAAATGTGTATTTTATTTTGATAATGGCCTTTTGTGAATAACACATTTAATATGCTTATATAATGCTTAGAACTAGCCATTAATGTTAAAATGAGTGATTACTATACATAATAATACACTATTAATAAAGTTTCAATAAATCCAACCTATTTTTACGTGATAGAAACAATAAGTTATAAATGTATAATTGATTTTTAAGTTAAAGTGATAATTTTACAAAGATATTGAGTTATTAAGCATTTAATTTTTTTTCATTTTTTTATTTCTAAGACGCCGATCGTAGAGATATGTGTGAATATGGAGGGAGTGGATGAGTGTAGATGAACGAGTGAAGGCATTATTACTATCTGAGTTTGACTTAGCTCAGAAAAGACAATTTCTAACTAGCTCAACAGCCAGGGGAACTATGGGATCTACAGCTTTACGTGGAATCCGAACCACGTACTTTTGGTCTCAGTTTTAAGTAACCTGACAAGTCTTACATTTAGTTGTCTTCCAACACAACATCTAAACCTTGACTACCATCCAACATGGACATACCAAACTTCTCTAGTAGTGTCCTCGTCGATGGTGACCATTGAGCGGACGCCGTGTTGGTATTAAGAGAACCTAGCATATATACTATCACCTACAATATCCTCAACACTTTGTCCCTAAGTAGCTGGATTACAACACTGCACCACTAGTACTAATTAAGTTACTGAGTATTTGTAAAATACAATCGTTTAATACAACTATTGCTACACATAAAACTTATTTATTTGACACATAAAACCTCAACAGGTATTGGATGTAGTTGTATTTCACTAGGTGTCCCCACGGAGCCTGATGTCAGGGGTTACCACCCCAATATATCTTCGTTTGTCCACAACTTTCTGTACGAAAGAATGTACAGTCCAGTTAAGGTAGTACAATCGGTTTTCGGTTAGTTGATTATTTTCACATTTTATAATAAAAATTAGTAATATACCTTCCCATAAGACATTAAAAATAAAAAAATAAAAAAATAATAATAACCACTACATTAAAACGTGTGGCCTTATGAAGTGGTGAATTTAGCTGATTTTAAATCAAGCATAACACAAAACCGGTATAAGTACAAGTTTAACTTTTCATAAATATGTTTTTTTACACTAACTGAAGGGATTAAAATGTTTTTCATTTTTAGAAAATGTAAAAATAATTATATTTTTAAAGGATAAAAAGTGTTATATTTTACCTTTAATATTATAAATATTTTAACATTTTTAAAATGAAAAACATGTTAATTCCTTCAGTTGTATACAATAAAATAAATCAAATGCAATTTATAAAAAAATTAAACCTGCACATTGAATGGTTTTGTCACTTCACAAGTAGTTAAATTTTTGTTCCTGTCTCAAGGGAAAGTACATTACTAATTTTGATTATAAAAAGCGAAAATAATCAACTCACCGAAAACCGATTACACCACCTTAAACTACACAGGCACTATATAGGAGTATTATCACCATGAACAATGATTTTTTACTTATCAATGGTCATGAGCTTGTTGATTAAAAAATCACCTTGATTCTCTTTATGATTAAACTAAGAATTTTCAGTAGGGAATTTAACCAACTATGTTACAGATTAATTATGTTACAATTTCAGTTTAAAGCTATGGAGGTAATACAAGTTTTCGTAAATTTAACATACAAATGTAACTTAATAAAGTTAGAATATATACTAACAATGCTACTAACAAATTATTTATTATAAATTAAATATGATAAACAGCACGAACCTTAAAGATAATTTCAACACACTTCAGTATGTAGGAGCTTTTTTATAACTTTCAAACTTATTTTCTACAGTTTTCTCTTGGGTTCATTGTATTTTTTTAACAGGTTAAATAAATGGTTCCAAATAATTGGCACAAACCTTCCCCCATATTAAACGCTAAAATATCAAAACTTTGAAAATTACCAGTTTGATTCACAAATATGTTTTTTTTGCCATAACTCAAAAACTAGTCAAGCTAGAAACATGTAGGCTTTCCTGAAAATTGAATCAAAATCTTTTTTTTTTTTTTTTTTTGTATCTATTTTTTGCATGTTTTTGCCCATAAAAAACTAAAATTTCAACAAAAAAAAGTGAAAACATTTTCTGGATGTATTGGCTAAATAAATACACCTACATACCAAATTACATAAAAATTGATTCATCCGTTTGGTCTCCAGCGAAGTGCACATATACACAGACAGACACACATACGGACAGAAACCATTTTTTTTCGAAAAAACACTGTTTTTGGGTTCAGGGAACCATAAATTGGATTTTTAGATGAACTTTAAACAAATATTTTTGGACGATCGAAATCTCCATCTTAACGTATGTGGAAGAAAGTAAAAAATTATACTTCTGCTGGTAATACTGTTAATTACAGTAAGAAAAAAACATTTTTACAAGTAATTCTAAAATATGTCAACCACCCCAAACCAAACATAATATACTTACTTCTTATATTTTACTATGATACAGTTGAAAAATTAAATAATATGTTGTTAACTTGTGTAAACTGTTTACAAGTGATTTTATATTACAAAGACAGATGGACGCAGTTTATTCTTGAACGTAATATATTACTAACGTTCTGCTCTCAAACGACGCAGTTTTGTCAGCTATATTTACAGTCTTAGCTGACAATAAACAACAGCTGATTGTGGAGTGGGCGCGGTCGATAGTGTTGGAACGTGCTCCAGCGGCCTCTGGCTAACATGAGCTATGAGGTTCCGAACGTAAACAACATCTGACTGTAGATGATTTTTACAAAACATTTCTTCAACAATTCAGTAAACAAATGTTTAATGTTAGCTAGTTTGTAAATTAAATTTTTGTTTCTATCAAATCCACTATTTTAGAGAGGTGATTTTCTTTTTACCCCTGCTCTGACCATAAACTAATAATCATCAATTTGTTATATTCAAAACAATACATATTAGAATATTGTTTGTGAGTAATGTTAGTGAAGTACGTACTGAAAAGAACAGAAGAGGAAAAAACAAACATTTATATGCTGTTAACAGTAAATTTTCATCTCACAAATTCCCATTCATTCATTTTGAAAGTACCAAAATTACAACCAAAGTAAAAATAAATTTAAATAAATTAAAAATATACATTCATTTCAAAAATCATAAACAGCCAATGCTAAAAGAGACATTAATTATCTTTCTATTCTTTCTATAATATTGATTAGATGTCTCAAATTTAAGGTTTGCTATTTGAAAAGTCACAGTTAGACCTATATAGCAGCCCTTGCCTAAGGCATTGGATGGTTCATAGGGTGCGGATTTAAACCTACCACCCACCAATACACACGCTGCGGTATTGACTCTCCCACCCACCCATATATGAGAAGTGGTATTGACCCTCCAACCAACCCATAAACGTGCAGTGATATTGTGACTCTCCCGTCCACTCATAAACGAACAGTGGTAATGACCCTCCCACCCACCCATAAAAGTGCAGTGGTATTGCCTCTCCCACCCACCCATAAACGAGCAATGGTATTGATTCTCCCACCCACACATAAAAGTACAATAGTATTGCCTCACCCACTCACCCATAAACCAGCCATAAACGTGCAGTGGTAATGACCCTCCTACCCACCCATAAACGTTCATTGGTATTTATTCTTCCAACCACCAGTAAATGAGAAGTGGTACTGACTGGAAACACCCACCCATAAACGTGCAGTGGTATTGATCAATAAATGAGAAGTGGTATTGACCCTCCCACCCACTATAAACGTGGAGTGATATTTTTTATAAGTCGATTTGCACGTAATCAGTCCCAAGACAAAGTGTAGAAGGTAAAATCGACTTTGCATCTTTCTTGGATGAAGTGGTCAGCGCTTACAACCTTTTGATGTGGCTGAAACTTATTTTTTTTTATTTTTTATTGACCTCTCCAGTATTAAGATCCTGGGTTCCCAAACCCAACCCTACCTTATTCCAGGTATAAGCATAATAAGTTTTTATAATTAAAAAAAATAAAATCCTCCAAGTATTACTTTTGTAGTTTATCTTTCGGACTCTGGGGCGACTACTTTAAATACAATCAGAACCATCAGACGAAGTCCGAATCCTATGGCCAACTTAAAACAAAAACACTCTTTGGCACATCTTATGTAAACGAAACCATGATAACTCACTTTAATAAAGAACTCTTCAAACATAAAGCATGGCAATTTCCTAATACGTAAGCTGGGTGGTATCAAATGTATCACTTGCCAATTTCGTACTCTAATTACTATGAAAGTCTAAATATAGGCTACTGGTATTAGAAGAACCTAATGTTGATTCAAAACACAACCTAACCCAAACTAAACCAAATCTTAAACCCCAAACAGTTTTTAAAATCGAACTAGTAAATTTAATATGACTTGACATAAAAGGCTGAAAACATTGATAAAAACTAAAAAACAAAATTATTAGAACTGCTAAAAGAATAAAACGAAAATAAAACTGTTATATATATGGTAGAACTTAATGCAATACGTTTAAGGACCCATACAATACCTTTTGAACAACAAGAAAACAACGTCTATATTAAAAACAGACTAAACAAAACATGAACTGTCTTAAGTTTTAGGTATCGTAAAAAACTTGAAAAAACACGAGAAACCTCTACAAAAGATTTATATCCAATATAATTCGATACTAACGTTAATTTTTTTTTTTAATAAATTAGTAATTCAGACATTAATGAAAATAAAAACAGTTTGGTACTTGGTAAACACTTTTTAACTGTCTAGAGTCAAACTAGTACATTCCCACAACTCAATATTATAAACATTGACTTACGTTGGAAACATATATAATTCAAGTAACCTAACAGATTGGATAGTTTAACCTTCAAATTATAAGGTTAAAGATGGAATCGTGGTATAAAATGTAAAGTCAGACGGCCCCAAAACTGTGAAGCATATTACTTAATTTTGGAAACATGCTTTAAAAACTGAAAGAATTCCTGTCGATTGCAATAAGGCCCTTCTTACCCATTTTATTAAAAAGGAGACTAAACTAATGTTAACAATTATAGACACATTTCTATACTTCCATTATTTAAAATTCTCTCACAATGCTTTTTAGTCGAGCTCAGAAACAATAAGAAAACTAAATCGGGTTTTAAGCAAAAGAGATAATGTTCAAAACCAATAAAACTTTTAACCAATCTTAATGTATACAAATATTTATAATAAAGGTATTATTTGAAAATTTACTGCCTGCTCGGGGCCAACATAATTCCACTGGCCTCTCTTTGTAATTAAGGTGGAGGCTACATACTGTTGCTACATTACATTAAAATAGGAAAACTGCTGTTTTCCAATTTTAATTTACCTTTTTTCAGTTTTTTCCTGGTAAATAAGAGGTGTAATTGAATTAAATACAACGTATTATTGAATCGACAATTTTCATAGTTAGAATTTTACTTAAATGTACATACTAAGTTATAACAGTAATTATTAAATTAGGAATCCTAAATAGGATAATTAATTATCTCACGTGACCTCTAGAGTGTCGATAGAATTATTATTACTAAGTTAGTCCTGTAAAAGGCTAATCATTTAGCTTACTTAACTATAATAATGGCTGTAATAAATAATAACACCCATTCCCATCATATACATAAAACCACAAAGGCTATATAAGCCCAGATATATTCTAGTAATACACATCAAATTTACAATGGTATTATTCAGTTAATAGTCAGCTTAAAGACATCACCAAGATAAAAAAAAGTAGGTCATCATATTCTACTAACTGCGTGCTTAAGCGAATCTCTGTCGTAAAGAATTATAATCCTCTAGCAAGTATATTTCTAGATTAGAACGCATTTAGATTAGAACCTTCTTGGTTTTATATGTCATCATTATAATTGGGCAATTCTAGTACCGTCCATAACAATATTTTTTTTATATGAGTGATAGGAATATTTCTTCTGGACATTCTTTAACTACAGTCGGCGCAGAAATTATATGCACCTGAGTTTGAAGATTGTTTTCTACGAAACCAAGAGAGCTATTAAAAATCCAATTATATCATTGTTTTCCTTGTTTAATTTTGCGTTAAGGCATAAGAATTTCAAAATTTCTTATAATTTTTATGTTTGTTGGAACAAAAAAAGTACCAGAATTTTTACTAGTTTTCACTACAGAACAAATTTACATCATTAGTACTGAAAATTCCGTTCATGTAGAGCTTTTATATTTTAATACGTGGTTGATAGCAATTTTTTCTATAAGTTTTATAAGCTTTAAAATTGTTTGTTTTTAAAAATTCCTATCAATTACATAAAATATTATTTCCTTGGCCTCTAGAGGTTGTAAGATTAATTATTTAGTCTTGTTTTAATCCTTAATACATATATACTTACGATACATCATTTTTATTTGCGTAGATAAATATAGTGATCTTAAACCGATTTCAATCTATTTAAAATAACTTTGAATTCATAAATTTAAATTTATTTAAATCAATATAAAATTACGGCATTTATTTAAACATATGAAAATAATGTAACATATGAAAATAATTTAAATTTATGAATTCAGATTTATTTTAAATCAATATAAATTACTGCATTTATTTAAACATATAAAAATAATGTAGCCTAACTACATATGTAATAAGGATTACAACAAGACCACGTAATTAGTGTTACAACCTCTAGAAGCTAAGAAAACTATGTTTTATGTATTTGATAATAACTTTTTTACTTTGTTACATAAAATTCTAAAATTTATGACAATTATAGAAAAAATTATTATCAACCATGTATTAAAATATAAAATCACCACATGAACGGGTTTTTGAGTAATTATGGTGTAAATTTGATAAACGGTAAAAACTAGATAAAATTCTAGTAAAGTTCCAACTAAACATTTATAAGATTAATGATACATTTAAAATTGTATTGTAAATCTAATGACATTTCGTTTTTGAAAAAATAATGATGAACCATGAGTGAGATATAAATGATTAAGCTTACAAAATGTTTAGTCACAAACGTGTTACATTTAAGAGGCTACGGATTCTCTATTCCGAAATTTTTGTGTCATTCTTGATCTTGTAGACAACTTGTAGACTTATAACGCTAAATGTGTCTAGCTATAACGAACTCTTATATATCTTTTATTTTTTATAAGTTAAAAAAAATCTAAATTTGTAATGCAATTGTGGATAGCTTGTTACACTTACAAATATTTTTTTTTTCAATCTAGTAGTTTTTTATGTGTCTTTGTTTATAAATGTTAAACAGTTACTATTTTATTAATGTTATTGTATCAAATTGGCTTTTTGTATTTTCTTTATTGTGTTTATTTGACATAAACAGGTAATTTGACATTTAAATATGTTAATAAACGATAAAGAATGGTGAATAATTGGATGGAGAAATGTTTTTGGACCTATTTCTCTAGGATATATAATTACCTAAAAGCAACCCCTAAGGTTTGTTACTTTATTTCAGAAACACACTACACTTAATAATAAACTAACTCTGATGTGTAGTTTTAAAACATAATTAAATTAAAATAAAAAAAGTAAAACAATCCTTTAAAAGCTCCCTTTTTAACATATAAGCTGACGTTTTCAAAATTGCTTATGAGAAAACTTATAACGCAGACAACAATAGTCATAAAAAGAAAACAACAAGAGTTAGAAGTTAAACGAATCGCTTTACATTTTGATGAAACAAAAACTGTGTAACTCTTCTTACTGGCGTTATTACTTTAAATACATCTGTAAGATTTTTTCCTTTTAATTTTTCTCTATTTGTTTTGTTAATGTGTATTTATATAACTTTTGTACTCAAATAAACTGTTGTCCAGTTGCTAAGGGATAATATACTACCTGATAAGGGAAACTATTAAACTCATCACACCATAATTTTCAATTAAAAACAATTGCACAATTTTGGAGGCTTAAATATTGAAGTGTAACAAATTCGCACACTTATTAAAATTCACATCTGTATTGAGATTAGCACCTAGGTTTAATTTTATTTTAAATTAAGTAGACACTTGCACATTTTTCATCATTGCAAAAGTTATTGCTATTTATACTGCCAGCTCACATGGGACTGCAGGCCTGTGCGTGAACTTTATCATCTAGTTAAGTAATGACCGTTAGCTCAGTTGGGGATTCGAACCTTGGACATGGCTTTCCACTTTTCAAAGCGATTCAGCCACAAAGCCAGCAATAAATAATATAATATATTTATTGATTAAATAAGTGTCTATTATTGGATAGCGCTGATGGATGGTGCCACGCGCAGGAAGTATCGTTTTACAGTGTAATGAGAGGGTCGATGAAAGAGACCCCTCCCCCTCCCCAGAGCGTAATACAATATACCTCTTCACGACCAACTGGTCAAGTGGTGTGGTAAGGGGCTGCTGGTTCAGGTTTCTTTTGCGATAGTGGCTGGAGAAATGGTCCAGTATACTGGAACGCACTTCAGACAAATCCATCTAAACTATGAATTGCCACACTTGGCAATAGCACTATTGGACTATAAAAACAAGAAGACTATCCACTTATTTGGGTCCCATGAAGCCGAATGTCTTGTCTGATGAAATTAGTTTATGTTCGGATTTCACAGATAGCGCCAATGGTCCCTCTCTATCCCTCCATCCTGAACAAATAGTACGCCTAGCAACGGTAGGTTGAGTGCTTATTTAAACCCAATCACCGTTAGATAGCAGCACAAGTGTGCGTCAACATCAAGTGTTGCCTTCGCAGACAGTCTGTGTCTACAGTAAAAGGAAATACACACTCATAATTCACACTGAAGAACCAAATCTAAAAACAATTCTTTTCTGTTCTTCATAACTGATTAAGATTAAGTTCAGATTTATTTGATGAGTCGAAATGATTATATGGGTATTTTTAAGAAGAATTCTACATATATACTTTTCAAATATGTATATAGGGTATTAAAAATATAATACATTTTGGACGTTTATATTTAATTGAAGTACCACAGTGCGTATGTGTGTGGGCAGGTGGGTCAATACCACAGTGCGTATATGCAATACCACAGTGCGTATATGGGTGGGCGGGTGGGTCAGTACTACTGTGCATGTAATATCAATGTCTGTACATTCTCTCGTTTACAAGTAGAGAGCTACGAACAGGTTTCACAGTAAAATTAGTGTGTAAAAAACATGTTATCACAACTTGATCTAAAAAGAAGACGGTTACTCTTGATTAAAACATGTTATCTAAAAAAACGCAGATTTAGATACATGATATTTGTTTTTTATATGAAAATCAAAATTTTCAAACCAACTTTACACGTGTGAGGGTAATGGCTACTGAAAAATATAGTGGTATTAGCACATCCGTCCACCCATGACAGTGCTAGGCCCGAATACGTGAGTTGTTATTCTAAGGCTAACAAAACGGCAGTCAGTTGTCACTAAGTAACTTTTAAAATACGGACACTATAACTTTCGTTCTGTCAACCGAGAAGCTCCTACAGTGGTACATATCAGGTTAAATATGTGTTCCTTTATCAGCTGATATAGGTTTTCAATATATAAATGTTTCTTCAAGAGTACATATCAGTCAAAATGTGTTTAAATTTTTTATACACTACATAGCCTCCTTATGAGAACCTAGCAGAGTACCAGTCCTTCGTACGGGGTTTACGTTGATTTATATTGTGCTTATTAGTAATAAAAAAAACATGGATGAAATAAGTTACCTTACCTTTAGGTTGTTGAAACGATTTGTAATATGATTATGTTTATAAACAATTGTTTAGTTATTCTAACAGCTGATTGATTGGACTATTATAAACAATTGTCAAATTGGTATTGCCTTACGACTAGCATTGATTCTTCTTAGAGTCCCTGGGGTGATGGCCAGATGGAATTTCAAAATAAAGATATGCCTATGTGTTAACCAGAGATCCTAAGAATGTCTATTAAAAATTTCAGCTGAATGGGTGCTGTAGTTTTTGTGTGATTAAGTAAAACACACGCGCGCGCGCGCGCGCGCGCGCGCACACACACACACACACACACACACACACACACACACACACACACACACACACACACACACACACACACACACCATTAGATTTTTATATAATAGTAAGATTACTTTTCTAACAAGATTCAAACATACATTTGAAAAATATTTTACTGTCAAAACTATCCAGGATAGTTTTTTTAAAAATATTTTTCATTTCTCACATATAAATCTTATAAACAATATATTTTCAGGTGTATTCAGAGTTTAAATGGTAATAATTCTTTTATTTTTGTTAGTAAAACATTTCATATCAACATGTATACCACCCAGTTTGTTTTTCATTGAAAATTATCCATGTACAGCAAAAGCATTTTAGTGTTTCTGAGCAATCACTATCATCTGATAAATATAATTTACTTTTGAGAGACAGAAAATGGATGCCCATTGAGTGGAGGTGTAAACCCAATCCATAACACGATAGCCTAAACCAAAGAGACTTTTAGCGGTCGTAACATTGTAAGGGTTTTATAGGGTCAGATAATGGCAGCTCGTAGACGCCGGACACGCGACAGTGGGCTACACAACACGGGAACACGTGCACAAGAACACGCAAGTAGGGACGTGAATGGACAAGTACTTTGTACCTTTCATGCAAACGTTTTATGAGATGAACAATAACTCAATTAAACTAATTTATGCCACTTTATGTTTGATAGTAAACATAATATATTCGGCTATAAACACAAACATAAATCCAATAAAACGTCAAGATAAAGTCTGGTCAGGTTCTTATAACAATACTTTTAATATTTAAACTGTCAGGCCGATTGTTTAAATACGAGCATTTTGGATGGAGCATAACTAAAAATGACCTAAAAATGATCTGTAATTTTTAATTCCTCGTTAAAAAATTTAAGACTACAAAATAAAAAGTACCAACACACACTCGTACAAGTTTGGTGGTGATGGTTATTGACAAGTACAGTGGTATTGACTTACTCACCCACTTCTACATGTGTTGTCAGAATGTATTGACAAGTACAGTGGTATTGACTTAACCACCCACTTCTACATGTGTTGACATAACGTACTAACAAGTACAGTGGTATTGACTTAACCACCCACTTCTACATGTGTTGTAATAATGTATTGACAAGTACAACCACCTCCAAATTGTACTGGATTGGCAAGTACAGTTGTATTGACCCACCCAACCAACTCTACATGTTTAGTAATGGGTATTGATAAGTACTGTGGTCTTGACCCACCTGCCCACCCCTACATGTGTGGTAATGGCTATATTGACTAGTAAAGGAATTTGACCGTCATGCCCACTTTTACTTATGCAATCGTCGTGGGTATTCACAAATACAGTGGTACTTTCACACCCATCCACCTATACTGGTGTGGTGGTCATGGGTGTTGACATGTACAGTGGTATTGTCCCACCCACTTCTACACGTGCAGTAGTGCTGATTATGATTGAACGAATCCGTTAGATACGTAATTGTAGATGGACGAAGTAGATGGGCAGGGGAGAAGGGAGGTACAGCCAGAGGCAGCACCAAATTAACAGGATGGTTGGATGAGCCGGTAGGGTGGTCGTGGGTCGGTGTTTTCATTTGGAAACAGCTGGTACGTAGTAATTTAGTTTTACAACGGGCTGGATGCCAAATAGAAGCCTCACTTCCTTAGTGTTATTTATAATACCTGGCTGCAATGGATGCCAAACGACCTTGACATTGGCACGCTTTACAAAGAGTAATCTTGTTTACCTTTTGTGAGAAATTGCTAATTTTGGCTGGATGAGGCATGTGCATGTAGCCTTACATATTCCGTAAATTGGCATATCGCAGGAGATGTACATAATTTAATCGAATGAGCACGAATCATACTTAATTCATGGTGAGACTGGACTATCTATCTCACGTACTATGCCCTAAAGTGTTGGTTGTTACTTCAAGTCCAAGAACAAACCGTTACTAGTCCTTACAATCAGAATTATTTAAAAAACCAAGAAAACTAAAACTGTCTTATAGTCAGCTGACAAGCTCCTGAACATCCGGTGACGTTCAATCGTAACATCTTACTTCTCACCTATCAAGATCTACTATCATCTTTGAATTCATGACTGAAGACTTCTTTGATGAAAAGCAAAGTCCTTCGAAGGAGAAGAACTCAGGGATATCTCCGACATCTTTGAAGATGTTCCTCCTTTGAGAGGGATGACATATCCCCACTGAAGTCGTCCTGCAGTATGAGAAATGTGTGCAGGAGACCAAATATCAGACGGAGAAAGTGGTGGTAGTCAACATCAACAATCCTGTAAGGACGAAAACTGCCACACGAGGTTCCAGCCAAGTTGATGAAAAGGTCTCCTCCGAAAATGATACTTCCATCTGTAATATTCTTTATGTTGTCGATAGATATGTGCCTAGATGATTGCTACATGTCCAACAGGAGATTAGATAAAGAGAGCAACTCGTCACTGTGTACGTCAATGCGATTAGAGCAAGTTGGTGTGCATATTCCCTGGAAGCCAATACTGCATACTGAATCCAGACAACACCTAGTCCAAGTTTTCATTTTCGTCACACATTATTCGCATTAGTTTGCGTATGTTGTGCTAACCCTAATTCTGTGAATGAGTCAGAATTTATGATTTAATGGGTATATGTTTAGGTAGAATAATTATTAGGTAACGTGTATGACATTAGAAAGGACTGTAAATAGGAGGAACAATTTAATCTATAACCACTTAAAGTAAAAAAGAAAAAAGAAAATCAAGAAGAGCTTGAAAATTACATCATCATGGCCATAATAAACCAATGCTCGAAGACTTAAAATACCAGCCAGGGGCAAAATATTACTAAAATTGGACGAGAAATAGTAACTGCCTATTCACTTGTTACTATTACTTGTTTGATAATATATGTTCATTAGAAATTCCATTGTTCCATTATTAAAAATATGTTTTAGAACATACTAGCTGAACCCGGCGGACGTTGTCTCGCCTTTCATTTTTTATTGTCATACCAAAATAAAGCAATAAAAAGAATTATAGAAAAAAACAATTATTTATTAAATGAGTGCAAGTGGGTAAACAATATTTGTTGTCTTCTTATTTGGTGTATAAATAAATGTAAAGGTTTTTTGGTGAGCCTACTGTCGAGCAAGCGACGTAGAGCGGTCCATGTGAAAAACATGGATTACTTAAATTTATTGCGGCAACGCGCAATGACTGTCCTTGAGATTTATTAATAGTTATCGCGAAAGCAAATCGCACAGGAAATTACCGAGGAAAAAAGGTTAACACCAAATACAGATCACCTGATCAAGTAAAATTAGTGTGTGCTACACTCTCAAGGTAAAATGTAGAACCACAATAAATCATAACATATACAGTACTGTTGTTGTGAGAACTTCAATCTGCTTATGGCATGTGAAACTACATTAAACCACACAGTCATATGGTTTTTGTAAACAATTCAGATTCTCCATTTGAATAACATGGGATCTTTAGGAGCCCGTGGGGCGGGACCCTGTAGATGGATCTGCATCAAACTTCACAGAAACCATCTCGGGAGTATACAGAACAACATCCTAAAGTTTCATGGCGATCGGTTCGATGGTTTGGCAGCGCATAAACTTCAAACATATATATATATATATATATATATATATATATATATATATATATACAAACATCCTCTTTTATAAATATAGATTTCGTAAGTTAAAAAAAAACTTCAGATTGATATATTAGGTCAAATACAATTAATTGACCGTGGCCTGCAACTGTCTAAAATTAGCCAAGTACAGAAAAAACCTATTTTTTTACCTCTGGTCTGTAATATTAGTATTTTACTTTATAAAATTGTAGTTTTTAATTAGCATAATACGTGTTGGTACATATACAGTACAAGTAAACGTCACACAACACAAATTTATTACAATATAAGCACAAAATGCACAAATATATTACAATACAAGTACAAAATGCACGAATATTATGGCGATCGATTTCTGTGAACCACGCTCACCTTCCTCAGACCAGAGGGATTCACAAAAGAATCTTCTGCTCTGAGGAAGGTGTGCGTAGTTCACCAAAATCGATCACCATAATATTCGTACATTTTGTTCTTGTACTGTAATATATTTGTGCATTTTGTGCTTATATTTTAATAAATGTTGTGTGACGTTTACTTGTACTGTTCATCAAATTATTGTAATCCTTATTTTACGCAATTTCTGGTTTCATAAAACGTCCAAGGAAATATAGCATATATTTAAATATATAGACTATAAAAATAAGTTAAATAAAATTCTTTGGCAGCTATTTAAATTTATTATTTTTACGGTGTGGTACTAAAACTATGAATTTACCCCATCATTACCTGTTTACTATCGAAAAATTTAAAAACAATTACATGATGACGAAAACACACGTTTCTAGGTCACTATGATTTATGTTTTGTATTCATCGTTTTTTACTTTATATACACTTTAATATGTCAGGGCCCATTAGTTGGTCATCAACACTATGAATAACTAAATATTATAAGCCGTAAACCAACTATTCACTATTATAGGCTACATTCCCTTACATTCAAACTTAGTCATAACACAAACAATTTCAAATAACATCTTTATTCGGGACATTTATCTAGCTTTAAAATGAATATAACATAATACCAGGCTAAGACTACGATCTTAAGATGGTAGCAGCTACCATCTTAGGGGTGCACTCTAATATTTACAACCTTACCATCTAGCCACTCAAGCGTATTGTACTGGACTATTTATACGTTTTGAGTATTGCACGAGTTTGTTCATAAGTGTTGATGCCATAAGGGCGTCAAGTTAAAAGTATTTTCTGAGTATAGCTTCGTATGTTTAATTAAGATAGTCAAAATAATTTATTAATACTTGAAAAAGAGATAACATATATTTTGTGATACCTTTTTTAAAATAAGTTCTGAAACTCACATTTCCTTGCTGCATTATCAATATTCAAATATTTATTTATTTAAATGTTTAATGTTTCTATTTAAATTGTTCTGTCACTCGTAACAGTTTAAATGTATTTCTAATAGAAGTAAATATCATAGAAAGAACTATTATTTTCTTAAGGCTCTACTTTAACACACAGAGAAAATAATGTCTTAATCTTATTTTTCAAGTAAGACTTGGTCTTAACATTTCTTTGATAGAACAATATATATATATATATATATATATATATATATATTTAATCTTGTTTTTTCAAGACATATACCTGATTCTCTCCGTAGAACATGAAATTAATCTATTCAAATAATGAAATGTTCAACAAACGCCATTAAAATGTATTTTAACAAGGCCTGTCCCCAGCAACGCTGGTACAGTATCATCAGGCAACACCTTTCTTTTGTGTTGCCTTTGCTGGTGAAATACCTATTAAAACTATATTTTATTGCTTTTTATTAAAAATTTAATAATTTGAATAGATTACATGAACTCAATTTCACCTTCTCTAATAAAATTAATATATTACATTCAATCAATAATACAAGCAAGGTGTAAGTCGCAAATCACAAATCAACAGTTTACTGTCAATAAAGGCAAGATAAGAGTAAAAAAACTCTAATGGCTAAAAAATTAGTAAACTCCATACATACAGAATTATATAGACTTTCAACAATAACATCTTATGGGGGGTTGTTTAAAGCTAAGGGAAGAAGGTAGTCTATAGCTGGAGGAGGAGAGAGAGAGGGCGATTTAAATTTTCAAACGGCTATACTCAACCCTCTCTCTATTTTTATATATCACATATTGCAGTCTCACACTTGGCTTATACTCCAAATAAACAAGACTCGATTGAATAACGTTGTACCATTTGTAGCAAAATCTGAAAACGTTAAACCGAATCTGCTCCAATACTAGGTCCCCACTTTCAGAGAGTTCGTTACACCACCCTGGTGGGGAGGCCACTGGTGGTGGAACAAGATGGATATATGTCATTGGCATTAAAGAAGATAAAAACAGACCCATTAGACTCTAACGTCCGCTTTGAAAGTAATCTTTATCAACCATTTATGGTTAACAAGGAATAATACAAATGTATCTACCAACTATGGATAACTGTACAAATTACATGACTTGTACACATCTACGTATTTGGATTAACGATAAATCTGATAAAAATAAAAAATAAAATAATATTGTCTTTATTAGCAAGCGTTTCTCAGTTTTACATGGACTGCTTTACAGAATAACTTTTGTCACTTATATTAATTAATCTAATCAGGGTCAGTTGCATGATACAATAATAATAAACCTGTAAACATGTAATATATATATATATATATATATATATATATATATATATATATATATATATATATATATATATAGTAAGTATATAATCTACTAATCTATGACACTAATAAAATACAAGCCATGTGGTCTTAAGGGGGTCTGGCCGCAAATTTTTGTTTGCATCTGCGCTTGAAGGCACATGAGTTCAAGCTCTGTATATCAAGAGGCAGAGTATTATAGAGCGCAGGTGCGAAATACGTGAAGGCCCGTCTCCCGACCTCACGGTGTACTCTGGGCATATGTAATTTACTGTTTTGACGAGTGACGCGCTCGGAGACATCCTACCGGGAAGGGAGTTCATCCCTAAGATAACCGGGTACTCCAAGTGTCAAAGCCTTATGGATCAAACAGCAGGTAAGGACTTTGCACCTGGTCTCCATGGGCATCAGGCTTGCGGCATCTCTGCAGGGGGTTATACGATCTCTTTTCTTCAGCCCATAGATGAATCTAATGGCTGAATTTTGAACCCTTGTATTCGGTCTATATCAGATTTTCCAATACTGTTTCTATATGTTGGATAACAGTAATATAAAACTGATAATATTAAGGATTCAACTATTCTTTTTTTCGACTCGTGTGGCAAAAGATCTCTGAACCTGTATAACCCCCGCAGTCTTACAGGGCACAGGGCTCGCTGACACGCTTGCGTCACGTGGTCGGATAGGCCTGACGCCTTCATCTAATGATAGAGGAATTTTTTTAAAGATTTATATACAGAATATGGACTCTAAATTCGCTTTGGAAATCTCAACAAGCACTTAGAAGATTATATAACATGTCAAACAATTAAATGTTATATTCTTTTATTCAAGAAATTGTATCTTAATTTTCATTTTATTTTAAAAACATGTCTTTACCATTTTCGTTCAGCCAAAAGATTACATATTTATTAATAAAAGTATTTATACTTATCAATTATAACTCACTTAGCCTATGATAATAGATTTGTATAAATTTATTTCCTCTTTCATTCAAAGATCCAATAAATTTGTTGCCGATGACTGTATTACTTTTTTGCATATTTGATTATTTTCCTTTAAAAAGCTATATTTTTAAGTATTGATCAACTCAGGTAAAACATTTAGTAAAAGTTGTAACAGTTTCCATTTGCTCAAATTTTAGGCCTAGAACACTTCCAGGTAATGAAATTTCTTACATTTTTTTATGATCAAAGTCCTTCCATCATAACTTTTACAAATCACATAAGCTTAAAGATGTATTTTTTAAATTAATTATAATAATAGTTTGTAATCATTTGCAAGCATGAAATGAAATTCGAACAGTTCCATTATAGAATAATACGAGTAAATATTTATTCAGCATATTCAGATAGATGCTGATACAGGGTATGCGTGTTTTAAGGCAAACATGAATCAATACACTGTGGATGACCTCTGTACTTTAATTGTTAACTAGGATCAACTGTTCCTTAGAAAAAGCTATTTTTCAATAGCTCAATAACCAAGCAACTAAGGTACCTACAGCTTTACGTGGAATCCGAACTAATTAGGTTGGTATATTAAGGGACCTACAGATTTACGTAGCATTCGAACCACGTAGTATTGGTATGAATTTTAGCAAATAACACTCAGTTCTCTTTCCTTCACAACATCCGTCCGGGCTCTGACTACATCTAATACGGATACCCCAGACTTATCTCTCAGTGACCTCATAGATGGCAACCATTGAGCGAACGCTTTGTAATTATTAAAACGACTGAGAACAGACATTGTCACCTATAATCACCACACACTTCTTAGTTCCCATCGGCTTACAACACTACACTTACTAGTGCTGATAAATTGTTTCTTATTATTATTATTTTATTTTATTTCCAATAAAATTTTAGCTAGTTGGGAGACCGACTGGTGTAAGGCCCCAGGACTTCAAACCTGAGCCAGAGATAGTCCAAGTTCTAATCCTAGCCTTTACAGTTAGTTTTTACAGTAGTATTTCACCTTGTACTTTATTTGTTCACTCCCTTACTATATCTGATAAGTTTTTCTCGTATATTAAATGGAAAGATCGACTTCTTCTTCTTTATATATATATATATATATATATATATATATATATATATATATATATATATATATATATAAAGTGTAAGTGTATCGTAGTTAGTTTGTTTCTTTATTCATACCACTAATTATCAGTTCAGAGGTAACATTTTGTTTATATGTATGCCTATATTATAACACTTTTCCCATTTACAAGTATATCAAAGTTTGGAACGTTTTCGTTAATCCACTACTTTTTCAACGCAATTTCGGTTATGTTAGGTTAGGTTAATTAAGTGGCTACTAAAGTTGATCACAAACTGGTAAATCCAATGACTTACCGGTGAATGCGCTCTCCGTGTGTAAGTTCTTGGAAAGTATTAAGATAAGGCTACCAGATTCTTGCGGATAAGAAATACCCCAGTGAACCTAAAAATGAGTTAGGAATTGTTTTTAGATTCTAATAGAATATTTATTAAGTAGTAGAGTATTAAGGAAAACACAGATCATAAAGTTTTTCTCAGAAATATGTCTAATTCATCATAATAAGAGAGTTAACTGCTATCCCACTTAACACTCCAATTAATTGTGCCAGTTTAAACTGCATTCAGCGATGCACTTGAGTGTTCTCTTCGTTCTCGTTATTGTTGTACGTCATTGAGGCAATCTACCAATTAGCCTAACAGCTGTTCGGAACACGACACATCTCACACTCGATGTCTTCCCTACAGTCCGCAATAGGACTGAAGTGGTGTTTAGATATGGTCCATATTAAATTATCATGGTCCATATTACAATATCATGGTACATATTACATTATCATGGTCCATATTAGCGTAACAAAATCAGTTAGATTAGTAATATGTAGAAACGTTATCAACAATTAACTTTTCCTCGTTGTAACATTCAGCTCAATACTTTTATAGACGATTAAAAATCGTAAAATAGTACAAAATTAACTATTTATTATTTTTTTACAAAATAACGTTTCTTTCACGTACCTCGTCTACTAACGTCTCCTTATATAGGTTATATATTATATAACTCAGCTTTATAGTACGTTGGATTAATAACTTCTGAATGTCGTGATTTTCTTTTAGTGAAGTATTGTTTCATTATTTCGGATCTTGCTTTCTACTTTAGATATGGTGATTGTTCTTTTGGATTTAATTTTGAATTTGAATGTTTTTCTCGTTTTTTGTTATCTTTTTAGCAGCCCTATCTAGTCCTCTGTTTCCTTAAACCAGTTTGGTTTGGTCTACTATTAACATCTATCATTTTCTTTCTTGCTGATTTATATATTTTGTTCTTTATTTGCATATTTTGTTATAACTGAATATTTTTTATATTTTGAAAGAAGACATGACCGTCTGAAGAGTCCAAGATAATCTATAAGCATGTAGCTGTTTAAGGGGTTTCTTTCATTGATATGAGTTAATATCGAAAATAAAGAAAAACACGTTAATTTAATTGTAGAAAAATGTAGCTAGCTAAAGATGAGAGAGATTTTATACTTGTCGAAACGTTGTGTTTGTTTTCAAACGAAGCGTTGGGAATCTCCAAAATGTTTACTTACCATAAAACATGAAAGGCCAACAATTAAGTTTCAAACAACAAAAATGTCTTAGAGTAAATATTAGAACAGTAAATTTTTTTCCAAAAATGATAAATTTATAATTAGACTTTGGACTTGTTTTGTGATAAAACTTAATTTAATCATTACTCTCCTTAAAAGATTCAAAATTACGTGACGATTCGTAAGTTGTTCGACTAAAGAGCCGAACAGTTGAACTCATCTCTCCATTGAGGGGAATTCTAGACTAAAAGCCATTTGATTAAAAAAATACAACTGCACATTTAATGAACTACATTTACAGGCCAACAAAAAGTTTGAATTTTTTCCCCCTTGAGAAGAACTACTCAAGTATACATTTAAAACCATCGTGAGAACTAAAGCCAGAAGTTGGGTAGTTATCACAAATGACATATCCTATTCAAAACATTCCACTCGGTAGGTGGTGAGCTAATGCGATATTCTATCCCTTGTTGTGGGATGTTCATCCCTCCCTTCCCCGAGGTAATTCCAACTTCGGAGACCCTTAGGGGCTGACAGGAGGAGAATAAGTAAATACGCAATCCCTCAAGATGTTTACTGCCCATATATTCAGGGTATGTATCAATATGCCTGTCATTCACATAAGGGTTAGTCGTATATACCCTAATAAGTTGTGTGTTGGTGAGGTAGAAACAAACTCATAACATGTTTATCAGTTACAAAAATGCAATTTTTTATTATTAGAGCAGCTGGACCACAAAAAGTGGATATTTTGGGGACAGTTTAAAAATATTTATTGCAATACGCCATCACGCCACCCCTCTTTCTAAAGGTCTTAGTTACAGAAAATTAACAACGCAAATATTTAGAGGTATCTATCACAACATTGTCATGACTGTTGGCACATAAACATCATACAATTTTTTTTCAATTTTCGTAACATATAATTGGGGGTGTCGCCAGACCATTTTTAGTAATAGTACATAGAAATATTTTTAAAAGTGTACATGTACATTATCGGTATTGGACCGCCGTTTATGAAAGTGTTCGGATAGAAAGCTATTAAGTGAGTAGTTTATTTTCTTTTACCAAGATTTCTGAATTGTTCACAAAATATAAAATTTTTATTTTTTTGGTCCTAATGTTTTACGTATTAAAAAGTACATTTTTATGCCCTGTTAACGTGCTATGAGCTTAGTTCTCTACATCAACGCGTTAGCAAGTATTCGGGGTGTTTTCAAAAATTCATAAACTAATAACAAAACTAACATAACTTACATACAATACTTATTTCGTGAAGTGTTAAAAGCAAAAGATTGTTACAGCACTTTTAGAATATTATTCTATGATTCCATTTTGGAATATTCATTGGATGATTCTAAGAATCAGTAAATCTGTAGGAGTCATTCTAAGACTAACTAACCTAGTAATTAATATATGTAAGGAATGTTTTTGTTTATTGGTGAACATTTCTGGAGTAATTGTTTGTCGAATAGCTTCAAATGGAACTTTGCTCTTCTATCATGTTCGGAGTATTCTTCTCTACAGCTGAAAGTAATACGTATAGATCCAAAATACATGGAAACAACGTTACAGTAATATTTGTTTACGTTAGCAACTTACAATTACATAGAGTTTGGTATACGTAATTACAAAGAAGAAATATCAACGTGGAGGTCATGTAATTTTGTACAGATTGAAGTATTTTTAACGATCTATCAGTTGGTCCATGTAGGGTGAAAATTATGAAATATCACGTTTAAAAAAATAATCAAGCATTTCAGTAATAAATTGGAAACTTTAAGTTTCTCTACGATATGCAGAGAATAACGTTAAACAAATAAATTAAATGAAAAACTCCTTTATTAAAGGAGCGAAGTTAGGACTGTAAAGTCCTCTCAAAATACTTAAACCCAAAATAAATGTTTCAATAACGCATATAATTAGCATATTTAGGCCTTTTTTTTTACCGAGTGCCCTATAGGGAGGCGGAATAAAATTTGTCTAAGTCTTTTGTGAAATGTAAGAGTTGATATGAAGATGGATCTAATCAGCCTATTTATTTCTTTGTTGGAACGCTTCCATAACGAATTTGCAACAGTTATCTGCTTGGCCTAAAAAATGTTCTTAAAATTTAAGAGTTTGGAACCATATTCATACTAATAGTACACTAATTATAAGATAAATAAAGTAATAAAGAAATGTGCACTTTTTGTAGTATGCCTACAAATGTATATTCATTAATATTATTAATCTGTTTAGAAAATATACTGCAGCCTACTTAATCTAAATTAACTATAAAATTATTGTTATCTATATTATTTTAAACCCACACATTCGAGCCAAATCAACGATATGCATATAATATGGTCAATTTAGATTAAACACTTATAGAATAAATTAAATTATATCATGTAGTAAAGTAGTTCAAAAATAACCAATCTATAAAAGGATATAAAAAAATATGTTATACTTAAAATAAAATTATGCTAAGCTAAAAAATATATATCGTTTAGAAAATATGAACTATATATATCCAGTTACAACTGCAATAAATTACAGAACCCAGAACAATAAAAACAAATTGGCTATAAAAGACCTTTACGTCTTCAAAGCGCATAATAAGATGACATATACGAGCTTCTGAACGATAAAAGGCTCTCAGTAACAAGCCTATTAAATTTCCTTCAAGACATATTTATTCACTTCAGCCTTAATAAGTATTTAAGATCCTCCTTTTTGTATCCTTAAAGAGGCCAACTTTTTGAATAAAAAGCAGCCCTTTAAAACTCGTTACAGGCGTAACTCACCTCCAAGAGAAGTTAGAATATCCATCTAATTAAAAAGTTCAGAACCCCCTCACTGCGCCACCATCCCTGGGTCTACGTTCACTCACAACACACTATATTACACAAACCACTGTACTATCCTTGGTTGTATTATGTAACACTGATAATGTCGATGTATCCTGAACCTTTGGAACAGGCGGTTGGAACGTTATTGATTGAATGATATCCCTGCTGTTCCCGAAGGAATGTTGTTACCACGCGCGACAGTAAGGAGAGCACAGTCAGTACGCCTCGTAAGATACGTAAATAGCACGATATTAACGATAACTGCGTTGGGGGCCGGATGACAGCGGCGGGTCGACACTACCTCCTCCTACGACCGGTGCGACTCGACTGACAGCTACTCCGTCACGTTGGGGGTGGGATAAAGAGGAGAGGCAGAACCTCCCTTCAGCTCTGCCACTACACAGACGCTAACTTCCCCGCACTAGTTATACTGGTAAAATTAACAAACTGAAGTCGAGGTGGGGCACTTGAAGCCTTGTTCATGACGGGTACAATTTTGTAAACTAAATCTAGCAATATATGATAAATCGTTTTAAATATGACAGCTACTCGTCATGGAATATTAAGATGAAAATATTTGCTTTTTATAACACTAACAAAAGAAAATTGGTTTTATATTCATTTCGAAAATTAATAGTGTTGTTTTATTAAATAGTTCCTGATTTCATTAAATATTATTTTATTCTCTTATTCTTATTCTCTCAGAAAAGAAACGCGGGCATAACTTTGTGCCTATTTTAAGGCGAATATGAATTTTATTGATTACATGAGTGTAGGATGAGTGTTTTTCCGTTAATTCACTACTACTACTTTTTTCTGTTTCTTTACTACCGCCTAATAATACTTGGTTTTATTTAACGAGAAATCATGTAATGACTTAGATAATATATTAAATGTCCCTAATTGTCATCACCAGAATCTTAGATTTACCAGTGAACTTGAATCTATGAATGCAATCAACTTTTTGGATCTAAAGATAATTCGTGATTGTAACAAACTTTCATATAGAATTTTCAGAAAACCTACTCAAACCAATTGTACAATAAATAACAGTTCTGTCCATCTCCAATCTCACAAAACAGCTAGCTTCAGGAGTATGTTATATAGGGCGTATTCAATACAATTAAGTAATGCAAGTGGAAAGCAGGAAATAATATAATAAAATAAATAGCTATTGCAAATGCATACAAGGAATCAATCATTGATGAAATCGGAAGTAGAATAAAAAAGAAAATAGAAAATAAAGTTCGTGGCGATAAGCGAACAACACTTAAAAAAGAAAAATCTGATAAATAACAAAAGAAATATGTATCCTCCACTACAATGGATCGTTTACGGAAGTAGTTGCCAATAGATTGTAGAAATTCAATTTATCAGTAGCTTTTAAGTCTTATAATACTATGTCCAATATTTTACACACAAATACTTAAAGTGAGGATAAATTCAATAATTCAGGAATATATAGGATTAACTGTAATGATTGTAGTATTTTTTAAATAAGTCAGACTGTAAATTTTAAAAAAAGATATAAAAACCATGCCTCTGCTTTAAAAAAAAAAGAAACCTGACAAATAAAATGTAACTAAACATCTTCTGAATTATTGTACTCACAGTTTGAATAAAATAGATGTAGATATTCTAAAATGTTGTAATAAGAGTAGGATTATGAATGCATGGAAAAAGTTATTTATTTTTGAATAAAACTTTAATGATCGAGATAAACTAAGGAATTAACAGGGTAATTTTTATTCCGAAATAGTTTTTAATAACGTATTTTCAGCGATTAAAATAACAGAAGTAACAGCCAATAGGAATTAGCCAATAATATCACAGCAGCCGCCATTTTGACATTTCCAGCCAATAGGATCACGTGATCGTAGGCCTATAAATTGAAATGTAGAACCCGTTTTCTATTCTTTCGTGAATCCCTATGGTCTGAGGAAGGTGAACGTGGTTCACCGAAATCGATCACCGTAATATTTGTGCATTTTGTACTTGTATTGTAATATATTTCTGCTTATGTTGTGTGACGTTCACTTGTACTTTATTTGTACCAATACGTATTATGCTAATTAAAAAACTATTAAAAATTCTAATGCTCCAAAAACCCTTCCTCACTACTTTTTAGGTCCATTGTGATATTCCTTATTTGCTAGGAATCCGATAACGCTAGCCTTGTCGCTTTCCAATAATTTTCTACACAAAGGGCGCATTCGGCGGAAAGTCAATCATTGGATTTACCAGTTTGTGATCAACTTTAGTAGCCACCTAACCTAACATAACCGCAATTGCGATAAAATAAGTAGTGGTAGTGAAGTAACGCAAAAAGTAATGGTAGTAAATTAACGGAAAAAGGTGCGGAAAACTAGTAATTTTTGTGACCTATTGTATACTGTTGTGTCTGACAGTAATTATTTAAATAACCGAAATATTTTATATGGTTTATTGCGTAAAATAACCAATAATTATTAATTTTAAAAAGGTTCAATTTGTTAAACATTTTGACTTAGAAAAGCGGACCATAACCTTCACGTAGAAAACAGATATATATATATATATATATATATATATATATATATATATATATATAGGAATAATCGTGAGGAACTATAACATTTAAAGAACAAGACAAAAAAATTTGCTAAGACAACGCAATTATGAACTATACAAATTTTATTTACTTGTATAAAGCAAGAAATAAGTCTAATAAAGATACTTATACATTGTTCAATGAAGTCGAAAGGAGGAAGATTCTCAATTTTTTTCTTCCATAAATGATAAACGAAATAAAAATTGTAAAAGCAGTTTCATTACTAATAATTATAATAATTATAAAGAGAATACTCACAGTATTTATTACTCATAGTCTAGTTGCTACGTTAATAAGTACATTATGCATTGATTAAAGTGAAATTTTATATAAGACGCTTTTTTTAGAGTAATACATTTTGTAAATAAGTATTACTTTTAATAAATGTTAGACTACTGATAAAAGGACTAATATATGACATTACACTTTTTAGGGAAGAAAAAACATGAGAGCAGGCTCTCATCTTACTAGAAAACAGACCAATACTGCGTGGTTAGGATTCCACATAAAGTTGTTGATCGCTTAGTTTACCTGGCTATTGGGATTTAAGAAAACGACAATTTCTAAGGAATAGCCGACTTTAGTTAGTAACAATGACTACACTCATTTATCTACTCTCAGCCACCCCTCATATTCCCTTATAATGAATAATTTACGAGTATGTAAGAACAGTACAGACTGCGGTAATCATATTTTTAATTGCTTGATAGTTGTGTATTTTCTACTCACCTTGTACTAAGAACCACTTCAGTGATTTAATTATGTCAATTTAACATGGCGCTAATAGTAACAATTGTAACAATGAGTGAACTTACATTGTTTGCTTTACAGGTAGTTCCACTATAACGTTTACCTGAAGTGCTATGTGCTGAGTGGGCCAACAGCTGGAGGGGAACTGAAGTGCCTGAGCACTTCACCTCAAGTACACACTTACTGCATTTCTACACCTACTCACGTAATGCGTCAAAATCTATTAAATTAGAACCATTTTGTTAATCAGTGTCTTGATTTAAATAAATAAATATATCTATTTATCTAATTCCAAAAGGAGATTGGTTCTGATGAAATATCTCGAATTTGGGAAAAAGATAAGAGAGTTTGATTTGATTCATTTTGAAGCTAAGTGCCAAGGAAGGAAGGTGGATAAATGTTATAAATGAAAAAAATAGCTTAGGCTCCACCCCACTCCTCTAAAAATAGCTTAGGCTTCACCCCACTCCCCTAAAAATAACTTAGGCTCCACCCCACTCCCCTAAAAATAGCTTAGGCTCCACCCCACTCCCCTAAAAATAGCTTAGGCTCCACCCCACTCCCTAAAAATAGCTTAGAATCTACCCCACTCCCCTAAAAATAGCTTAGGCTCCACCCCACTCCCTAAAAATAGCTTAGGCTCCACCCCACTCCCCTAAAAATAGCTTAGGCTCCACCCCACTCCCCTAAAAATAGCTTAGGCTCCACCCCACTCCCCTAAAAATAGATTAGGCTCCACCCCACTCCCCTAAAAATCCAATGTTTTAATCACCACACTACTTTAATAATGCACATAAAAGATGTTTATGTTTACATTGTTCATGCTAATGTAAACATTGATTATATTTACTGTGGATATAAAACAGTATTTTTGTATATGATGAAAAACATATGCTTTAAAAATTCTAAATATTTTTCTGTTGCTTTTTATAATCCTTTTAAAGTAGTTAAGTAGTAACAAGCTGAACACGAGCGCAGCGAGTGAAAGGGCTGTCAAAGGAGTTGTGCAAGGTTATCCCTTAGTGTTACATTACTAGGGTTACCCTGCAATGTTACTTAAGTAGTTAGACAGACTTGTGTTTCAACCCATGAGTGGCACGATATAAGAACTGACTTGTCTACATAACACACAGACAAGAAGTTAACCACTACACGTGTATAGGTGGGTGGGAGGAACATCACTAATGTAGGTGCTTGGGTGGATGGGAGGTCTCTCTGCTATTGTTAATTTTTTAGGTCAGATTCCGTTATATGCCCCCCCCCCCAATTGAAACTATATTTTATACAGCTGTAATAATGTAACCTGACCTAACATAAACTAACCTAACCTTTCTTAACATAACCTAAACTAACCTAACATAACCAAACCTAACCAAACCTAACCTAACTTAACATAAACTAACCTAACCAAACCAAATCTAGCCTAACCTAACCCCCCCCCCCCCACTTGTATTTGAGGTGCAAATGACGGAATGCAGCCCTCATTTAAATATAAAGGCAACATATCGCTATTCTGAGGAGGAAAGCTAATCAGTATATCCTGAAACCTTATATCCCAATTTTAAAGTAGTCTAATACTACTAAAAATGGTTTTCAAATATTCTAGTTCCATCAGTTATAAAATAATTTCTACCCACCGTTGTATGAATGGTATGAACTAATGAATAAATGAACAAACTGGCGGCTGGGGGTAGGAGTAAGAAGGCTCTTCACAAGTTAATGTTTTATATATAGCCACGGGCAGGACCCCTCCCTCCAGCTGCCATCTTAACTAACCAATGATATATAGTCCTTTTTTGCGCTTCAAAAATACCGAGGCCCCCTCCCATTATCTAGTAAACGTTTCTCACGAGTCATCCCTCGTGTTTGTTGTCATAATCAATCTCCCCATGAAACCCATCCCTTCAGAATGCACATTGTCGGTAACGAAATATGAAAGTCACTCTCCGTTTCATTTATTGAGTCACATTCTCTTGTCAGGTTTTATTATTGTTAGTGTAAACAAAAGGGTTTCTATTACATTTGGACTTTACTATGTAATTATAGTATTGTTGTTGAAAATATTTAGGGTTGTAGTTTTCAAAAATTGTTCTATCATGTTTATAAAGTGCATTTATGATACTATTCATTGTTCAGTTTACCTTAACTCCACTTTGGCACTACAACTAACACCTTCATCCCAAATGTCTTCTCTTTATAAAATAGGCCTACCATTTTCAAACATTAAGATTTTTTTTAAACAATTTCCACGTAACAAAAAGTGGATTCTCATAAAATATGGGCCTGATTCTACCCAATGTTGATTTAAAGCTTCAGCATTGGCAAGGCGTCTAGAAAGCGAAATGACTAGTTTTTAATTTAGATATTAAAAACTAAAAAAATCTAAACTTTGAAAATTACCAGTTTGATTCCCAAATATTTTTTTTTTTTTTTTGCCATAATCCAAAAATGAGTTAAGCTAGAGACATTCATTTTTTACTAAATGACTCATATTTTAAATTGAAATTCACATATTTCCTCTAAGTTTATTTACAATTGTTAAAGCTGTTTTTGAGAAGATTCCATTTTTGTTTGTTTTTTCCCATAAAAATTAAAAAACTGAAATTTCAAGAAAGTGAAAAATGGTCCTCAAAAATGGTCTAGATACGAGTTTTTATAAAATTTATCGATCCGTTTCGTCTCTAGTGAATGGCACATACACACAGACATACATACGGACAGACACCAAAATTTGTCTTCGAAAAAGCCCTTTTTTGTGTTCAAGGGATACTAAAATGGAATTTTTGACCAAATTGTAAACAAATTTATTTTTCTCCGATCATAATACTTTCTCTATGCTAACGCATATGGGAGAAAGTAAAATGAAACCTTCCTTTTTTTTAACATAATCAAACATTTACTTTAATTGTGTTAATTAAAATGAGAAAAATATAGAAAACAAACCATCTAACACAAAAGCACAGTCGTGGGCTATCCTCAAAGTACTCTCCCCCTTTACAACCTCCCCACGTGGCTACTCATATTCGGCCAGTAAATCTCAGACTTAATATAGTTTACTCCGAGAAGAGTGCTTGTTTGTCTAATTAAAACTACTTCACTTTGGTGTTGAGAGCTCTCGGCACTAAAATAACACCCGTGTTTACGTCGGCACCACCTGACACAAGCCCTGTCAGGCCTAACGAGGAAGTGCAGACATTCCGTAACACTTCCTGCATTGTTTCTGTCATTGTTAGTCCGTATGAATCTATCACTAGGTTTGTAATGAACAAAAAACAAACGAATTCAGTGTGATGATAAATAAATTCACAAAAATACCATTATCTCTAACGTCCACCTACAAATTAGTAGGTAAATAAATAAATAAACTTTTTATTGCATAGTAACAATTTTTGACATGTCATGCAATCGTCAACATAATATAAGTATAATATATAAAATGTATTAAAATTCTAAAACTAAACAAAAAAAATTGTCATTCACTCCACATTCAAATACATATATTTCTAACATTCATACAGCCACAATCAAACTGCCTTCCTGACCTGCTATTTAATCTTAATCTTCCCAGCGACTCATCATGAACTCATCCACAGAATAGAACGCTTTAGACACCAAGATGTGTCTAAGTCGAGTTTTGAATTAAGTTTGGTTATTAATTGGAAATCCTTCAGGGAGTTTGTTGATTAGTCTGACACCAACCTGATGTGGCATGTGGTCTGATAGTGCCAATCTATGTTGCTGTGTTCGGAGGTTGTCCCTGCCTCTAGTGTAGTATTGGTGAACGTTTCTGCCACGAATCAAGGAAGAACGTGATCTGCAGTATAGTATCACCTCATACATATAAAGGCAAGGTAAAGTCAGCAATTTTAACTCCCTAAAATAATTCCAGCACGACTCTCTGTGGTTCAATTTAGCAATTATTCTGACAGCCTTTTTTTGAAGTTTAAAAACTCTTTCCATTTTGCTTTTTGCACAACCTCCCCAAAGTCTCACTCCGTATGCCAGATGTGAATGTACCATGCCATAGTAGGCCATGATTAAGACGTTGGCACACAGAACTTTGCAAGATTGCGCAATGCATATATGCCTGAAGCAACTTTACCACAAACGTGGTCTATATGGTCGTCCCATGTCAGTCCCCTATCAAGGAACATTCCAAGGAATTTTGTAGAATTTACCACCTCTAAAAGAGTGACATCCAAGAATACATGAGGTTGAGAATGGAGTTCCTGCTGTCGGAGACAAAAACTGATTACGTTGGATTTGGTTTGGTTTGATTTTAGATTCAGTTCACTGAAATGTTGAATGCAAGAACTTAGCTCTATAAAAGCTGTGATTTCTAATTCTTTGGATGTTTTTCCTTTAATACAGAGACAGAGAGTCGTATAATCGGCATATTGAATCAGTTCTCCATTCTGGATCACTGTATTCAATCTGCAGACATATATTAAAAAGGAAGTGGCCCTAGGACCGAACCCTGGGGGACTCCATGAAGCATTCTATTTTTATTTTAAGTTACATTTGAAATCTGTACAAACTGGTTCTGATCTTTAAGATACGAAGTTAGCCAGCTGTGTGGTAAACCTCTAACTCCAGATTTTTTTAAAAGGTGCAACAGTGTCTCATGATGCACACAGTCAAATGCTTTGGAGAGGTCAAGAAAAATACTAAGCACTTGTTCTTTACCCTCCAAGCCATCGACAACAGTGTCTAAAAGTTTATTGATTGCATAAATTGTGGATCTTTCCTTTCTAAATCCAAATTGCTCTGGATTTAATAAATTGTGACTCTTAATGAAGCTTGAAAGTCTATCATAGAAGATCCTTTCGTAAATCTTACTAAAGACAGGAAGAATTGAAATTGGACGATAATTGCTCTTGAGTAAAGGGTCGTCTTTTTTGTAAATTGGAATAACTTTTGCTGTCTTCAAAAGTGACGGAAAACGTCCTGATTCAAATGAAAAATTTATCAATTTTGTGAGTGGCTTCAGCAAGTGCTGACAGCACTGTTTTAAAAGCCATACAGACAACCCATTGGCATCGCAGGTTTTTTTGGGCGTAGTCTCTGAATGGCACTAGCCACCTCCTTCTCACATACCGGGGTCAAGGCCATAGATGCAACTGGTTCTGAAATATAGTTTATGAATTGGGGTTTGTTATACATTGTGTCCGGTAAAGCTGCAGTGGTAAAATATTTGTTAAATTCTTTTGCTACAGTTAATTTATCTTGAACTATTTCTTCACCAATTTTTATTTCAATCGGTTTGGATTTATTGAATAATTTTGACTGTTGTGCTGACGAGTTGATAATTTTCCAAGCGATTTTTGAAAAATTCTCACTATTGCTCAAAATTTTATTGGCATCATAGGCTTTAGCAGCTTGTATGACTTTTCTATAAATTCTCCTATAACTTCTGAAAAAGGTTCTGAAATTTTCGTTTTGGGTTGTTACAAATATTTTGTTAAAGAATTTGAGTTTTTCTCGTGAAATAAGAATTCCCTTGGTTATCCAAGAACATTTTTTCGGGCGTTTTGACTGTTTTGCATTCTTGAAAGGACAGGCTATGTCTAAATAATAAAAAACTCCATTGTGAAAAGCATGATACATGTCATCAACATTATCATAGCTGCTCAAGTAGTGCCATGTCTCACGTTTTAACAGATTATTGAGTAGACTGGCGTTTTGGGAATTAATTTTCCTGGCAATAATAACTGGTGAAGATTGGGCTTCCAGAGTGCATCCACGAACCACAACCCCGAGTGCATAATGATCAGATACGGCAGTGTTCAAAACAGAGACTGTCGCATGAGGTATGTCAGTAATTACGTTGTCGATGGCAGTACTCGACATAGCAGTCACTCGTGTAGGTGAGTTCTCGGACCAATTTAAATTGAAAGTACTTAAGATATCGCGAAGTCGCTTTGTGAGGGGGCAGGTGGGTTCCATTACATTAATGTTGAGATCTCATAGTAACAAAAACTTAACTGATTTTGAAAATAATGTATTTAATAGGAACTCTAACTTGACCAAGAAAGAGTGGTTACAACCATTAGGTGATCTGTATAAGCCGTAAGGTGGATCACTAGTAAGGCATCTGACTACAAAACGGCAAATACTGTTGGAGTAGGGTGGGTGGATGGGTCATTAACACTGTACGTGTATGGGTGGATGGGTGGATCAGTACCACTGTAATTGTATGGTTGTGTGACTGTCTTTAATTCACTATTATCTAAAGGCAGGAGCTAAAAATAACATAAGGCCTTTTCAACAGCAGTAAACAGGTACAATGAGAATTTATTTACTGCAGGTGGTTCTGAAAACAGAATTATGAGAGCTATTACAGAATTACATACTAGGGGACACCCCTGCACCTTGCTCGAAACAATGTCATAATTCGCTCGTATAATATTGTTATTTTTCTCCGCATTGGGCACTTGATTTGTTCAAAATTATCCTCTCATGTCAAGCTACAAAGTTATAAAACTCTGTAATTTGTATAGCGAATAGTTTTTTATAATGTCTATGCGATAAAGGATTTTCTTTAAAACAAAAAATTGCAAAACTCTATCTTTGTACGCACGCTAGTCATTAAAGAATATTTATGCCCTAATTAACTGGTATAAAGCCTCATATTTTTTTAATTTGTGAGCAGTCAGTAAATTGTAATTGTCATATATTTATACAGGTGTTCAGTACGTAAATAGCCAAACGTAAGGAGTCAAAAAAAAAAACCAAATTGTCTCCTAAACGTATGGTTTATTCACTCAGTTTCCTGTCTATCTGTCTTTATGTTATTTTTACTAAAATCTTTATACCTTAAAAATTATTTAACACATAATCATGAAGCTTAATTTGAATAGTTGTTTCAATAGTTTACATATTTCCTAAAATTTCATATCTGTGCACCGTTACTATTTAAATAGCGGCAATTTTAAATTGTGTAAGCTAAATTTAACTTTAACTTATAGTAAAACCCTGCACGAAACAGTAATGTTGAACAATTTAGTCCTACAAAGTATGGTATAGTTTTTTATTAGATCAAACAAGTATCAATATCATTGAAATCGATTCAAACAAGTATCGATTGATTGAAATTTTGATCAAATAAGTACGGAATTATTCGGCTAGAAAATCATTCATTCGTTGATTCTCAGTTAGCATAATAGTCTTTTGTTTGTTTTTAAACGCTTATACTAAATTTTATAGAATTATTTTTACATTTTAAAAATTAAGTCAACTAAGTAAGTTTCATGGCTTAACCTTATGCAACTTTTGACATACCAAATGTCTCACAAAAATACCTTACAGACAGATCCACGCAAAACGAAGTGAGATATGCAATATAATCCTACGACATACAGTAATTTGTATATTTTTGACTTTTGGAATAACTGTCAGAAGTGTAGCTGTCTACATAAGGGAAAACTGTACATAAATAACACTAAAGAGTGGTTTCAATAACTTTTAAAATATTGAATATGAATAAGAAAATATTGCGTTGTTTGAACATAGTTATCTAACATATTGTGATGGGATATTCCTTGTTATTTTTTATTTTTATTGATATATAATGAATACTAGAGTTTTTTATTTCAAGTATGAATCATAGCTTTTATATGATGTTAAACTAATGAATAGTATCTGACAAAAAACCATACGCTATATAAAATCATATATCCTGCTTTATTTATTTATTTTTCTTTTTTTATAAGCTGAATTTATTTGACTAAAACGTAAGTTTAAAATATTTCTGAAAATAAACTTATCTAATAATTTAGTGTCTTCTTTCAAACTTTATCTTTTTGGGCAAGCCACTGCTGAGCGTTCTAAGGCGTCAGGACTTTACGCTTGGGTTAGAGATAGCGCTGGTTCGAATCCGGCCTAGACTGGATAGAATTATCAGTAATATTCACCTTCTAATGGACTGGTTCGCCCCTTACTCTGTCTGAATAAGTTCCTCACACAGATCAATAGTCTATGGAGAATGAGCAGAGTAAGGTTAAGAAGGAGGTTGCCCTCTCCTTAAAAATAATTAAAAAAAAACTTTCTAATGTAGATCACTGTCACACTATAATAATGATTGAACACTTTTTTTAATTTTTTATCTTTTCCGTTATTTCACTACCGCTTGATAAATATTCCATTGCTCTAAAACCTGTCCACCAATAATTGTTACGTCTACCGTGGTATTCCTTATCCGCTAGGAATCCGATATCGCTTACCTTAACGCTTTCCAAGAACTTACACACGGAGAGCGCATTCAGCGGCAAGTCAATCATTGGATTTACTAGATTGTAACCAAATTAGGTTCCCACCTAACCTGATCGTAATTGCGATAACAAAGTAGTGGTAGTGAATGAATGGAGAAAGTCCGAATTCCTTGTTAAATATTAAAGTTTATATCTACACTAAAGTCTAGAGATAAAACAAAAATTGATGGAGGAAGTAACTATATTTCAGTTTTATAAAGGTTGGCTAATGTAAAAATATAATTTACTTAAGTAAAATAAATTATAATCAGGTGATTTATGAAAATCAAGGCACCAAAGTAAAGAAAATGTAGGACTGATAAATCATGTGTGGGGTTCCCTGTAAATGGCTGATGACAGGCATTCCATTTTAACCCTCATGTTACAACCCCACTCTCTAGCGTATCCTAATTAGAGGAATGGGCCTCATTTAGAATTTTGGTTGAATAATGAGCCAAGATATATAACGTTGGCTGCGCGGTGTAACGGTGAGAAGGGTGGGTAAATAAGGGGCAATTTCTCACTGACATTGTTCCCGATGTACTTTGGTGACTACGGTGGAAGTTAGATGAACGTGTGTTTTATCAATAACTGTAATATTTTAAGAAGTCGTATGGTTTGTCCCTAAAGAATAAATGGAAACTTATTTGCAATTAATTGTCAAGCTTTGTTACCACAATACACAATTTGTCAGTAAAGTTGCTTGAATTAAATCATAACTTGTTGAAGAATATCAGTTTCAATTCTTAATTATAGTAAATTTAATGAATCTTCCGACTTCACTTAGAGCACTCTTACAGCAAGTACTGGAACTACGAGGAGGTTGAAAATGCTACGGCCAAGGGCATGATGGTAGTTGCCATACCATCAGGTTGATTCCAAGCATAGTTGTCACGTTCCACATCATTGTCTGTTCTTTGTACCTGCTGAGTTGTATTCCTGAACTTGTTTGCGAGTCAACATTTTATGATCATATATATATATATATATATATATATTTTTTTTTTTTTTTTTTTTTTTTTTTTTTGAGAGTAAATATATACTCTTATACATTTTTTTAAATTTGTATTAGTTATAATGTGTTAAAATTTCCACATTTAGTTTGTTATTTACAAAATATACATCAGGGTTTATTAAAACACTCCTTAGTGCACTCTTAAGTCAGTATTTAATTTAAATCGAGTATAAGGTCCGAATATACTCCAAGTATACTCAAAAATGTATACATTCGTTTTCAACCATAACAAATGACAAACATACATAAAAATTATTTTTTTATTATTTCGGCCTATTTATGTTATTTTAACTTTATTGTTATTATAACTATATTTTATTTATTGTTGGTAAATTATACTATAATGGTTCATAAAATCTGGATTAGAATAACGGAAAAGTAAAATCTACATAACCGTATTTGTTAGTCATAATTTTTTTGCTAGTCAAAGGGAAAGTCATAAACTATTTACATTACTAAATAATTAATTATTTTCAAACTGCACTAAATGTCGTTTCAATAGATTTAATTTCATTATGATTCATTTATATTTTGAATGTTGTTAGTAAATAAATATAACTTATTATAATGTTATGCGTTTTTTTTACTAAACCTGCAAACAAACAAAAAACACAAATTGTTATTGTATTTTTGATCATATACTTACTTGCCTGTTCAATTTACTCACATTTATGTCTCTGGAGAAATTTGAGAGATTCATTACCTCCGTACGTGTATGGATGGGTAGGTGTTACCATAGAGGATGATAGATGAACGAATTAAAATTTTTAATCTCTCAGTTATTTTAATTCCATCAGCATAAATTTGAACTTTGTAGATCCTTACATATGCTATATCATTGATAAAAAAAGTAAAGGTCCTAAATAACATCCGAGTGGTACTCCCTAATCTTTCCGTGCCCGATCTACCGTAGGCTACCACTAGTAGGCAAGTAACAATGTGCGTTGTTTAGGATCTAATTAGAAGCCGATAGTCGAGTAACGGTGTTATCGATTTCCTTTTGTCTATTGGCCAACAATCTGATCCCAACAACTTCCGCCGGAAGTGAAACATGTCCAATTACTGGGAATCAGTTCTTTAGCCAATAACTAAGGGGATGTAACATGGCCTACCACTGGTTGTTTCAGCACGAATGGCATTTGAAATATGAACAAAAATATTACAAGATACTTCCTAGAGTTATATGTTTGACTCAGGTACAGAAACTAAAATTATCAATAAAAAATATATATAAATGTAATATACTTATTTATCTACTTACTCAATGTTATTTAATGACTCATATTATAATAGCTACTAAATAAAGTTCTTTTGAAGCTCTAATATTATGTTTTCTATAAATATCCTTTCTCAGCATAACAATATAATAACATTTGTAATTTTAAATGTTTTAAGTGATTTTCAATATAATACACAAACTTTAGGTTGAAGATAATAGAGATATGTAATTTTTTTAAACTTAGCAGGATAAATTCATTAAACGAAACATTATCTTCTATATATATAAAAGGCAAAGCCCTCACTGACTGACTGACTCACTCACTCATCACTAATTCTCCAACTTCCCATGTAGGTAGAAAGCTGAAATTTTGTATACTGTGTCTTTAGGTCTTAAAAAAGACAACTAAAGTTTTTCATCTTGATAAAGTACTCCTAAGGGGTAGAACCACCCCTTAAAGATTCTTCCATAAGGATAAAATTTGGTTGATTTTAGTAAATAACAGCTGTTTTGTGAATAAATAAACATTTTTATTTTGTATGTTTGACATTGTACTATTGATCCCACATAACAAAGCTGCTCTGTGATAGATGCATTTTTAATTTTATACTATGAGTTTAATCTTCAGCTTTTAAACAAAAACAAATAAAAGGAACACGTTTGAAACAGGCTAAGTAATTCCATTGGGTATTTATAATAAAATAGATATCAAAGCAAGTAGTGTGAGTAAGATACTGTAAATAAATTTAATATTGTGATTTTACATTTTACAGTTAATCTACTACCTATTATTTATAATCAAAAGTCACATGCCGAGGCCGAATGCCGAGGTGTATCAAGTACAGCAAGCGTCAGGGTTGGCACGCGAAGCATGCAGGTTGTCCCCTAGTCTATCATATAATTGTGCTTGAGCAAACATAAAATTGCAATTAAAATAAACTACTAAATAAATCAGCTGGTTAAATTTATGTAGAGAGCTTTTTTAAAACTAAAGTTTAAGAAAATATATTTGAGTTTCACAATTTATTCTAAACTCATTTATTAATTTATTTATGCATTTTAACATGAAATGCATCAACATTATTTTATATATATATACAACACTTTATAAAATTATTATGAATATATAATTTACAATTAAAAACTATATTTACTACTCATTGATACAGCCTATATATTGATTCCTACCGGTATGGACACTACTAGAAAAATCTGGGGTGCCCATATGGGGGGTTGTTAGTGTCCGGATGTTGTTTAGGGGGAGGAATTGAGTGTCAGGCTTGTAAATTAGTTGGAAATCAGACCAATGCGTGGTTTCGTAAAGCTGTTGGTCCCTTAGTTACCTTGGCTATTGGGCTATTTATAATATGCCTTTCCGATCGTAAGTCGAATTCAGTTAATAACCAAACTATAATGGTATCCACACTCATATATATACACACTAACACTCATATATACACACTAACACTCATATATACACCCGAACACTCATATATACACCCTAACACTCATATATACACCCTAACACTCATATATACACCCTAACACTCATATATACACCCTAACACTCCTAACACTCATATATACACCCTAACACTCATATATACACACTAACACTCATATATACACCCTAACACTCATATATACACCCTAACACTCACATATACAACCTAACACTCATATATACACCCTAACATTCATATATATACCCTAACACTCATATATACACCCTAAAACTCATATATACACCCTAACATAAGGTCAAAGTTATTTCGGCGTCTCATATCTAATAATAAGAATAAGTCTGTAAATATTTATATTGTAATGGAATTACTATGTGATAATAGGTAAACAATAATGTTTTGCATGATGTTTGTGTTCTTAGCAGCCCTTAACACTGTTTTATAAAAAAATTTCAATTTTATTCGACTACAATGTCTTTATATCAGCTATTTAAACACCTCCAAAGTATTTCTTTCAATAAAATGATGTTTATATCAGTAAATACATCACATCAAATATGCGAATTTGTGCTTTCTTGGTACATATAAGATTAAGAAACTATTTTTCGATTATTCCCGATAATTGTAAAAACAGACCCTCATATGACTGGTCTTGCTCACAATTTATTTTGAATTACGTAAATTTACTACAAATTAGGTAATGTTATTTCAAATAATTAACGTTACATGTTTTGTTTTTATTTTTTTACGACAGTAAATACAACGTTGTGTTTGGCATCTTGTGCTTTTTAATATCATATAATTTATAAAATTGATTAACTTTATACACTCAACTTTTGGTTGTACTTTTACCCACGTGTTATATTACAATCCAATAGTTACGCACACTTAAAGTGAGACACAGCACCCGCACCCGCAGGATCGCCCATCAATGACTTCCTGCAAGTATTTAGACGGGGAGGGGTTGAGTGTTTATGTGTGAGTAACTCACGGTCAGACGTACAGCCAGTGCTGCGAGTGGAATTCAGTTGTCCCTAATGCCGGCCGAACCACCTTAAGCTAGATTCTTTTCTAAATATGGAAATTAGGGGTCCCACCAATGTGCCAACCGATATATCAGGTAACTTATAACTAACCTAACTCACCTAGCTAACCTGACATAACTTTTTGTTTGATATCATTATTTGTGATTGGAATAAATAGATGTCATATTTGTGTTTAGGAGAAGAAACTGCAGAAGATTAATACTTATTTTGTTGAGTACAATGTTTTAACAAACATTGGTATTTCCACCTAACAATTGTTTCCAATTCGTGTTCCTGTGGTTAGTAATACTAACTAATCTTGAAATCAGGTGAGGATCCTCATTTTCATAATTACTTAATTTTTTTTAGTTTCACTTGCCAGTCACTTGGTCTGCAGCAGTCCTTTGCATGAACATAATTCAACAAATTATGAACCTAAGAGATTAAGAATACTAATACTTTATTAATAGAGAAAATTATTGTTTACTTTACAAAATTCAAAAACATGTAACGTAACCATACTGTCGGCACTGGTGGCGCCCAACTACTTGGTGATTAAGTGTTGAGAAGATTATAGGCGTTAGGCTCTATGCTCGGTCTCTTTATACCGACACGGCGTCCGCTCAATGGCTACCATCGAAGTGGACACTACTAGAGAAGTCTGGGGTCTCTATGTTCGATGTTTACCTAGGGATACCCTACACAACATCTAAACCTGGGGTTCAAGGTTTAGATGTTGTGCAGGGAAGAGAACTGAGCGTAAGGCTTATCAGTTAGCTGAAAATCATACCAGCACTGCGTGGTTCGGATTCCATGTAAAGCTGTAGATCCCTTAGTTGGCCTGACTATTGGGCTATTAATAAACAGCTCTGTCTGAGGAACAGCCGACCTTAGTTAGTAACAATGTTTACACTGTTCATCTACACTTTTCACACTCATTTGCTCCTCATATTCGCCCATATCTTGACGATTGGCGTCTTATGAATGAATAATACTATTCGACAGTAACAAATTGTTTCTACGACGTTCCTAGACATAATCATTTATCTTTATACACAGCTGTCCCGTAGGAGGAGCCTTCCACATATGTGAGGGTGGGTCAAACGCCATGGCAGGGTCAATAAAAATCCAATTTATAAACCTAAATTGAAAACTATTACCACTAGTTTAGTTGATTGTCATCTATAACGCAGTTATGACCCGATGTTCAGACGTGTTTTTCCAAAAGTCAATATTTTTCAAGTGTAAACCTTACAGAAAATATACTGTCGTCAAAATTAAAAAGAAATCATTTATCAAACGCGAATGTATTCCACCTCAAATCAAACATTTACTGCTTAGAAAAAATATATAGTACGTGTAATTCAAGCGTTAATTTGCATGAAAATAATTAGGTATCTAAATTCCGATCTTTCATTATTTATACATAAAGAACATTAAAATAATTAATTATAAAGCCATCTGCTGAATAAATACAAAAGAATAAACATTGTAAAAGCCTTCTCAGTAGATAAGTTTTAGGGTGTTTTTGAAATGATGCTACTACCCACTTAAAACTACTAATTTAGTTATTTCATTTTATTGTAGTAGAATATTTGTCTTCCACCGTAAACAAACAACATTTTCATGAATTTTTCCATGCCCTAGGTAGTACCCTTGAAAATGAATATTCTTACGAATAAGCATAGCATTTAATAAAAACATTTGTACCAATGGTTGAATTGAATGAAGTCTACCAACAGTGTTGGTTGAAAACTGCGTAACATTTACATGGAAATGCACTATCGCTCCAACTACAGGACTCAGAAACAGCTGATAACTTTTACACAGAAACAGCTGGACCCAGAAACACACAATTTTATCATTGTTTATGAAACGTATTTATGTCTGTAGAATCATTAATATTTTTTAATTGTGATTGGTTATTTGCTAACTAATACTAATTAATTGTTATATACAAACATTTCATTAGCACGAAATACTGACGATTTTCTCACTTAAAGTTTATTAAGAGTAATACATTAATTTATGTTAAATAAAATTTGACTTTTTTCTGAGAAATAGTTTAAAGTGGTTTTTAATTATTTAAATTTATATTTCTTAGATTTCAAATATAATAAAGAACGTATAAATATACAAAATAGACGTATAATGAACCTAATATAATGATAATGCTTTTACCATTCTTACATGAAACATAATCAACGAGCCAAATTTGGATATTGCAATGGAAGATGATTCTCTCTCTAACTGTGTAGAGCACGTAAGGTTAAGGCCGTCCCTGGGGGCTCAGCCACACTCTGAATGTGTTATTCAACTCAGTAAATATTAATAGTGTCCTTGCCTTGCATGGGTTACTTCACTTTGTAAATATTAATAGTTGTGTTGCCTTGCATGGGTTACTTCTCTTTGTAAATATTAATAGTTGTGTTGCCTTGCATGGGTTACTTCACTTTGTAAATATTAATAGTTGTGTTGCCTTGCATGGGTTACTTCACTTTGTAAATATTAATAGTTGTGTTGCCTTGCATGGGTTACTTCACTTTGTAAATATTAATAGTTGTGTTGCCTTGCATGGGTTACTTCACTTTGTAAATATTAATAGTTGTGTTGCCTTGCATGGGTTACTTCACTTTGTAAATATTAATAGTTGCCTTGCATGGGTTACTTCACTTTGTAAATATTAATAGTTGTCTGGCATGGGTTACTTCACTTTGTAAATATTAATAGTTGCCTTGCCTTGCATGGGTTACTTCACTTTGTAAATATTAATAGTTGTGTTGCCTTGCATGGGTTACTTCACTTTGTAAATATTAATAGTTGTGTTGCCTTGCATGGGTTACTTCACTTTGTAAATATTAATAGTTGCCTTGCATGGGTTACTTCACTTTGTAAATATTAATAGTTGCCTTGCATGGGTTACTTCACTTTGTAAATTTTAATAGTTGCCTTGCATGGGTTACTTCACTTTGTAAATATTAATAGTTGCCTTGCCTTGCATGGGTTACTTCACTTTGTAAATATTATTAGTTGTGTTGCCTTGCATGGGTTACTTCACTTTGTAAATATTAATAGTTGTGTTGCCTTGCATGGGTTACTTCACTTTGTAAATATTAAAAGTTGTGTTTCCTTGCATGGGTTACTTCACTTTGTAAATATTAATAGTTGCCTTGCCTTGCATGGGTTACTTCACTTTGTAAATATCAATAGTTGTGTTGCCTTGCATGGGTTACTTCACTTTGTAAATATTAATAGTTGTGTTGCCTTGCATGGGTTACTTCACTTTGTAAATATTAATAGTTGTGTTGCCTTGCATGGGTTACTTCACTTTGTAAATATTAATAGTTGTGTTGCCTTGCATGGGTTACTTCACTTTGTAAATATTAATAGTTGTGTTGCCTTGCATGGGTTACTTCACTTTGTAAATATTAATAGTTGCCTTGCATGGGTTACTTCACTTTGTAAATATTATTAGTTGTGTTGCCTTGCATGGGTTACTTCACTTTGTAAATATTAATAGTTGTGTTGCCTTGCATGGATTACTTCACTTTGTAAATATTAATAGTTGTGTTGCCTTGCATGGGTTACTTCACTTTGTAAATATTAATAGTTGTGTTGCCTTGCATGGCTTACTTCACTTTGTACATATTAATAGTTGTGTTGCCTTGCATGGGTTACTTCACTTTGTAAATATTAATAGTTGTGTTGCCTTGCATGGGTTACTTCACTTTGTAAATATTAATAGTTGTGTTGCCTTGCATGGGTTACTTCACTTTGTAAATATTAATAGTTGTGTTGCCTTGCATGGGTTACTTCACTTTGTAAATATTAATAGTTGTGTTGCCTTGCATGGGTTACTTCACTTTGTAAATATTAATAGTTGTGTTGCCTTGCATGGATTACTTCACTTTGTAAATATTAATAGTTGTGTTGCCTTGCATGGGTTACTTCACTTTGTAAATATTAATAGTTGTGTTGCCTTGCATGGGTTACTTCACTTTGTAAATATTAATAGTTGCCTTGCATGGGTTACTTCACTTTGTAAATATTAATAGTTGTCTGGCATGGGTTACTTCACTTTGTAAATATTAATAGTTGTGTTGCCTTGCATGGGTTACTTCACTTTGTAGATATTAATAGTTGCCTTGCCTTGCATGGGTTACTTCACTTTGTAAATATTAATAGTTGTGTTGCCTTGCATGGGTTACTTCACTTTGTAAATATTAATAGTTGTCTGGCATGGGTTACTTTACTTTGTAAATATTAATAGTTGCCTTGCATGGGTTACTTCACTTTGTAAATATTAATAGTTGCCTTGCATGGGTTACTTCACTTTGTAAATATTAATAGTTGTCTGGCATGGGTTACTTCACTTTGTAAATATTAATAGTTGTGTTGCCTTGCATGGGTTACTTCACTTTGTAGATATTAATAGTTGCCTTGCCTTGCATGGGTTACTTCACTTTGTAAATATTAATAGTTGTGTTGCCTTGCATGGGTTACTTCACTTTGTAAATATTAATAGTTGCCTTGCATGGGTTACTTCACTTTGTAAATATTAATAGTTGCCTTGCATGGGTTACTTCACTTTGTAAATATTAATAGTTGCCTTGCATGGGTTACTTCACTTTGTAAATATTAATAGTTGTCTGGCATGGGTTACTTCACTTTGTAAATATTAATAGTTGCCTTGCATGGGTTACTTCACATTGTAAATATTAATAGTTGCCTTGCATGGGTTACTTCACTTTGTAAATATTAATAGTTGTGTTGCCTTGCATGGATTACTTCACTTTGTAAATATTAATAGTTGCCTTGCCTTGCATGGGTTACTTCACTTTGTAAATATTAATAGTTGTGTTGCCTTGCATGGGTTACTTCACTTTGTAAATATTAATAGTTGCCTTGCCTTGCATGGGTTACTTCACTTTGTAAATATTAATAGTTGTGTTGCCTTGCATGGGTTACTTCACTTTGTAGATATTAATAGTTGCCTTGCCTTGCATGGGTTACTTCACTTTGTAAATATTAATAGTTGTGTTGCCTTGCATGGGTTACTTCACTTTGTAAATATTAATAGTTGTCTGGCATGGGTTACTTCACTTTGTAAATATTAATAGTTGTGTTGCCTTGCATGGGTTACTTCACTTTGTAAATATTAATAGTTGTGTTGCCTTGCATGGGTTACTTCACTTTGTAAATATTAATAGTTGTGTTGCCTTGCATGGGTTACTTCACTTTGTAAATATTAATAGTCATTTTATATTTCTGGATCTTTTAACCTAAGAATGATTTAAATGTGTATATTACAATGTAAGATGACGCTCTCTCTCAAGTGTGTAGAGCACGTAAGGGCAGGCCGTCCCTGAGGGCTCAGCCCCACTCTGAATGGGTTATTCAACTCTGTAAATATTAATAGCCGTCTTATGCCACTGTATAGTTCAACCCATGAACGAATTAGAATAGAATATTAGCTGTGTTATATTCACATTTTTTACATAATGTTTCTTACTTTTATGAAGGTTTAGGATTAAAAAGAAAACAAATTATTCATTTTATTTTATAATTTAGTTTTATAGTTACAACAAAATTTAGTTAGTGTTATAGGTATGCTTACCTATATTTAATGCTTTCTAACTAAAATATAAGTTAACAATCGTATAAACCCAATAGTATTTAAATTGATGTTTTAGTAACAAATGTTTATGAACGAGTCCTTTTACTTATGCATAAACAAACTTTTACAGAAGTAATTTGACGTATTTACTTTCCAATATCATTTTAGCCCGAGATATTTATCCTCGTACAGCCTACAGCAAATCATTTTCTCAAAGGCCTGACTCATAATCATTAAATGTACGTTCATAACTGCAAGTAATCTGCCTGGTATTTAAATATGGCTTACTCACCACGTAAATTTGCTTGGCAGCCTATAAAATACTAAGGCAGACTTCACAATGTAGAATATGTGATTGCAGTTGAACGATCACCACTTTTGGTTTAAAAATTAATGCAGTTTACTCGAGTATTAGCACCTGTTCTAATTCTAATATTAGTTTAATGTCTAAAGATACACCAACTCTTGGGTCAGTTAATTTTTTTTTCTCACAATATTAATTTCAACTTTTTAGACGTATTATTTTAATGGTTCGAATAAAAATGATTTAAAAAATAACAAGTGTTTAGTACTTGTCAAAAAGTTTCCAATTTTAAAATGCGTTATAACAAGTTAAGTTCAGAGAATTATAATTTCAAATTTGTTTTAAGAAAATAGTTCCTTAAGGTAGGCGTGATTCCTGGGATGTTTACATTGTATAAAAAACGTTCTTGTCAATGTCTTATCAATATCGTATACTATATTAAGCCTCTGTAATCTCAGGGTTCACAGTTTGAGTTACTATTATAATACTCTGTGCTTTTATATCACCTGATACAGTCTCTAAACGGTTATGAATGTGCGCTGAAGCATAATTGTTGCCCGTGGCTAGCCGGATCGCTGGACGCGCTGTTGCCAAGTCGTAATTAGTAAGTTTAGGTTGTTTCCCCGATTTATCTCGAATGACAATATTCACACATTAATTTCCTTTAATAAAAACCCTTTACAAGAATAAATAAACACTATTATTTTGTTCTTAAAAAACAAGAGAATATCGTACAAATATATACAATACCACCTTACGATTATGGGTGGGCGGGTGGGTCACTACCATTGTACGTGTATGGGTGGGAGGGTGGGTGACTACCACTGTACGAGTAGGGGTGGGTGGGTGGTTCATCACCACCTTACGATTATGGGTGGGCGGGTTGGTCACTACCATTGTACGTGTATGGGTGGGTGGGTGGATCACTACCATTGTACGTGTATGGGTGGGCGGGCAGGTATAAAAATGTAGCACTTCACTTAAGTAGCACTAGACATCTTTTCAGGGACATCATAGTTATACAGTGTTCATTTTTGACCAGCGATCTGAAACTCCTGTTACAACTTTGTAAAAAAACAGAATGTACAAATATTATGGTGATTTATTTCGGTAAACCACGTTCACCTTCCTCGGTCCAGAGGGATTCACAAAGAACATCACAGAGTAATATCCTTTGTAGATAAAAAAATAATCATAAGAAGTTGGGCTCTCTCGATATTTATAATTCAGATGATAATCGAAAATGAAAACATTAAAATTTAGTGTCAGAACTAAACATTTATACCTGATTTTAATCTGTAAGGTTGATCAATATTGGCAAAAAAAATATTTTACGAATACATTACACGAACTATAAATATACTATAATGTTAATTGGGTACATAATAAATGTGGTATAACTTAATAACATGTAATCCATATATTATGTAAATTCTACAATTTATCATCTGATATATCAAGAGGCAACACCATAAGAAGTGAACTCCCAACCCCATCAACACTGTATGATTTATTGTTGTTATGCCAACATTCGAGTATATATTGGTTATCCACTGCCTACTCCCTTTCACGTATTCTGTGAAACGTGTTTTTCAATTTACCTAAAAGTGAAATAAGTAAACAGCTTTTTTAAGAAAAATCATTGTTTGCCAACTTAAGTATTTATTTTAAAAATTTTATGTTTGGAACATTAGTTTGACTACATTACTGAAATTATGGTAAAAGATCAGGCCTATTGCTAGTCTATTGGTTAGCACTTCTGCTTCATATACAGAAGGTCGTGGATTCAAATCAGGGAGGTCCACTTAACATTTGGTTGATGGGTTTGGACCGTTGTCCCTTAACAATGGTAGTAGTAAAGGTAAAAAAGGCCTCAGTAGATAGACTTAGGGAATAAAACTAAACCAAGAGGAAAGAAATCTGAATACTTATAGATAATTAATTTCTATTTTATACTTCAGTTCATCAAATAACACGAAATTATGTAGACTCTAAATCATAAGCAAATTGCAGAATTTTTACTCATTTGCAAGAAATTTCATAACGGTGTGAATTTTCTAAAAGTTTGATAAATATAAAAATATTTTATTTGTCATTGATAAATAAACATTGTGTAAGAAACTTTAAAGGAGAATACTTTAAAGTAGTAAAATTTTAATTTTTTATCTATGCATTCTTGTCTAGTTTTCCGTTAATTTATTGAAAACAATTTTTTCATATACTAGTAGTTTATGTAAGCTATAAAATTTCATAATGAGTTAATAATTTTTTATAAGAATTAATTTCCAATACAACCCTTCGTTAGGAACAATATCAAAGTTAATGTTAATAAAGGTTAGAAGTATACTGTATTTACACTAAACCAGTTTGTGTATGTATGTACTCACCGATTAAGTTAAATGTCTTGTTCCAAAAAACAACTTAATTGCAGCTAAGTTACTTAAACTTTTTTTATTTTTTAATATTGAAACCGTCCAAGTATTTACTATCCAACTAATCATCAATGATATTATAAACATAACGGGAATTTTATAGAAATAAACTGTACTTTAAATATGTCTAATATCTTATGTAACATAAAATAGAAATGTAACACGCAAATTTCTTTCATCAAACTTATCTATGGTCATAATTATCCTTGAATATATACGCGAAGCCGTTTTTCTCAACACAACTTCTCTCTTATTCCTTGACCAATTTCAACGGTTTCGTGCAATATATTGCTGTACGATTGCACATTAAAATTAGCACATTTTTATAAGACATATTACATTTAAACATGTTTTCCATTTTTATACTACAAATAAATGACTTGTAAAAATGTGTTCTGGTTTTTAAAACAAAACATTTCTAAGTAGATGTATTATTAAAATACTTAAAAATAATTAAGATAAAAAGTGTTCTATTTTAATACCTAACAAACATATAATATTTTACTACTTTTCGTGGTTGAGTATGCACATATGGAAGCAGTACGCCATTGTTAATGTTTACTAAGACCGAGTGTAGCAGAGCCCTTGGGGCCTTAACTAACTTTCAGTCTGTTAAACATCAACTTGTACTGTAGTTTAAAATATATGTAGTCGGTTTATCTGTACAGTTTTTCAGTATTGAGACTATTTTATATGCAAAGTGGCATCGTTGGAACTACAAATGTTCTATATGCTACTAGAAGTTTATATAACAGAATGGTTAGGAAACCTAAGGTGAGCAAAACGTATTTTAAGAATTCCTTTCAATATTTAAGGCAGAAATGTGTTAATAAACTACCACAATAAATTAAGAATTCAAGAAATGTTTGAATATTTTTATAAATAATTAAGTCTTTGTTATTCGGTCATGATGACATTGGATTTTTTAAACTGACGGAATATCATTTCTTGGTAGCTCAGCGGCTAAGGGTTAGGACTACGGAGTGCAGGGTTCAAGGTTCGAACCCTAACTGAGCCAACAGTTGGTAATTTAATCGTTGAATTAAGCTCACGCTCAGGCCTGTAGCTCCCATGTGGATTGGTGAGTGCAGTTTTAGCTAAAAAAAAAATATATATATATATATATAAACCCTACGTATGCTTTACATAAGTAGTAATTAGCTTATTTTCGGGCACTATTATTTAAAATAATAATTAATTACTAAAACCTATAATTATACTTTGGACTGTTGATACTACAGGTGTTCTGTAATCGTCAGCTACTTTTTATTTATATTTAGATTTTATACAGAAATACATACAAAACAGAAGTTTAAAATAATCTAAAATTTACGTATTTACGTATACTGGTATACTTAATGTGGAGATTTTTAAAACTGGCAAGCCACACTAGAAATTCCTTAGCCCCTTCTATATCGATAGTTAACATGGCCTAGAGTATGTTATCTTGTGTGTTTTTGTTTACGTTAAATAATTCTTCTTTTGAGACTTACAGTCAGCGGACTTAAACATACCGATTTATTTAAACTGTTCCGTTCGTGTTTATTAATTAAAAAAGTCATAGCGTTGGTTTTATACACAAATAGATGTCCCATCCAATGTTATATGTTGATTTTCAAAACATCGGCTCTTTTGTGGCCCACTGTGGAGCACTAGTGTAGTTCCGTGTAAATGTAATGCAGTTGTGGACCTCACTACAGTCGGAGAGAAGTTTCGTGGCGGCTGAGGGATTAGGACGGCCGGCAAGGCCTCTGCCACCCCCAATTAGCCCTCGCCCGGCCGCTCCGGGTTTCCTTACTGAGTCACCTACTGGGCTGAAGGTACACCAAGTACATTTTTTTTTAATTCAACATATAGAGTAATTTGAAAATTAATTTCGAATTCTACATCAATTTACAAGAAAAACAAGTCCAAGAACCGCATACTTACAATAATATTAAGGCTTTATGGTTGTTTGTAAATGAAACAAAGTTATATATCGCCAAAAAGCGAAGTCCATAAAGCAATTTATTGATTTGATAAGTATGATTATAAATACAAAATTAATAAACTTAAAGTAGTCCATTAATAAAAACAAAATTATAAATAAATAGCAATAATAACTAGAAATTCAATTAAACATAATACAATGAACAGATTACGACAATATTAACTTTTCTACTTCAATTAAAAATAATATAATTACATGACAGTTAAAAGTTCTATATTTACATGTTACGTATAGTTACATTAAGTATAATTTGTTCTTCAAAAGCTTCCAGTTGCATTAATTTACAAGAAAAACAAGTCCAAGAACCGCATACTTACAATAATATTAAGGCTTTATGGCTGTTTGTAAATGAAACAAAGTTATATATCGCCAAAAAGCGTAGTCCATAAAGCAATTTATTGATTTGATAAGTATGTTTATAAATAAAAAATAAATAAACTTAAAGTAGTCCATTAATAAAAACAAAATTAGAAATAAATAGCAATAATTAGAAATTCAATTAAACATAATACAATGAACAGATTACGACAATATTAACTTTTCTACTTCAATTAAAAATAATATAATTATATGACAGTCAAAAGTTCTATATTTACATGTTACGTATAGTTACATTAAGTATAATTTGTTCTTCAAAAGCTTCCAGTTGCATCAATTTACAAGAAAAACAAGTCCAAGAACCGCATACTTACAATAATATTAAGGCTTTATGGCTGTTTGTAAATGAAACAAAGTTATACATCGCCAAAAAGCGTAGTCCATAAAGCAATTTATTGATTTGATAAGTATGATTATAAATAAAAAATAAATAAACTTAAAGTAGTCCTTTAATAAAAACAAAATTATACATAAATAGCAATAATTAGAAATTCAATTAAACATAATACAATGAACAGATTACGACAATATTAACTTATATATCGTAGGTGTATACAAACAAAGGTTAAAGTGACCACTGTTTGATAAATAAAAGCCCATTGTAGTCATCCATAAGTTGCTATTACAATTTTTTTTTTTTTTTATCATGAATAACAACACTTAAATGTTCACATACTTAGCTGTAAGTAGATTAAAAAGTAATCAAATTTTACAAGAAGCAACTTATAATCCATTAAAATAGTTCAAATGACACTTCAAGGGTTGAGATACGATTATTTTTATGGATGGATTACCTGAAATAAAAACCCAACTTTTGCCGTTTTTTTTAAGTAGAATGGCTTCCTTAAAATTATTAATTTTATATCAGTTTTTATACTGTAATAGTTTTATATTTTATAGGCTAAACTTATATTACAGTTGCATTGTATTGTAATGGCAACTAATACAATAATGCATCTTCAATCCCATGAGCCCTCATCAAAATTAATACTTGGATCTTTTCCGTTAATTCGCTACCACTTTATAAATATTCTACTGCTCTAAAAACTGTTCCCCAATCGTTTTTACGTCCACTGTGGTATTCCTTAGCCGCTAGGAATACGATATCGCTGGCCTTATCTTATCGCTTTCCAAGAACTTACACACGAAGAGCGCATTCGGCGGTAAGTCAATCGTTGGATTTACCAGTTTGTGATCAAATTTAGTAGCAACCTAACCTAACCTGACACAACCTAACCTAATCCAACCGTAATTCCGTTAAAAAATGTAGTGGTAGTGAAGGATCGGAAAAAATAGTGGTAGTGAATTAACGGAAAAAGTCCATAATTTATCCAAGATGTAACAATTTGTTGTTCTAAAATACACTTAAATAAATTTTAATCATTCAACTGCTTCATTACATATATCGCAACATTTAAATATTATGGCTGTTGAACAACTATTCCTGATATAGTTCCATAAACACTTCGGTCTGTTACAATTATGCTCCATTATTACGTTAAAAATTAAAACTGCGTTAACGGGATTTAATAGAATAAATAGACTATCAGTGTGGAGCAGCGAACCTAATGAGAAGTAGAGATTTATTACACAAGGGTATAACAAGCTGCAGGCTTGTAGGGGTGAGAGAGGGGGGTGAGAGAGAAAGAGACGGATGCTCAACAGTTCCTGCCAACTACCGTAAGTAATATTGCACATATAATACAGTTTACACTTTTGAAATTGAATTTATGAAATTGAAAAATAGTTCCTATAATACATTATGAGATATTAGTACATCAACTAATATTGTAACTCACGGAAAAAAGCAAATTATTGGGATGGTTATGTAAGTCCATGGTTGTATGGACTTTATATTGTTTTAAATTTATTTTAACTAATTTTAAAATAAATTATCGCAATAGTAAATTAAATGTTTTCAAACCATTTTTAAGGGAAGCTTTCTTCATGTTACGTAACAATTATTTTTAGGCCTTTTATAAACATGCATTTAGAATATAACTATATTTTATAACTTTTTTACTATGGCTTTATTAGAAATCAAAATCATCAATGTTGATATAATTAGTTTATAGAACATAAACGTTGATTGGTATTAAAAATGTACTAAATTGACTACATATTACTAATTTAATATCTGAAATAAAACACGTTCTATAAAATATTTACTATTATACACAACTGTTTCTCTTTATTAACATTATGTTCAATATTGTACAGGACATTTGTTGTGTGAATAGTGTTTTTTGAGAGTTTCATAAAGGTTCATGACAACGATTTAGGCACAAAATATAAAATTACTAATATAAAAATAAATAACATGTCACACAATAAACTTTAATTTAAATATGACTTACATAACATACACATTTAATATGATAAATTAATTTTAATAAAACATGTTTACTATTCTCAGACCTGAGAGGTTAATAAGTTTTGTGATTTGGCTTTGTTTAGGATAACACTATTTTTTTAAATACCACTAATAGTTAAAAGTAATTTTACCAAACCTCTCTCATCAGTTTACGTGGGCCTTCAGGCCTGTGTGAGAACTTCATTAAATGATTGAAGTACCTACCATTAGCTCAGTCGTGGATTCGAACCTTAACCAATCGAAAATTTAGTCACTATTTAACAAGTCCATCGCTGGCAATTCAATTAAGGATATTATTTACAAAGAAATAGGATACTTTCAAAATTATTCAAACATTTCAAATATTTATTTAATTAATGTAAATTCTCTTTTATAATTTATATTTTTTATTATTATTATTATGTATCAAGACACCTGTATATTGATAATTTTGTTGTTTAAATATTATTAAACATATACTTCCATGTTTATATGGCACTTCCATACAGTTAAGCACTTGATGATTTTAAGAATAAGTATTCGAGACGAGAGCCAGTCTCTTGTATCAAGCAGCTGCCACTCAAAGGAAACGGTCTGTCACTAGACGTCGACTGTGATTGAATGACTCGCCAAGTGTTAAGTGTCCTCAGTGACGTCACAATGCGGGTTTATAACTGAACCTAACCTAAACATTCGACCAGACGATTTATTGGTCCCAAATGGTCTGTCACTAGACTTCGTCTGTGATTGAATGACTCGCCAAGTGTTAAGTGTCCTCAGTGACGTCACAATGCGGGTTTATAACTGAACCTAACCTAAACATTCCACCGGACGATTTATTGGTCCCAAATGGTCTGTCACTAGACTTCGTCTGTGATTGAATGACTCGCCAAGTGTTAAGTGTCCTCAGTGACGTCACAATGCGGGTTTATAACTGAACCTAACCTAAACATTCCACCAGGTGATTGATTGGTCCCAAACGGTCTGTCACTAGACTTCGTCTGTGATTGAATGACTCGCCAAGTGTTAAGTGTCCTCAGTGACGTCACAATGCGGGTTTATAGCTGAACCTAACCTAAACATTCCACCGGACGATTTATTGGTCCCAAATGGTCTGTCACTAGACTTCGTCTGTGATTGAATGACTCGCCAAGTGTTAAGTGTCCTCAGTGACGTCACAATGCGGGTTTATAGCTGAACCTAACCTATACATTCCACCAGGTGATTGATTGGTCCCAAACGGTCTCTCACTAGATGTCAACTGTGACTGAATGACTCGCCAAGTGTTAAGTGTCCTCAGTGACGTCACAATGCGGGTTTATAACTGAACCTAACCTAAACATTCCACCGGACGATTTATTGGTCCCAAATGGTCTGTCACTAGACTTCGTCTGTGATTGAATGACTCGCCAAGTGTTAAGTGTCCTCAGTGACGTCACAATGTGGGTTTATAGCTGAACCTTACCTAAACATTCCACCAGACGATTTATTGGTCCCAAACGGTCTGTCACTGTCGACTGTGACGGAATGACTCGCCAAGTGTTAAGTGTCCTCAGTGACGTCACAATGCGGGTTTATAACTGAACCTAACCTAAACATTCGACCAGACGATTTATTGGTCCCAAACGGTCTGTCACTGTCGACTGTGACGGAATGACTCGCCAAGTGTTAAGTGTCCTCAGTGACGTCACAATGTGGGTTTATAGCTGAACCTTACCTAAACATTCCACCAGACGATTTATTGGTCCCAAACGGTCTGTCACTAGACGTCGACTGGGATTAAATTACTCGCAAAGTGACTCAAACCTGACCCAAAACTCTAAATTAAAATTTTAAATAGGAAACCTTATATTTCTTACACCGCTATACAAAAGTGTTACTGGTGCAGGTAACTGATCATTTTATATAATAAACTACGTAATAGTTGTGTCAAATAACGCATTAATATGAGGTAAACTATTAAAGTTAATGAGAATGTCTCCGTCGGCTATAACCCACGTACAGTGCCAATAACCCACCAACACACGTACAGTGGTATTGAAAGTTATCACCTGTATAACATAACAAACCTGTGTGAAACTTTGAAACAAAATACACATTAAGATTAAAAGTCCGTAAAATATATTAACAGCCTACCAGATTATCAGGACGTTAATATTTTTTTCATTTATCGTTTTTATTCCAGCATATTTTGACACATGTATATCTGTGCACTAACAACGTTGTATTATTACGTATTGCAGGCCGTTTCAGATACGTATCACAGATGAGGTTCCAGATGCCACCACACCAGATGACAGCCAGCTAATGATCTGTCGCCAAGGGGCGTGACCGTCTGACGGTCACGATTTAGTAGGCTGGCTACAACAAAAACCGTGCTAAGACTGTCAGAAAGCAAGCCATTAACTGTCCTGCTGTCACTAGACTATTAGTTAAGAAGTTATTTTTATTTTGAGGCATTAAGCTGGAGAACCAGTACAGCTGGAGAATTGTAAAATTAAATATTTACAGAAGTTATAGATGATTTGAAATAAAGTTAAGATAAACGAAACCATGAAAATTTAACAAATATCATAAAAGCATATTTTAGTTAATAACATTCTGTGAAAAAATAAAAATAAATAATATGAAATTAATATAGTACGAGCAATACTAAATAGATGTAGAAAAAATTTTATTGTCTACTATATGTCAGGTCAAAATATAAAATACTCATACGTCATCATTATTAACAACTAAAGTACTTAACTCTCGTTCCATAAGAGAAGCAACATCAGTTATTCGATTCAAATAAACTTATGATTAGTGTCAAGTATTTGAACACTGTCAATATTAAATTGTAAACATGAACCTTAGGTCAAGAAGAGAAAATATCTCTTCTAAATAGTCAGAAAAATAAATATCGTACAAATATAGCATTGTGTTTGTGAGTGTGCGTACGTGTATATCACATTTCTTATCTCCAAATAAAAGTATTCAGTTTATCATGATACTGTTGTATAGAAAAACAATTATACAACAAACACACACAGATACGTACGGTGATATTAACTCCAATGTTTGTATGGGTGGACGGGTGGGTTAATGCCATTGTGCGTGTATGGGGAGGGGGTTGCCGTTTGGATCTATATTCATATTCAGGTACCAAAAGAGTGGTTTAAACAACAATTTCTTTTGTTAACTTTTCAAGCAAAATCATATTTCAACCCCCCCCCCCACCCTCCACCATCTGGAATCGACTCCCGAGGTAACCATGAAATTTATACGCCTGTGCGTCTCCCGTGGTACGGAAGGACGATGATTCAACAAGACTACAAAACAAAAATGGTACGAAAAGGCTTTGTATGGTTTAATACTCATATAGAAGGACGCATAATATAAACCAATTTATAAACACATAGTTAATAAGATATCAGCATAATTTTATTTGTAAAAATAATAAATTCTACCGTATCATTATTTTGGTCTGAAATTACTCATAATATAGTTGTCGGAATGTAAATTCTACTGCGTAATACGTTAAATAAAGATGACAAAATCAAATCTACATAAAGCAGATCAGCATGTGCAACAACGACGAAGAGATAATTTTAGACAAATATTCTGTCATAAAAAACCAAATCAGTGTTCAGAATAAAAAAACAAATAAATTAAAAATAGCTACATAATTTTCTTTTAACTTAAGTCTTTTGACTATCACTTAATAAACAAGTTTATCGATTAAATGTTCAAATCAACATCCTCAATAATATAAACTCATAGTTTACCACTTTTTTAAGAATACAACTTATTTTTGAAGTATTTGGAGAGGGTAGTATAGTTACTCAAATAGCATCAGGTTCATTAACGGTAAATATGTATGTAACATTCAATGTTTAATTACAGATATATAAAACACAGGTATTTTTATAATTTATGCCTGATTTTTTCCTGAATTTTAATACTATATTTTAAGTAAGTATTTTTTTCATGAATACAAATATGCTTATGAACATTAATTTCATAGGAAAAATATTAAAACTGCATTTTTCCGAAAAAAAACCACTTCCTATTATTCTCTATATATTTGATTACTTCAAATTTGTTTACTTAAATCTTGCAAGGCCTTAAAAGTTAAATTTTCCAATGTATACTAAAGAAAATATGAAAAAACATTTGTTTACCTTGCTAATTCAATACTCGTAATGATTTTGGATTATAATTTCAACTAAATAAACCCTCTAAAAATATTAAATTAATGGCATGTTACTCTTTCACATTTCAACGTGTCAAAATGTATGTAGAATGTATCCCATACATTCTCATATAAAATCTGTATGAGAATGTGTTTACTGTGGATTGAAACATTTCAGTGTTAAAAGAACCATAGATTATTTAATGATGTTAAACTGTATTAAAAATGGTTACAACATAATTTCATTCACTATCTTATTATTAAGACAATACGGTAAAAATAGCCTAAAATATTTTTTTTTATTTAATAATGTACTGTAACAAGAATTACCATGATATCAAGAATAACAATGATAAAAATTACCATTTTATCATTTAATATTTAAGTAAATTGCTATTTTAATTAATTTATTTATTAAAATAGTAATTAAAATACTGATACACTGGTGATAAACTTATTAAAACTCCCATGTTGTAAATCATTAACTAAGAACATTTGAGGTTATGTTTACAAAATATGATTGAGCAGCTGATCAGATATCATAGCAAGGCTGCCAACTTTATATCCTGAAAGTTTCATACTAATCAATTCGGCCGTTTTTGAGCATTAGTAATTCGTCTTGTTAATTATTGTATGACACCCCACGTAATTATTAATATAACATTACAGGTTTCACTGTTATATAATATCAATTGTATTATAATACAAAATTTACATTAATGTATATTTATAACTTCTACTTATTTATAAATCACACCGACGTTGTAACCCGATGTTTCCATTAGGCTGATAAGTTGGTACAGTGTATTATGATCACTACTGTTTCCATTAATCAGCGTTGGGTTAATCTACATTGACTTGTTTCCAAATGCTCTGATAAACCATAAACAAGGAACGTAAATCATGTTAAATCACAACTGGCGTTACAATGCGTACATTGATTTGTCAACAAAACTACTTAATATAATTGGCCCAGAAAGATATTACCAATGTAAGGGTGGGCGAGTGGGTCAATACCAATGTACGTGTATGGGTGGGCAGGTGGGTCAATAAAAATGTATGTGTATGGGTGGACGGTGAGTCAATACCACTGTACGTCTATGGGTGGGTGGAGGGTCAATTAAGTAAAAGTAATTAAGTAAATATTCTTTGAACCTTATTTTGAAACAAATTATATTTGGCATAAATATAATAATAATGAGCATGTTTGCTATACATATAATATTATAGTCACCTATTGCCGTTACCACTGCACTGGTTAACTTTTTTGTGTGCCTCGGAATTTTAACTTACTAAATACCTTAGTTTTATATTTAGTGCATATGGCGGTTTCAGTAGTGGAGGGGACTAACTTATGCCTTCAAGTTTCATACTTCCGCAACTATGTATAGACGAAAAACTTAACTGTAATGTACCGTAAAAGATCGTTTGATTATTCATCGCTTACATTAATGTTAAACCAGCTAATGGTCACAATTGCTAATGACATAATAGGCGAGGCTTGGTATTGCGCTTCCAGCCCACGGTCTTCCATATCCTGGTTGACATGATAATTTTGAAAGGGAATAATATAATGGGGGAATAGAGGCTTTCTATCTCGCTTCCACCTAGTGGTGGGTGGCATTGATGCATTTTTTTAGTATATTTAATATAGTTTACTAATTTTTAGCAATCTATGGATGTAAACACACTGAACTGTTTATATGCTCAGTAAATACAAACTAATACAGTTGAGATAAGGTAATTCATTTAAATATATTTTAATGAAAAAGAGTTAAATTTAATTAGTTAATTAATTAATGCCCTGACTTTACATGATTCTGGTACAGGTGCTTGAGTAGGTCACTTTCTTAATGGCTTTTCTATAGGATATAGGTAGGTAAGTTCTTTGGTTTTCCCCACAACTATTTTATACATACAGTGAATATATATAAGAATATACATAATTACTCCAAAATAATACTATTCATAAACTTATTTTAAAATTTACATAGTAAAACCTTAAAGCCCTTGTAAATGCAATATTGTGTGCCTTACGATCGATTAAGAATATTTCATTTATAGACATATCATGGTGAATATATGAATTTTTTTTCACTCGTGCTCTTATGAGAGGGATTAATTTTGAAAATAGCAAATATCTGTTGTTTATTGTCAAACTTAAAGATAAATTTTCACATCATATTACAAAAATGTTCAGAGTTCAAATCTTTGAGTCTGAATTATTATAGTCGCTAAATTCACAGCATTTACACTTCCCTAATTCATTTCATTAATGATTTTAATATATGTAAGAAATTAATAGTTGGAAGGAAAATCGTATTCTGTTTGCAATAATAAGATATATATTTTGCGTTGCAATATTAAGAAATGTATTGTGTTTATAATGCGGGTTACTTTTAATATACCATGCCATTTAATAAAATGCAGTATTATGGATCTAACATAAAGAATACTAAATATTTAAAGCATGGAATTAGAATATTTAGATATTCATACGAATATAATTTTTGACATAAACTAAATAATCTTCAAAAGTATTTACCGTTTTATTTTAGGATACCTAACACTTTTAAAAAAGTTTATTTTTTTCTGAGAGGCCCAAACTATATGTAATAAGAAAACCAAAATTAAAAATACTCAAATTCATATAGTAAAACTTAAAATACGGTGAAACTTTCTGATTTAAAATTTTGAGTACTTTATATGTTACACGTTCATATCATGTTCGTAAAATAATATTTCAGAGTAAAACCATTAATTTTTATGGATATATAATGTTAAATGCTGTGTCTCAAGCTATCAGCTGTCTTTTTTCATCGTGGAGTGCATGTGTAGTCCCGCTGTGGTAGCTGACCTTAGTAACGCAAATATTCTTAAACCTATACATTCTAATTTTCCTTTTTATGTTATTTATTAAAAATATTATTAAATAACATTTTGTTAAGTGAGAGGTGTAGTAAAGCATCTTATTCCCAGAATATTTATTTTAGGTATTTCTTAGATTTAAAGTCATCATTCGATTTTGTAAATACATCGCAAATTCACCCCAAGATTTTGTTTTGCAAATATATAATTTTGAAAAATCCTTTTTGGAACACGCAAAAACATAATACTTCTTTTTAAAATAAACATTTGGCTTACGATATATTATACTATTACATTGAATATTATGTCTAAGGACGTCAAGAAACAAGTTCCTAAAAATTCTCTCTTAATCTATTATCCAAATATCCATTTAAATCCTTAACAACACGCATTTAATCCATAAAAAACCATTTGCACAGTCATTATAATTGAGAAGAACTGTTTTAATACACAATAATTTCAATACAAAATATCTTTATTTCAGTGCTCCATTAATAATTCAATTCAATTCAAAATCCTTTATTATTTCTTATATTGATATTACATTGCAGTATTTTTTAATCTCTCTAGCATACAGTTATTTGAGAGATCAACTAATTTTATCATAATGACATATCTTTAATATATGAATAATCTTAAAGTAACGAACAAACAAAACAAAAATAAATAAACAAATCAACAAGCACCAAGGAAACATATTTAAAAGAAACCAAATAACATTTGTTATTCATTATAAAAGTCAATTTTATTTTTCAAAAATTTTAATTTTTTTTAATACCAGTAATCCTAATTTTTATTTTATTTTGGAGTTTATCTCAATTAATAATATTTGATTGTTTAAAACCTCCTTCTGGATCACGACTGGTAGTCCTAACTCCACATGAGCCTCAAAGTATTAAATATTAACACAATGGAAAAAGACAAATAAATAATATACATAACTATATAAAACAAATATACTATAAATCGGCAATAAATAAACAATATTAAATACTAAAAGGAATATGAACAATTCAAAAAATAAACAAAAACAAATGAAATCAACGATGTTCATGTAACATATATATAATCCAAAGAAATAACGATACAAATAAAATCCAACAGTAATCATAAACATAATATTGTAACTATAAATTTAATTTATTTAACACTACATTTGTAGGAAAATGAATTGGAACGATTAAAATCAACATAGTGTGAATTTATTGGGCAAATTACGTGGTTGAACGTTTACATCGCTATGAGTTATCGTATCTATTTCCTGTTCGGAATGATATAAACGTTACTCTTCGTAAATTGCTTTCGTTATTCAACTTCTAGTTAACAAATCTGTAGTAATTTAATATTAATAAATAATTCAATAAGATCGTTGTGTTATTGGAATCAGTGTAATATCATACTCTCTTTTCTAAAAGTTAAAAAACTAAACTAACAAAATTTTTTAAGGTTCTTCATCCCCTACTCGACGAGGTTACATCAAGTTCAGTATAGGGCTGGACCAGTTTGCTACTCCAGACTCCGTTCAGAGACGTTTTCTTAGAATGGTTGGAGTAAGGACGGGCTACCGGTATCTGGAGGTGGACATTAATTTCATGGAGGACCCCCAAGGATCCAACCTTTATCGGCACTTCTGGACCTGATTTTCCTCCACAAGGTTATTAATGGTAAAGTCGACTGCACTTTATTATACATGAGATTGATTTCCATGTTCCTCATTCGACTCGGAACTCCAAGCTGTTTACGAAGAGGTACTACGCCCCTAACTACCCTTACAATAGCACGCTGCCCAGGTTGATGAAGATAGGAAACGAGGCGCGTGCTTCCATCGAGTCCTGTGGATCTCGACTTAATGTTTTAAGAAGAATATTTCAAATTTTATTGTCATCTTAAGTGTACTTGGCTGTATCATTTTTAAATTGTTCATTTATAAATCTATACTTATTGTTATTTGTAAACTCGTTATTGTGTACTCATATTTATTCACAGTTACCCTCAAATTATCACTGTAAATATTGCCATTCATATGTTTAGTCATTTTCGTCTAAATTCGTAAACTTATCTTATTATTATCATTATTCTTTAAAAATTAATAAATAAGAAATGTTCTTTTATTATATGCATATTGTTGAGTTCTTTCTATGTTTTATATTGTTCTATACTAATTGTTACTTTTTTATAATGTCTATATATTCATTCAATGTTTACTATTTAAAACTGTTGTTATTAATATTTTGTTTTGATCTTTGCTCTCGTATTGTTTTGTTACTCTGCTATATTTTAGTCTGGCCTTATTTGTATTGTTACTAACATATGTTTTATTTCTGCCTTTACAAGAATAGGCATAATCACATATTAATTGAAAAAAAAACGTGTATTGCCGTTAATAAAGAAACATTAAAGAGACAACTGTTTGCCGGAAACTGTCGCCGAGCTCATGGACCACCGGTTGATTCGCCTTGAAATACGCACAAAGGAGCGTCGGTGGTACGTATCTGAGAAAAATATAAAATCTAAATACAACACGAACTACATAATACCCGTTCTAATATTATGAAAGCATAAAATATTCGCTTCAGTAAGTTGGTAGTCCTGTTGTGTCTGAACAAACCGTGACGTAAAGCAACAATAAAAATGGCACTGTGAAAAATTAGTTGGTGTTTGCTGACGTCACTTCCTGTAGAAAGTTATTCCGGTAATGGTTCATTGCCTGTGGCGAGCTGATGGATTAACATCGTTCTCGCCGTACACCCCTCCCACAACCTTCTCAGAGGAAAATTTAGCAGGGTAGCACTCAAGCTCTTTCGTTATTAATGAATAAAATAAAAATATATGGTTGTACGTTTGCCTGTTCATCAGATTGTTTTCTAAAATTTCCACAGAACTTTTTTATCAGAGAATCGAAAAAAAGTGCTTTGCGATTATCCATTAAAAAAATAAATCAGTTATGTTTTGTACAAAAGAGGTTTACCTCTGGTTTACATAATAAGTGAAAGAAAATAACTTACAAATTATACAATTTATGGCAGATGTTTAAGACGTAATAATCAGAAATGTATGCTATAGAGTCTCCTGCCATCATATTTTATATATTTTTAAATTTTAAAGAGCAGCAGTGTACTAAAATAATAATACTTTCTTTAGTAAGTTTTTTTCTAGTATAAACTATAAGCTGTTTAATTGGTATGATGGGGGGGAGGGTGGATAGAATAAAATATAAAATGGATAAAATAGAAAATAAATAATACATGTTTTTATTATATTAGTTGTTTATTATGTATTATAGTATAATTAAAAATGTAATATTAAAATACTTAGTACACAGTAATTAAATGACCTCCCTAGAATGTGAGTGTAAATAGCCCAAAGTTTTTAATTGAATAGTAAGAATTATTGTTAGCTTAATGTTATTAAGAATATACTGAAGATCTTGTCTATTCACAACACTAAATTTGTAGTGTATTTTTTTTAAATATACCATACTTAGGTTTAAATATTCTACAGAAAACTTAAAAATATAACAAAGTTGGCTTAGTAGAATGTGTACATTTATATTTGAATTAATGTAGACATAGTTAAGTACTATACAATGTGTTTTTTCCATAAAAAATTTAGATATTTTTCATTTTATAAAAATTAATATTCCCTCCTCACCCCGTCTATTCTTGTTCTTTTGTATTGACCCAACCACACACTCAGCCATATATGTACAGTGCATTGATCTTCCACCCTAAGATACACGTATGGTGATATTGACCCATAAAAAATATAGTTAAAGGATGTCTTATTATACCAGGTGAAATTAGGGCTAAGAAGCCCTCTCTAACACTTAACCTGGGGACCAACGGCTTAGTGGTGACTTCCGAACCACCACCTGTGACCGAACAAGCGGGCTGCGTGCAAGACGGGATCGCCCTTCCATGGAACAGCCACACTCGATGGCTTGTGGGCGTGCGGGAAAGTTGAAGATATAACTTCCGCATCTCAAGAATAGACCGTAATAGATGAAAGAATCTTTGGCAGTATGTAGACCAACTTTTGTTAAAGTCTTGCTGTAAACAGTCATTGCACAGCACTTGAGAACGTCAACCTCTCTTTTAGTACATGATTAACACATAATTAAGGGTGGCCTACTTACTTCCTTTTCCACACGCATTACTTAAAGTGGCCCACCCACTCACCCTTACACATAAATACTTAATCAGTGGTATCGACCTACTCACCCAACTTTACACATCCGTCCACGGATTTGCGTACTCACGCACACGTACATAGCCACTGTTGTACTCCCACTTGCATATACATTAGGCAACACATATAATCCAAGGTGTATATGCAATAAATAAATAATATATATTTAAATATTGTCATTTATAAAAATTATATTTAAATTAAAATATAAGTATATTTAATTTGTGTCATTTAAAACTCTACTAATGGGACGTTTTGTAAATAAATCATAAAAAATAATCTTAAAACTTTAATGATTGTTTTATGTTGGGTTTAGGTAAGTATTAAAATGATAATTTATTTTTATATTTTTTCCTTTTGCTACTTATGAGTGACTATGGTTAAGTTAAGGCCGTCCCTGAGGGCTCAGCTCCACTCTGCGTGGGTTATTCAACTATGTAAATATTAAAAGTCGTCTTATGCCTCTGTATAGTTTAACCCACGAACTAATTAGAATAGAATATTATATTTTTTAATTATGTATTATTTACATGTAACTACGTGTGTCCTACGCTTTGATTTAAGGTTAACTATATTCTAAAATTGTACGTCCATTTTTATCCTCTATTTACATGTATTCAAATAATTATTCTTAGAAAATGTATAGCATACTTTGATCTGTCTATAATTGTCGATGTGTGGTTGTATCTATTACATCAATTATGAGATCGAGACCTATTAAAATAACTATACATCCACATTTACAATAATATTTAACTAATAGAGACCCAATTATAATAAAAACAAACAAAACTTAAGTCCTATGAGTTAACTAAATGAGTTACAGACCAAAGTGAACCTACAGGAATGATAGTCTTAAAAGCAAGACAAAAAATGTACACCTCAAAAATTCAAAATATGGTCGTTATTGGTCATAAAACACTATTTTTTGTCATTTTTGTTTAGTATATTTAAAAAAACCTGCTGTGAATTGTATATTCATTCAAAGACAATCTTTAAGCGTGAAGTAACCATTGAGTTGGTATGAAAATATCGTCTTACAAAATTCTTGAAGTTCTGAACTGGCCACTCGTGAAAACGCTGTTTGTGAAGTCTCTATGTTGTGTTTCTTATTTAAAAAAAGGATTTGTATTCCTTTATAATATGACATTAAGATAAAAGATAGTTATCAATACGTCTTGATATAAAGTTAAAAGCACTGACGTCATCTTTCCTCTTAGTAAAAATTTGCAAAATTAATAGTACATAAATTTACCTTTGCGTATGTTATTCTTAACAATAACCGTCTTAAAAACTGTAAATCACAGGTTAAAGAGAACCTTATCTCTTTATATAATTGTATATTTTAAAAACTATTTATTTTTATTTGTAGAACATTGTAATAGTTTTATTACTTTGTTTTATCCTTTTCAACTTTACTCTACTCATGCTCTATAAACTATTGATCTGTGCGGGGAACTTATCAGACAAAGTACGAGAGAGAACCAGTACAGTACAAGGTGAACATTACTGATAAAAAATAAAAGGCAAGGCCGGGATTTGAACCTTGTCTACCTTCAACTCAGCCTCAGAGTCTTGCCAATTTAAACTGCTCGGCCATCGGCTTTCTTGAGATGAAATAAGAAGAAATCTTTAAAAGCTCACTTTAACAAAATCGTCAAAATTATCTCAACAAACCAAATATATTGTCTTCAGTTTTTCTAAATAGAAATATTGTGTTAAAATAGTTCAATTTGATTGTTCTTATGGAGGTTGTAGGTGTTTTTAGATTAAAATAATTGTAGTTAGATATTTATTTAGGAATTTCCGTAAAATACGTTATTTCTTTAGGCAGTTTTTTTACATTATTTACTTGTTCAACTATGTGATCGTATAAACTCACTAGTTATGCTTATGAATAAGATAAATAGTTTACATTAATTCCTTTACTCAGTCGTATGTAACAAGGTCTTGGAATAGTACAAACATTAGCAAGCCATATTTAATTAGTGAATGGAATTTCTCCTAAAAAAACATGGTAGTAAAATGTTTAGTTAGCATCCTCTAGGCAGCTTTCCGAACTCAAATGGAAGATAATTACATCTCCTGAGACTTCCTAGTGTATGTTCAGTGTTTAACCATGAATATTAACAAGAAAATAATCATATGGAGCATTCTCTGACATCTAACTTAGTATCATTTTGTTTCATTTATTACACCAATTAGTGGGTGGCGTAGTTGGTAGATTGACTCTGACTTGTCATCTGAGTGTTGCTTTTGCATATTGTGGCGTTGTAAGCCTAGAAGGTTCTGGAACTAGGAGGAGATTGTTCTGGAGTGATGATCTAGATAGTTCTGGCAACCATTTGTGAAAGTTCTGGCTTCTCAAACAGGCAAATTAACAGTCGTTTTAGCACCTCCTAGGTTCTCGTTTCTATTCCAATCAGCTGATAGCCAAGCCCATTAATTTCCATTGGGTTACTGGTTAATGACACTTTATAAGAAATAGTTGGTCTGAGTTTGAAACAATGACTAGATATTCTCATCTAGAATAGAAATCAAAATTCACTTAGATTTTGATAGTAAGAATAATTAAACAGAATAAAAATAAGTAAATAAGAGATTGATAGCAGTTATTAGTAATATTATTAAACCTGTAATTCAGGTATAGTTTAATTCAATCACAAATCTCATTCTTACTTTATAAAATTCCTTACAAGAATATATCTTGATTTTTAATGATAGTAAAATTTAAGTTCCAGTTATAATTGATGTTTTTTATTTTATTATTGCTTTGCTATGGTTCTATATTTAGTTTTTTTATTTTTTTCATTTGTTTTGTTATATTGTTTCTTTTTGTAGTTGTTTATAGTGTTATTGTTAAGGAATTGTTGGATCTTTTCCGTTAATTCACTACTAATATTTTTTTCCCGTTAATTCACTACCACTTGATAACTATTTTATTGATCTAAAAACTGTTCCACAATAATTTTACGTCCACTGTGACATTCCTTATCCGCTAGAAATCCGATATTGCTTGTCTTATCTTATCGCTTTCCAAGAACTTACACACGGAGAGCGCATTCGCCGGCAAGTCAATCATTGGACCAGTTTGTGATCAACTTTAGTAGCCACCTAACATAACCTAACCTGACCTGACCTAACCAATAATTGCAATAGAAATGTAGTAGTAAAGTAACAGAAAAAGTCGGAATTATTAATTTATTTACATTAATTTAATGGTTATTGATAGTGACTATTGCACCTCAAATTTTAACCTGCCATTTGATTATTCTCTTTCTTTATCCATCTCCAATTCCAGTTTCCGGGTGTGGTTAAGGAGCCCTCTCCATCTCATCCTTTCTGCATACCACTGGCTTTCGTGTACTTCTTCCCAGCTAGCTACGTTTCCTTCTACTTATTGATGTTACATGTATTAATAAAACATTTAATAAGTGATAGAAAAGCATAGAATTTTTAGGACCGGTATGGTGGAGCACAAGGTTGTTTTTTACATACCTGATCTTTTTTACTCTATTCTTTGGCTCTTAGCTTTAAAATTAACGAAATCGAGGTACCTTACAGATATCTTCTTCTTAACTCGAGAAGTGATAGCCTATATAGTTTGATTCGCTTTCAGATAGAATTAAATAAATACATGAGTTTATATCACCACCTTAACAACATCTTCAATCATTATTAATAAAAACTAGTTTTAAAATATTACCGTTCAAAAAGTGTCATTTTTAAATATTTAAATCCTGTAAGATTATATAAATTTCGTTTAAGCTTGTTATTCAATTACTTTTAAGAGACATGTTCTATTTCAATTCGTAGTTGAGAATGCCACAAGGAAGCACTACCAGACCGTTAATATTTACTTAGTTTAATATTCTAGACCAAGTGGAGTCCTCAGGTATTTAACAACCCTCACAATCGTAATGAACATCACCGTGTACTGCAATATAAACATGAGGGTGAAGTGTATTTGATGTAGTGGCTCTTTACCAACACTTTGATTTAATTAGTTATTTGCACGTATTAAACTACTAATTTTCTAAACTTGCCATAATTCTTAAAACTATAAATTTCAATAATAAAAATGTTGAAAACGATTTTAAAGAATCTTGGAAATAAATTAATTAAAATATATCTATTTGAAAATAAATGTGGCGTACATTTATTTGTTTATTCAAAATGCATAGCAACTAAAATAGTTTTTCCCCACTAGGCTATGGCTAAATAAGAGAATATTATATACATTTTGTCACGTATTTTATATCTTATGATCTTTAAAAAAAACAATATTAATCAACCCAGACCATTGAAATTGACGGATATTAAATAAATTAAAAATAACAAGAAAATTAAATAAAGGATTAAAATTTATATAAAATAAGTGACAAATGGTAACAATAATATAAAATAAATAAACAAATGTGCATAACACATATTAGGTTTAAAACGGAAGATATTTTATTTTAACACGTTTACATAATAGGCCTATACACTTTAAGTAAAATAGTGCAGAGAAACTATTTAGAAAATCTAATAATGGACTCACTTTTCATTATTTCATAGATTTATTTTATGAAATATTAAGTTACAATACATAAAATTAAAATAAACCATGTAATGTTAATAGAAATAAATATTAACAAAAGATACTTTAAATTACTAAAATGTTAGTTTTATATCTAAATTTATATTTTAAAAACATTAATATGTTTTTAAAATATAAATTTACATACAAGACTAACATTTTAGTAATTTAAAGTATCTTTTGTTAATATTTAATTCTATTAACGAGTTATTTTATTTACGATTTGTTAAATCCCTTTTTCCTTCTAATAAATAGTCAGTAGTGTAGTTGGTTTAGGCCCAGCTTTATATGTTAAAGGTGCTCAGTACGATCCCAGTCAGAATTATAGTAGATTTGAATGGAATCAGCTGATTGATAACCACCAGCTGTTCATTTGTCATTATAGTATTAATGACACTTTCAAAGGAATATTCAGCCTTAGTTTATAACAATTACTACATTCGATAATTTACTGTCATCACACTCATTATAAATTCATATTCGCCTCTATCTTTAAAATAAATTAAAATAAAATAAATAAATAACAAGAATAATGTTTTTTTTACTTTTATCTTTAATTATTTCTTTTGTATCATTTCACAGAGTAAAACATAAGGACATAATCTGCTCCAATTAATCCTTTTGTCATAGGGTCTAAGAACTGTTTATATTTCAATGTTATAGATGAAACAAATATTCCAGTAAATAGTTTTTTTATTTTGTTAGGCCTATCGGTAATAAAATTACCATCTACAGACATTGAATAGTTTTTGTATGTCTGAAGATGGTAACTTGTTACCGAAAGGCCTAACAAAAGAAAAAAAAAAACAATTTACTGGAGTGTTTGTGTCATCTATAAAACTAAATTTTATTATAAATGCAGTAAGAAAAGAGTTTGCAGAATGAAACTGTTACGTCATTAGTTACCATATATATTATCTGTTAAATTGAATAAAAGTGGCAATTTTATTTTATACCTAAAGGCAGAAAACTAATACAAATTCATGTTTAACAAAATAATGTTTGAATTGTTAAAATATTTTCTTGAAATTTTAATTTATTTTTACACAAATAAATGTATTATTCTAGATAAATACAGGATACAAACTCAATGGATGACTGCAAATTTAAATTAGAAAAACTATACTTCATAATAGTGATTTATTATATTTTTTATTGATATACTTTTACACTTTCGGCAAGCAATAATGCAACTGCTTTTTCTAATTGTAAGCAATAAATAATTTAAACTTTGATATAAGATTTATGTTTTTGTATACAAATTTACATACTTGAAATGTTTATTAATATATTACTACAAAGTAAAATACAATTTGTAAATATATTTTCAGGTAGGAACCACAACTTACAAATTATTGATTAATAACGAAATGTTAAACAAAATCTTTAATTAATGCTTAACTAACCATTGAAATTCAATCATGTGATAATTTGATGTTTCACGATGAGTCAGCAAGAATTTAGATATGATAATTAACAACTCTTAATTAATCATTGACAATGTTCTGAAATAATTATAAAGGGGGAAGATAATCCATCATATACCAGGTGATTTCACCGGCAACCGCCAGAGTACACTCAACTACGATATCATAATAACGATTAGGTGATAAATATTATTAATGATTTATTTTATATAGTTCAGCTGCGTAGTAATGTACCTTTTAAATGATTACATCGAGGAAAATGTTCGGAGTAATTTAAAAACAGATAATCATATTTGAAGTTAGTTTAAAATTAAAAATTAACAGTTATCGTTCCTGTTAGATAGTATCAAAGAGTGCGTACATGTCAACTAATGTATATATGAGTATATTTAAATGTGATAAAAGTTTAGACTAAATACGGACTTAGATTAGGATATGTTTAATACGTGTTCAGGAGACAAACTACATAACAATAATTTAATATACATAGTTTTTTTGTGTAGAACTGTTTTATGTTTATTTTTTATTTTTAGCCAAAATCTATATTTTCACAGAATATTTTGATGGAATTCGTTTTTCTTGGATAAGTATTGACAATTTAACAAAAACGATCATGAAATCGCGTGAAACATCTAAATTCCGATTTGCCAAGTTTTCGCCATCATGTACCTGAGCCAACATCTTTTCAAACGTCTGTGAGCACAATTTACAATTATCTTCATGCTAACAACATGTCACATTGTATTGTACAAAGGGAAAGCAGAATACATTTGTACTATTTTTACGCAGAATACATTTGACGAGATAACTGGCTGACTGATATTGGTCGTGATATTAAGCAAATATTTTCTCTCAATGAAATGCGTCTTTTCTAAAAGTGTTCACATAGTAACTGTTGCAATTTGTAAATATTATCCTTCCAATCCCTAAAGGGTTTGAAATTCTAAGATAGGTTTTGGGTGTGGCTGTATCAAATAACATTATTACTGTGTTAGCTTCTATATTTTTAGTATGGTTATAATTTTAATTTAGAACAGTATTGAAAGGTGATGCAATAAAAGATTAAATAGTATAAAATTATCTATTGTTTATACACAGATATTTTATACTATGTCTACGATTTTATTAACCCAATGTAACCTGTTTTTCAAATATTTTTATATGAAATAATAAATGTACACCTGTGCATTTATGAAAGTACGGAGAATGCACTCTCTGTATGTATTACTTAAGAATGGATTGTACGTTGTGTCGGTGGAAGTACAGTCAAGAAACGTTGGTAGGTCGATGGTGCTTTTCCTGACGTACGTTGGTTTGATGGATATACTTGTAAATTAAAAATATCAAAATCTTATATTTTTTGTTACATCACTTAAACGTATGTAAGGAAAATTAAACTAAGCTACTGAAACCAACATTATCAAAAAAAAAAAAAAAAATAGATATGGGGAATTAATTTAATTGTGTTATGTTTAAGATGTGACTTGATTGTAATACAAACATGTATCATATCTTAATTTCTTTTATAAAACTTTTATTAAACTAATGTTTTGGATTGAACATTTTTTCCAAAATAGTCAATCTTTTCAAAATTGCAGATAAAACCATAGCACGTTTGGAAATTTGCTATTAGCACTTTCTCTTCTTAAAAATAACGTTTTAACTTAAAATTACAATAAATGTTTTACTAAACTACCTTCTCTCGTAGCTATCCAAAAGATTTTGCTGACCTCTAAAATATTGTTGAAATGTAAGCAATTAAAACTCCGTATAAAAGATAAATACATAATATTCAACATTTTTTTGTATATATGCTTTTTATAGTTAACCTCTTCTCTATATTAAACTGTTTAGTAGGATCTCTATCTTTATTCCAAAAACTATCTTTAGTTCATGAATTTTTAAATATATTTTGCAGTATTACTACAACAATATCATCACTAATTTTTATTGATAAAATTAAAGTTTGAAAGTAAAATACTTAATTATGTATTTTTTTTAATTGCTAAAAATGTGAAAAATATATTGATTGAGCAGTGTGTAATGTTTTCTGTCTGTCGATACCGAATTAGTATATAATCTAGAAATAATACGAGACAATTTTTAATTTTAAACAACGGATGTTTTTTACAAAAAAACTAATTTCATTTCAAAACGATTCCGCATATAAATAAACAGAGGTTCAAATACCTTTAATTCAGAATAACATGACTTTCACTTAGAAGTATGAAAAATGTTTCAAATTTGTTCATATGTTAAGTAAATTTATAGAAAGTAATTTAGCAAGGAATTAAACAGTTGTAACATATCATATTACAAAAATAATGAAAAACACTCTGTCCATGGTAAATTACTAAAAGCTGTATTTTAGTTCAACATTTTAAAAAGAAATATTAAAAACAGCACATTTCTGTTTATAAGATCCTAATCACAATACACTATTAAACATCCTTCACTGCAGTGAAATTAAACTTTTTTTTATGGATTACATGCAGTACAAGTTATTTATTAACAGTACCGTGTTAATATAATCTAAAAAACTAGGACTTTTTCCGATAATTCACAACCACTTGATAAATATTCTCTATTGCTTTAAAAACTGTCACCCAATAATTTTTACGTTCACGACTGCACTGTGGTATTTCTTATCCAATTGTAATCCAATAGCACTGGCCTTACGCACGGAGAGTGCATTCGGCGGTAAGGCAATCATTGCATTTACCAGTTTGTAATCTACTTTAGTAACCACCTAATCTAACCTAACCTGACCTAATCTAACCTTACCAAAACTTAATTTCAATAATGAAAGTCGTGGTATTGAAGTAACGGAAAAATTACTCGTAGTGAATTAATGGAAAAGGTCCAAAGGTTGTACCACCCATTTCAGCATGATTAAAAGAGGCTGGATATTTAAAACCTTGCCCACTATTTACCATGTCCTCTCCGTTTACCTGCTTCTTTGATCAACTTTGGTAGCATCCCGTCATCAACTTAAAGGTGACAATACTGAGTATTCTGACCTGATTTGTTTAAGTACGAACAATTTCATATGTTCAAATCAGCAGCCTTTCAGACTCAACCTAACCTAACCTAACCCCGTATATCTACATAGAGGGCAAACGTAGTTAATCAAAATTAGGGACTTGATGTGGCGTGAGGTAGTTGAAGCTACCACAATAAACCTATTTCGTTGACATTTTACATGTTTGTGGATCATAATTTATAATTATATTAAGGTAAAACCAGCTAAACTATAGAATATGTACTTAAGTATAAAAATAAACTATACTTGTTTGTTGAAAACTATTTAAATCTGCAAACAATGTCAGACTACGAGAAAGTTCACAAATGTTACTTACAGACCAAATTACATTACGTTCAACTTAGAATGGTCTATGTGAATACATTAAGGCACACAATGTGACTCGCTGAGATATATGGTGATTTCAAATTTTTAGATTATGAAATATTTTTGTAAAACTGAATTATTTGCAAATAATGGTGCTGATGGAATTGTTACTTTGTGAAATATACAAATGATGAATGTTTATAATGTAGTAAAAAAACAGGGAGTAAGTAAAACGGTGTCCTGGCTATATATTTTTGATTTCTTCACCTAATTTACAGCAGAAAGTAAAAACTGAAATTTTATTAAGTACCGCTCCGTGTAGGGACTGTCTGTATATTTGTGTTAAAAAAAATATTAATAAGGAGAACTCAAGAATGATTTGACCGACTGAATTCAATTCGTAAGCAAATTAAAAAAAAGGACTAAGTGCAAATGTATATAACCGTATTTAAAAACTTATTACTCTAGCATATGTCCAATGACCGATAAGTCATATATTAATTTGACTTAATAAAATATGGTTTTAGAAATTTAATATTTATTGCTAATTCAATAAGACCTCACATTAAAATATTACAAAAATATGAACCAAACTTCAAAAAAAGTTTAAATACATTTGTTTTTAAGACTACAGACACCGTACATAAACATTTTACAAAATATAACTCGATTTATTCTGGACAAGGAATTATGTACAATCATATAAAGTTAGTTTGGGTTTTTCATATTTTTTTTGTATAGTTCAATAAAATTTCTAAACAGTTCAAGTAGGACACAATTCACACAAACGTTGCACAGTGTATTTCTATAAGGAAACTGTAAAAGGTGATGCTCGGAACCGTTGTACGGCACCTAAGGACGTTAAATTCCCTGAGGGCTCAGCTCCACTCAGCCTGGATTATTCAACTCGTTAAATATTAACAGTCCCTTGTACCTCAGTATGTGTTTACTCAACTGTGAAACAGAATTTTATATTAGCGATGTTTAGCCTAACATTTTTACAAATTACTACTTCCTTAAAGTAAGAAGAAAACATTTTACGGCTCATTAAATAATTTTCCTTTTTCATTTTTCAACACTATTTTTATGAAGTAGTAAAGAAGTAATATGAAGACAGGAAATATATTAATTGGATGTATGCGTGTTAAAACAGTTAATATTAAACATTTACAAAAAAAGTTACATCGTGCAGCTCATGTTTTCAATAAAACTAGTAGTTTTGGTTGTATTAACATTTTTAATAATAATATTATTTTAGTTGCACTAAAAAGGTTAGCTATACTAATTTAAAGTTGTTTTAATAAATAACACTTATTTTATTACCAAAATAAGTAAAAGAAACCAACATTCAAATTACAAGGTGTTTAAAAAATAAAGATCCTATTTTAAATATTTAGTATGAACAAGGGTTCTATCCAAACATATTGGAGTTTTAAATACCCACAAAAGTCACAGACGTTTACGGAAATGTATCATAAATATTCAATTTGTCCTCCATTTGCAGCACGGATGACATTTATTAGATAACTAATGTTCTGAAAGACACCTTCCGCACAGTTTGGGACGAATTCAGCAATCGACTAGATGTCAACCATGCTGGACATACTGGAGGACATACTGAACATTTATGATACATTTTCGTAAACTTTTAATATGAATATTTTAATGTCCAATATGCTTGGGGTAAGCCCTTGTTTCTAATAAATATAACTATTTAAAATAGGGTCATTATTTTTTAAACACACCGTACATATTTAAAGTACAGTGAAAATTATAAATAATTGGTTTTAGAGTGTAAAAACTACATTTATTTTGCAAAAAAGAGTTCTATTTCAGGTTAAGTTAAATAAATATAATAATTTTCTAACAGTGAAATGTAAAAGATATAATCATACATATGTTTGAAAATTGAGAGGAAAAAATTAAATTGTAACCACCACGTTCTTCTGTATATTGTTATTTACATTTTTATGTGTATTTAAAGCAGTTCCGGCGGTTGTTATGAGATCCATGCAAATGTCTGAACTCAGCGAAGCAAACTTATCCCCATGATAACGTCCTGAGGGAAAGCAGACTCGGTTACCCTTTCGTAATATTTTATCCAGGCTTGTTGTGTTTACCTCAGAGTTTTAATAATAAAAACGCTTTGAACAAAAATGGGTTTGAACCATCATAACTGATTTAATTTGATTTGACTATAGAAAATCAGTGAAGCATATATTTTATCCAGGATTGAATGAATAGGGCCATTTCATTGTTTCTTCTACCATGCAGATTGAATTGTGTTTATATTTTTGTCTACTTTATTTTGTTGTGTTAGTGTTTGTGAGTTTTCATAAGAGAGAAACATTTAAAACTAATACCAATCATATTTTTAGAGAGAGATAAAGTAGGGGGTGAAACTAAGACTGTTTTATTTTATTACAAAATTTATTTTGGTTTCTTATTTATTAACAAGCCAATTTTGGTTTTTAGGATGGGTGAACGTCTTCTTTAACAAAAATTAGTTTAATAATAATTCTTTCTTCGGTATCAAAATTATACTTAAACTACAAGGACTAGTTTTATAGAATCTGCAATGGACACTTCCTATTTATTATATTTTTTGTTTTATACGTTATAAAAAATATTAATATTTTTTTTATGAGGGAGGTAGAATCTACGATTATTTTTTAATAATCAAATCTTCAAACTAAATTTTAAAAATTACCCGTTTAGTTCAGTAAATCATGACTATATAATTCCCATTGTTATTAGCAAAAAGATTTTAAAATATAGAACCTTTTTCATTAGTTCACTACCAATACTTTTTCCGTTCCTTCACTAAAATTACTTTTTTTATTGCAATTACAGTTAGGTTAGGTTAAGTCAGGTCAGGTCAGGTCAGGTCAGATCAGGTTAGGATAGGTCAAGATAGGCTGCTACTAAAGTTGATTAAAAACTAGTAATTCCAATGATTGACTTACCACCGAATGCACTCTCTGTGTGTAAGTTCTTAGAAAACGATAAGACAAGGCCAGCGATATCGGACTCCTAGCGGATGAGTAGTATCCAAAGTGGACGTAAAAATGATTGGGGAAGAGTTTTTATAGCAATAGAATATTTATCAAGCGGTAATGAATAAAAGGAAAAGATCCTAAATACATAAAAATATTTTAATTTATATAAAATTAGTAGTTTTAAATATATAAAAATACAAACGAACTGCTAAAAATATTAGTTTTTATTTAATATTTGAAAATAGTTTTTTAATTAGCATAATACGTATTGGTATACATACAGTACAAGTAAACGTCACATAACAAAAATATATTATAATATTAGGACAAAACGCACAAATATATTATAATACAAATACGAAATATTTTAAATGGTTTGATGATATTCTTATATTTACCATAAACATTTATTATTCAACATCTAGGTGTTGGCCACCAGAGGGTGCTAAAGTTTTCCTAATAATCAACAACTTTCATAATTATTCGTCTATTATTTAAGTAAAATAATTGGGCCGGATGAAGATAGGCCGTCATTGTCAGGAGAGCCTCATATTCCGCTCTCCTACACACAAAGAGTATATAACCATAATGTAATTGATATCATTAACAACATTATTTATGTTCTGTAATTTTTGTAAAAAAACATAAACTTTTCATTTTGACTTTTTGTATGAGACGATATTACAAAAATAATCAATGTTAGGTAATTTCACTTTATAAACTACGTGTTTTTGTGGTTTGAATAAACGTAATACATTTTAAAGGTAACATTGAAGCTAAAAAAGAGTAAACATCCTTCCCTTTTTGTGAGTACCTTCATAGAGAAAAAAGAATAAGGGACATCTAACACATTACTTTCCTGAATTAGCGTCGAGTTGTAGAAAGTTGGGGTGTCGAGTATTTTGAATGTAGTATTAGTTATCTGGTTTGTGAAATATTCTTAAATTGTGAAATTTAAAAGAAACTTTGTGTCTGTCGCCTCAGTGATTTTGGTTTCTGCTCACTATAATCTGAAGAAACTTCAATGTATACCATAAACAATATTCACATCGGCGACAAAACCATGAGCCATAGTTAAGGATTTATACATATTTGAAATTTTAGTTTTGTACAGCTTATATCTATGTTTACTTATTTTAATAACATTTATCAAAATATAGCTTTATACATGTATCCTTAAATAATATTTAATTTTTTATTTGTTAGTTTCTAGTTACGGATTTATAAAAGAGGTTGGTAAAAGTGCGTGTTTTCATTATATTAAAATTAATATTTTGATTTTGAATGAATAGATTTCACTAAAACAGGAGATATTTGTATACATACGATAGGTTTTTTTATGCTATTATGTCAGTTATCATAGAATTGTACTTGAAAAATACACATAACACAATACGTAAAGAAATATTAAAATAATTAAAAATAGATGTACAAAAGCAGAATTTCGAATGTATATAAATAGTTTTTAATTAGCATAATACGTGTTGGTACATATACAGTACAAGTAAACATCACACAACACAAATATATTACAATATAAGCACAAAATGCACAAATAATATATAGACCCATAACCATAGACCATTAATCATGGTTTTGTCACCGATGTCAATATTGTTTATGGTTTCGGGCTCGGTGGATGGGAAGAGATCCCGCGGCAACTGATGGATTAACTCCACCCTGTTTAATTATTTTACGTACATAATAGATGATTAATTATGGAAGAAGTTGATTACTAAACCAACTTTCAGAGAGCTTCAATGAATTAGTTAACAATTAATAGTCGTTATGGAGTATCCATATTAATTTGAGTTTATAAAATAAAAATAATAAATAATCATCGTATAAAATGAGTTTCTTTAGGCCATTGTATGTATTTATTATTTTTTTATATGCAGTATGTAAGGTAGTGTATTAACTGGCATAAATGTTGAAAGAAAACATGACCCTCAAAAAGAGGACAGCATTTTTTTAGATTTTATAAAAGAGCATGGAACTGATTCTATAAATATGTCAAAATATATATGTCCCAGCTATTTACTTATTTAAAAACGAAAAATTTTAAAATCTTGATATACTGTACTTGTAACAAACTTGTTGAGTTTACAAAGTGCGTTAAAATTCAAATTGTTCCACCCTTATATTTAACCCTTAGAAGTGTTAGAACATACTGAGAATCAGAACGTGCTTATGTACGAATTTGAAAAGGTGTGCTCCCACCAGCTCTACACACCGCCTATCATATCCTAGCACTCCCAATAACACCCTCAAAAGTTCACTTTCAGATGTGTTTGAGGCTTTAACGACAAACAAAACTTGATAATGGGAAAAATAGCTGAATATAAGTCTAATCATACATTCTTGAGCTATGTATGATTTAAGAATTCTTATAAACCTGCAAGTATCACTACTAAACAATAAAGTTTATGGCACCTACTTCAAATGATGGCACTCCTGATACTGGAGCGGAAACTTCAAATATATATTCGCAAAAAATTGATCTTATGAGCAAAATATTCAGACTGATATTCACAATCGAAAAATAAAGATCGTAAAGCACTGGAAAAATAACGATTCAATGATGAACATTTACGTTAGTAAATTCCAAATATGTAACATACCGCGGATAAAAAGTAACAGAGGCATCTTTCTTAAAGATCGCAGTTAACTCCTTAGTGGCAGTTATCACTTATGCAGATCTTTATAGATTTATAGTAATAACTACTAGGCTACGTTTACCTTTCATAATCTAGTTGGAATTAATGGGAGGTACTGACAACTGTGCTGGCCCTATCGTTCCCATAACTGCAGAACTGACAGCTAGACACTCCAAAGCTCTGAAGCTCAACACCCATCCAGCGCAAACTGGATACGATATCTGATTTTTTATTTTTTTTAATTTTATTTATTTTTTTTTATATATATAGTAACAAAAATACTGCCTTATTTTTTTTTTTATTAATATTAATATTACTTAATTACTTAAACATTTTTTACGCAATAAAAAACGATAAATCATCTTAGATTTCAAACCACCAAGAAATATGTATTTTAAAAAGTGTATTTATTTAAAAAATGTATTTTTACTATGTCGTATCATACATACGTTCGAAATGTAATACATTAATTATGATAATGTTATGTATAATAATTACATTATGGTTATTTAATCTTTGCGGGTAGTAAATTAGAACGTGAGGCTCCCCTGACACTGACGAATTACCTTCATCCTGCCTAATTATTTTACGTACATAATAGATAAGTAATTATGAAAGCTGTTGATTAGCAGGCCATCGTTTAGTGCGCTCTGATGGCTAAGCTATATGCTGTTTAATCTATGTTCATGGTAAATAATAAAATATCCTCGAACAGTTTTAAATATTTGAACCATATTGGTGAAGCATATTTGTTTTTAGTTTTAAACTATACTATTATTCTATTATTCAATAGTTCTCTATAACACCACTGGGAATTGAATACAAATAACCACACGAGAACTAATAAATTTAATACATCGTAATTGATAAATTAAGTTATGATAGAAAAATGTTTGTTCCTGTTTTCTTTCACACAACAAATTACAAAATGTTCTCTATAACTTAGTATAAATAAAACCAAAAGTCTAACGTAATAAAAATGGTCCACTGAAGTATATAACAAATTGTTTTTTTTTATCCAAATGATAATTTTCAATGTTCAATAGCAAAAATGTTCAAAAATATACATATTTCTTTTTTACTTCCTAAATATCAACATTGGCTTTTCAATTGGAATGAAACTAATATATCTTTGGTAAGTATAGCAAGACGATATTCCATAAAAAATTAAATACAATTTATTTTTTCTGTTTCAACCGTATCTGATTAATTATACCTGTGATTAATTAAAATTGTCTCCCCAAATACCAGCTGGGCCGTAGCGTGGAACAGCTTTGATGGACGAAATAACAGTTCCTTCGGTTACCTGTCGGTGGGATGAACCTCCCTCGTTACGAACTGGCGTTGGCAGATGCAATGACTGGAAATATAAATAGCGATTGACAGTAGATCAGTCATGTGATCGCGGGTATTATATCCAAACAATGGATCACATAGTTACAGAGTGCCCCCTGCGTTATTTTACGGAGAGATTAGTGAGCATAAACAGAATCAGTGAGGCAAGTCTTAAATGGCTCGATGGATTGGACTTTAAATTTTCATTTAATTAATAATATCATGACTTTTGGATCTTTATACAAATTATATATAATTTAAAATGTTTAAAATGGTAGCTGAAAACAACCCATAAGACACACACACACACACACACACATATATATATATATATATATATATATATATATATATATATCTTGTGTACAAAAATTAAATTGTGTATATATATATATATTTTTTTTTTTAAGGAAAAACATAACTATATACAGGAGATAAAAACACACAATTCAACTTCGAATTAGCCTTATTATAGTCAATGCATTCATTGATAAAATAGTTCCTTCAATGATTTGCTATCACTCAAATTAAGAGCTTTATTATTAAATATATGAGGTAAATACAACAAGCCTGGAGAAAATGTTACAAAGGGTAACCGAGTCTGCTTTCCCTCAGGACGTTATCATGGGGATAAGTTTGCTTCGTTGAGTTCAGACATTTGCATGGATCTCATAACAGCCGCCAGAACTGCTTTAAATACACATAAAAATGTAAATAACAATATACTGATTAACGTAATTGTTACATTTTACCATTTTTGCTCTTGATTTTTTAAAATTTTTCTTTTATGAAAGGAGCGGCCGATATTCTCTCTTTAATAGTCTGCAGAGGCTGTCGGCTATGTTAGTTTAAATCCAATAAGAACAATGTTATTTGTGGATAATTTTTTTTTTTTTATTTACTGACCAAAATTTGTATATGACGTATAATTTTAAACGTTACCATATTGCACTTTGGGTTTGCGTATGATATTTGAATTCAAATGCCTAGTGTTAAAAATAGGTAAAATTTAAAATTCAAACTACAAATTTTCTTATTTTTAACTTACATTCTTATATATGAGACGCCGACACAACGTTGTTGGTATTTTAAGGCGAATATGGATGATTATATGAGTCTAGGATGAGTGTGGATGAGTGTAGTCTGGTTACTAACTGAGTTCAACTGTTCCTCAGAAAGAGCAATTCATTAATAGCCCAACAGCTAGGGCAACTAAGGAACCTACAGCTTTACGTGGAATCCGAACCATGGAGTGCTGGTCTGATTTTCAGCTCATTGACAAGCCCGATACTCAGTTATCTCCCCCATACAACATCCGCACAATGATTACCACCCAACATGGACACCCCAGACTTCTCTAGTAGTGTTCACGCCGATAGCAACCATTGAGCGAACGCCATGTCGGTATTAAGAGGACCGAGAATCCAACCTATCGCCTACAATCTCCCAAACACCTTGTCCCCCAAGTAGCTGGGTTACAGCACTACGCCACCAGTGCCGACCCAGAAATTCGCTAAGCAAATTCATTCTTGTTCAAATGTAATTTGTTTGGAAAAATGCGTTTAAAAATAAGTCTTTGGTTTGGATACGCGTGATCGTATGTCCGCCTTCAAAAAAACATTGTTCTTATGGGGTTAAAACCAACATGGCCGATAGCCTCTGCAGACTTTTAATCTTACTCTGTTAATTCCCAAAAACTATTGATCCGTGTGGGGAACTTATCACACCAAATAGGAGGTAGAAATAGTACACTATAAAATGAAAAAAATTGATAAAGGTAAGGCCAGGATTCGAACCTGTGCTATTTATTACTAGCTCAGTTATATAGTCCTGACACCTTGATATCTCAGTCAGTGACTCCCATTGCATGACCATTTTTACAACTTTCAATTCCAGAAAAACGAATATATTTTTTAACTCAATCTATATTGATTTTTTTAAACATAATTTGAGTTTATTTAATCTAAAACTTATTTATTGAAAATAAATAAAATCTATACTTTAAAGATAGTTGGGGTTTTTTTTTTCTTTTATGTCAATTCGTTTTGGTTCTATAGTAATAAAATTTAAATTAGTTATAAAATATTTTCAGTTCGTTTTAACTTATTTAAAAATTATTGATACAATATTACCATTTTATATATTATTACAAATAAATACCGGTTTTATTGAAGACATTATGAGCCGCATAATGTAAATATTTTCTCGTAGATCTATTAAATGTTAATTAAAAAAAGAAGTACCTTATATTATCAACCCTCAATATTTACATACCCCTAATGAATGCATTGACTATCTTTGACATAAAATAAAATAATTTAATAAAGTATATAATTAAGAAAAAAACTAAAACAAATTCGGAAATCGTTTGGAAGGTTTTACTCGCAATTTAAGAAAGTAGTAATTTGTAAACACGTTAGGGCTAAACATCGCTAATATAAAATTCTGTTTCACAGTTGAGTAAACACATACTGAGGTACAAGGGACTGTTAATATTTAACGAGTTGAATAATCCAGGCTGAGTGGAGCTGAGCCCTCAGGGACTTTAACGTCCTTAGGTGCCGTACAACGGTCCTGAGCATCGCCTTTTACAGTTTCCTTACAGAAATACACTGTGCAGTTTTCGTATAGGTTATCGTATTTTAATAAACATGCTGTTCTTGCTAAACTATACCGATAAAAGTTTGTATAAAAATTACTAACATTTATTTTTATAAAACGTTCAAACTTACATTATTACTTTGATCTTTTAATTATAGTAATACATACTAGGCTAAACGTTTACCTATTCATAATCTAGTGGAAATTAATGGAAGTTTTGACAAGTGCTGGTCATCGTGTCCCATGAACTGCAAACTGACAGCTAGACACTCAAGCTTGTAGCTCAACACCCATCCAGCGCAAACTGGATACGATATGATTTTTTATTATTTTTATATATTTGTATTTATTTATTTTTATATATATATCCAAAAAACTGCCTATTTTTTTTTTAATTATTTAATATTACTTATTATTAAACTTTTTTACGCATATAAAAACGATAAACATCTTAGATTTCAAACACCAAGAAATATTATTTTAGAAAGTGTTAATTATTTAAAAAATGATTTTTACTATTCGTATATACATACGTCAATGTAATACATTAATTATGATTTTTATGTATAAAATACATATGGTTATCTTAATCTTTGGGTATAAATAAACGTTAGGCTCCTACACTGCGAATTCCTCATTGCTAATTAATTTTACGTACATAATAGATAGTAATTATGAAGCGTTGATTACAGCCATCGTTTAGTCCTTGATGGCTAAGCTAATATGTGTTTAATCTATGTTCATGGTAAATATAAAATATCCTCGACAGTTTTAAATATTGAACCATATGTGAAGCAAATTTTTTTTGTTTAATATATATTATCTATTATTAATAGTTCTCATAACATCACGAATTGAATACAAATATCACACGAAACTAATAATTTAATACATCGTATGATAATAATTATGATATAAAAGTTGTTCTGTTTTCTTTACAATACAAATTACAAAATGTCCTATAACTACGTAAAAAAAACCAAAAGTCTAACTAATAAAAATGGTCCACTGAAGTATATAACAAATTGTTTTTTTATCCAAATGATAATTTTCAAATGTTCAAAATACAAAAGTTCAAAAATATACATATTTCTTTTTACTTCCTAAATATCAACATGCTTTCAATTGAATGAACTAATATTCTTGTAATATAGAGACATATTCCATAAAAATTAATATTAATTTATTTTTCTGTTTCAACCGTTTGAAAACTTATACCTGTGATTAATTAAAATGTCTCCCCAAATACCAGCTGGCCTAGCGTGGAACAGCTTTGATGACGAAATAACAGTTCCTTCGTTATCTGTCGTGGGATAACTCCTCGTTAGAATGAGCGTTTGCAGATCATATGACTGGAAATAAATAGGATTGACATAGACGTATGTGATGCGGGATTAAATCCAAACATGATCACAAGTTACAGTCCCCTCGATATTTTACGAGAGATTAGTGAGCATAAACCAAATCGTTGTAGCAAGTCTAAATGCTCGATGATTGAATTAATTTTCATTAATTTTTTTAAATTGTTCATTTCATATTATAATATTATAAGAATTTATTATACAATTAATACCATAAACTCATATTATTATTTTATTTAATATTTAATATGTTATATATCGTTGTGTCAAAATTAATTGTGTGTAATTGTTATATTTTTTTTTGAGGAAAAATAACTATATACAGGTAAAAACCACATTCTACTTCGATTAGCCTGTATAAGTCAATGCATTTTGATAAATTCCTTATGATTGCTATACTCAATAAGAGTCTTTATTATTAAATATTTGGGTAATACAACGAAGTCTGCAGAAGATTTATAAAAGGTGTACCGAGTCAATGCTTTCCTCAGAGTTATCATGGGATAGTTTGTTCTTGAGTTTAGACATTTGCAGAATTTATAACAGCCGCCATAACTGCTTTAAATACACATAAAAATGTAAATACATATCTGATTAACTAATTGTTTACATTTTCACCAATTTTTGCTCTTGATTTTAAATTTTTCTTTATGAACAGAGACGATTATTCTTAATGTCTGCAGAGGTGTTTTATGGTATAAATCCAATGATCAATGTTCTTGGATAGATTTTTTTTATTTATGACCAATAATTTGATATTGTATTGTTATACGTTACATATTGCAATTGGTTCGTGATATTAATCACTAGTGTAAAAGATGGTAAATTTATTCATACAATTTTTGTATTTGTATTAAATTGTGAGACGCCGACACAACGTTGTTGGTATTTTAAGGCGAATATGGATGATTATATGAGTCTAGGATGAGTGTGGATGAGTGTAGTCTGGTTACTAACTGAGTTCAACTGTTCCTCAGAAAGAGCAATTCATTAATAGCCCAACAGCTAGGGCAACTAAGGAACCTACAGCTTTACGTGGAATCCGAACCATGGAGTGCTGGTCTGATTTTCAGCTCATTGACAAGCCCGATACTCAGTTATCTCCCCCATACAACATCCGCACAATGATTACCACCCAACATGGACACCCCAGACTTCTCTAGTAGTGTTCACGCCGATAGCAACCATTGAGCGAACGCCATGTCGGTATTAAGAGGACCGAGAATCCAACCTATCGCCTACAATCTCCCAAACACCTTGTCCCCCAAGTAGCTGGGTTACAGCACTACGCCACCAGTGCCGACCCAGAAATTCGCTAAGCAAATTCATTCTTGTTCAAATGTAATTTGTTTGGAAAAATGCGTTTAAAAATAAGTCTTTGGTTTGGATACGCGTGATCGTATGTCCGCCTTCAAAAAAACATTGTTCTTATGGGGTTAAAACCAACATGGCCGATAGCCTCTGCAGACTTTTAATCTTACTCTGTTAATTCCCAAAAACTATTGATCCGTGTGGGGAACTTATCACACCAAATAGGAGGTAGAAATAGTACACTATAAAATGAAAAAAATTGATAAAGGTAAGGCCAGGATTCGAACCTGTGCTATTTATTACTAGCTCAGTTATATAGTCCTGACACCTTGATATCTCAGTCAGTGACTCCCATTGCATGACCATTTTTACAACTTTCAATTCCAGAAAAACGAATATATTTTTTAACTCAATCTATATTGATTTTTTTAAACATAATTTGAGTTTATTTAATCTAAAACTTATTTATTGAAAATAAATAAAATCTATACTTTAAAGATAGTTGGGGTTTTTTTTTTCTTTTATGTCAATTCGTTTTGGTTCTATAGTAATAAAATTTAAATTAGTTATAAAATATTTTCAGTTCGTTTTAACTTATTTAAAAATTATTGATACAATATTACCATTTTATATATTATTACAAATAAATACCGGTTTTATTGAAGACATTATGAGCCGCATAATGTAAATATTTTCTCGTAGATCTATTAAATGTTAATTAAAAAAAGAAGTACCTTATATTATCAACCCTCAATATTTACATACCCCTAATGAATGCATTGACTATCTTTGACATAAAATAAAATAATTTAATAAAGTATATAATTAAGAAAAAAAACTAAAACAAATTCGGAAATCGTTTGGAAGGTTTTACTCGCAATTTAAGAAAGTAGTAATTTGTAAACACGTTAGGGCTAAACATCGCTAATATAAAATTCTGTTTCACAGTTGAGTAAACACATACTGAGGTACAAGGGACTGTTAATATTTAACGAGTTGAATAATCCAGGCTGAGTGGAGCTGAGCCCTCAGGGACTTTAACGTCCTTAGGTGCCGTACAACGGTCCTGAGCATCGCCTTTTACAGTTTCCTTACAGAAATACACTGTGCAGTTTTCGTATAGGTTATCGTATTTTAATAAACATGCTGTTCTTGCTAAACTATACCGATAAAAGTTTGTATAAAATTACTATCATTTATTTTTTATAAAACGTTCAAACTTACATTATTACTTTCTTCCATATGAATTAGCATAGAGAAAGTAGTCTATTGTGATCTTAAAAAATAAAAAAGTTTTACAAGTTGGTTTACATTTAGGGTCCCCTGAACCCAAAAAGTGTGTCTGTCTGTGTGTATGTGCACCTCGCTGGAGACCAAATGGATGGATAAATTCTTTTGAAATTTGGTATGTAGGTGTGTATTTAGCCAATATCTCCAGACTATTTTTTCACGTTTTGAAATTTTATTTTTTTTTTTTTATTTTTATGGATAAAACACTTACAACATTGGAATTTACTTAAAATCAGCCCTTACGATTATGATTACATTTTCAGGAAAGATGTTAATTACAATTTAAAATATTTTTGTAAAACCGCATGTCTCTAACTTTACTAGTTTTTAAGATATGAAAAAAACCTATTTGGGAATCAAACTTGTTTTTCAAAATTTTTATTTTTGTAGTGTTTAGTATGGAGGAAAGTTTATTTCAATTCTTTGGAACCATTTATTTTAATATAAATGGGCAAATTTAATTTTCTTCTATATAAATTACACGATAATAGTTGAACTCAAAATCAAATTTACAATATCAATTAATTAAGTAGGTTATGAAACAGGTGCATTCAAAGAACTAAAACGTGGCAACAATACTAAACACACACACACACACACACACACACACACACACACACACACACACACACACACACACACACACACACACACACACACACACACACACACACACACACACACACACACACACACACACACACACACACACACACACACACACACACACACCCAATCTTGAATATGTTTAACTGTAGACTATTAAAGCAATTAATTAAATTTATTTGTACTTAATTAGACTTTAAAAACATACAATAAATAAAGAATAATTATTTATTAATAATAATAATAATAACGTTTATTGCATCAAACCTCAAATGAGGTATTACAATATATAATATAATAAATAAAATAAAAATTGAGTTAAATCTACATATAAATTACAGTTGAATTTAAAAAAAAATCTTCAATGTTGTACAAACATTCTTCTAATAAATAGTTGCATATAATTTTTTTAAATTGTTTCATTTCCATATTTCTTAATTTATAAGGCAATTTATTATACAATTTAATAGCCATAAACTCATGATTTTTTTGTGTTGTTGAGTATTTACATTGTTGAATTTTCAGTTGATTTGAATTTCTTGTGTCGTAATTGTGTATATTTTTGTTTTGAGGAAATTTATGTAAGTTGTTTTTGGTGTATAATAAGCTTTTGTAAATGAATAGTGAAGGAAGAGTCATTATTTTTAGTTTTTTGAATAGAGGTCTGCATGAAGTTTTAAAAGGTGCTCCACAAATTAGTCTAATTATTGCTCTTTTTTGAATTTTAAATAATTTAACAGAATTTGAAGACTGTCCCCATAATATTATTCCATAACTCAATATGGAATGAATATGCGCATAATAAATTTGTATTAGTATATCTTCACTCACATTGTACTTTAGTCTTCTTAAACAGTAGATACCTTTGTTCAATTTTTTTATGGTATAATCCACATGATCATTCCAAGATATCTTATGATCAAGGATAATTTGATATTTATTGTTATATAATATCAATTGCGTGATTTAATTGTAAATACAAGTAAATTACTGTTATATGAGAGCATACACAAATCTCTAAATAAGTATTATTAATCTATGATTTATCAAAATAAATCATATTAATGAATATTCAATATAAATTTTCTATATTGATAAATAGTTAAATCTATAAAATAATACATATTTATACATAATAATACTAAAGCAATAAGAACTATTTGGAGTGTTTACAGATATTTATTGAAACTTACAACAAATACAGTTTTATCAAAGTTTCCATATTTTCTCCATTTTACTGACACAAATTACTTTATAGCAAGGTGTTTATACACAGTAGCCGAAGCAGAAGGAATGGCAGCTGAAGCCGAACCACAAGCAACCTCAGCAGAAACGCCTGCAGGCTCAAAAGGAGCCTCAGGCAACGTAGACGACGTTGTCTCAGCCTGCGGCCTCGACACGTTAGGCGACAGCAAGAAGTTAGGCCGCTGACTAGTAGGAGTCGTGGAGCCAGAGAGTGCCTGAAAAATCTCCTCAAGCCTAGACACACTCTCCAGGATCCACGCCCCATCCGACGGTTCCAACCCCGGTGCCCGGTTGACCATACGTAGACGGGCAAGCAGATGACCCAGACGTGCAAGGCGGCAGGCCCGGTCACGACCCACTGGAGGTTCCAACTGCAAATCTTCCAACACCCCTTCCCAATCTTCCACCTTACGTTTGCAAACCACCAACTCATCCCCAACCTCCAGTAGATCAGACCACTCCATCGCCGTGCCCGCGGACAACTGCTCCCGCAGCAACCTCCGGAGATTCAACACATCACCCTCCGGAGTCCCCGTACCCTCAACTCAAAAATCAATTCCTCCTTTACTAGGAGAGCAACATTCTGCAGATAGGCCATCTCGCAAAGCAAAAATCTCAACAGTACACAAAATAACGACAACTCCAGGGTCCAAGACGAACAAAAACCCTCAGCCTACCGAGCCACAGCCGACCACTTCGATCCACCCATTAATCCCATTAAAAACAGTAATCAAGCGGATTGCCTTTTTTTATTATGTGGACAAACGGCTAGGGACAATAAGGTATGACTGCTGGGCAAGTCTGTGTCTGATTAATTCAATGAACAATTTGCAGAGAACTTTTAAGACAACATCTATCTTTATATAAGTACAAATAAATAAAAAAACGTATAGGTTTTTTTTATTTATTATTATTTTTTTTTTAATTAAAATTTTTATTTATTATTAAAACACTCTTTAGTTATTAGTAGCTGACGCAAACGTTTTGCAGTTAAAGACCAATGTCATTCCTTTGTGAATCCCTCAGGTCTGAAGAAGGTCGACCTGGTTTACTGAAATCGATTGTATTTGTACATTTTATAATAATTATAGTTTTAAAATGTTTAATCGAGTGGCGTCATTTTAATAAGTTTTAATTTAACCTTTCAATATAATATTATAGAGACTTATTTTTAATAGCATCTTTTAAAAACAAAACTATGCACAGGAAGTTTTGGAACTATTTAACATAGAAAGTAGTTCCTGGTCATTAAATATAAATAGTTAAAAGTTTGAATTTGAAATTTACCAATATGTTTAACGTACTTTGTGTAGAAAGTTATTCCAGTAATGGTTTATTGCCGAAGGGGGGGGTGATGGATTACCATTGCTCTCACTCGACTCCCCTCTCACTAATCCCCCCTCCCCCGAAAGCCGATAGGGAATACTCACATGATGAAGGGGGTTCCCTTATAAAACTAATTTTGTAACGTTAAGAAGGCTGTAACATATGATTACTCTTTTTTTTATTAACAATATTACAATTTCATCTTATGCCTTAATTTTGTGTGTAAAATTAATATACACGGTAAAACTCGTGTTTTTAAAGTACAATATACACAGAAATTAATTAAAGTTGGAATTTAATAAATGCATCACAATAATAAGTTTAATCAATTTTATTTATTTGTTATTAAAGATTTTTATACTTATTTCAATATGTCTCTATAAGTAAACAAATCCAATCCAGTACCACTCGTGTATTTCTGGATCCTTTCTTCATATCATAATATTTAGATAATAATAAATAATTAAAAGGACAGTTTATTACCTATTTAAAATATATAAAATATACTATATTTACCCCCTTAAATTTTATTTTAAAATTTTCAATATTTTTTCTATTTAGAATGTTGTGGTTATTATCTTTAGAAATGTCGACATAGCACTTTTTAACAAATTAAAACGGATGTAAAATCATCTATTGAATACAAACATTTTAATAAATTGTAAAATATGTAAATTCATTAAGGGAATTTTATTAAAATTTTATATACCATGTTATGTATAAATAAAATCATCACGCGATTTATAAAAGTGTTTTCATAAACTAGGGTTGTACAACATCTCATTATACGATAAAAAACTAAAAGACTATTTTTTTATCGTTACCTCTTTGAGAACCAAATGATATACAATTGAAGCTTTATAACACATGGTCAATTCATTTTAAAGCTCTTTTTGATAAACTTATCACAGATTATACCATTAACCATTCTTAATCTTACTGTTTCAATAATAGAATAAAAGTTACATAGGGCGTTTTTCTTGGAGAGGCCGATCCCCTCTATAACCTTATTTTACCTACTTCCATTCCCCATAGACTATTATTCTGTGCGAGGAACATGCGAGGAATTTAACAGAGTAAGGGGAGAACTAGTACAGTTCAAAGTATATATTACTGATAAAAACACAGTCAAGGCCAGGTTTTGAACCTGGAAAATCTTTAACTTTGGTACAACGTCCTTACTTATTGACTTAAACCGCTCAACCACTGACTCTCACCTAGTTAGCTTATTACAGTGGTAATCTTATCTTACAAATTTATCAACTATCGTTTTAATTATTTCGTTTTAATAAGCTTACAATGGACATATTCCGAGATTATTAAAACTGTCAGACCTTTGCCGTTAATTCACTACTTAATTAATTGAAAGGTTATATTAGGTTTGGTTATGTTAGGTTTGGTTAGGTTGAGTTAGTTTTGGTTACGTTTATATTAGGTTTGGTTTGGTTATGTTATGTTAGGTTTGGTTTGGTTGAGTTAGTTTGGATACGTTTGTTTGGTTAGGTTAAGTTAGTTTTGGTTACGTTTATATTAGGTTTGGTTTTGTTATGTTATGTAAGGTTTGGTTAGGTTGAGTTAGTTTTGGATACGTTTATGTTAGGTTTGGTTAGGTTATGTTATGTTTTGTTAGGTTATGTTAGGTTTGGTTTGGTTATGTTAGGTGAACTTAAGTTAGTTATGGTTATGGTAGTGAATTAATGGGAAAGATTCAAACTGTCTTTGTAGTGAAATCATGCTGCTGAAAATGATTTCACCTTTGAACTTCACCGCATTATTTTCCTATTTCAGTCAGGTGTTTACGGCTTGTCAAGCAAGTAGTAGGGAAGGTTCCTTACAAGTTCTCTGTACCCTATATAACCTTTGGGTTACTACCTTTCATGGAGGAAGTTAGGCATGATAAGGCGGTTTGCTGCTAATGGATGGTGTGTAACTTTATTACACGCATAAAGAACGAGTACACAGACTTGTAATTCAGCTGTGTGGTTAAATGTTTATAAAATAATTTTACTGTCAAAAGTTTCCTTATACACAACTTTAAATATTTTTTTAAAGATGGCATCCATTTTTTAAAATTTTCAACGTGATTTGCAGATAGTTAAAAAATACTGAAATTATAATTTAAATAAAAATTCGGTTACTTTTCGTTAATTCACGACCACAACCATAATTTAGTTTAACCTAACGTAACATAACTAAACCTAACATAACCTAACCAAATCAAATATAATATAACCAAGTCTAACATAACATAACCAAACCTAACATCCTTAACAAACCTAACTTAACCAAACCTAATATAACATAACGAAGCCTAACATACCATAACCAAACCAAACCTATAACCAAATCAAACCTACAACTACATAACAAAACCTAACATAACGTAACCAAGCCTAACATAACCTAACCAAACCTAACATAACATGACCAAACCAAACCTATAACCATTTCAAACCTACAACTACATAACAAAACCTAACATAACGTAACCAAGCCTAACATAACCTAACCAAACCTAACATAATATAACCAAAACAAACCTATAACCAAATCAAACCTACAACTACATAACAAAACCTAACATAACCTAAACAAACCTAACTAAATTAATGGTAGTAATTAACGGAAAAGGTCCATAATTTCTATATTCTATTACTCACATGTTTTGAAATATTTAATATGGTACAATTCTCCTTGTTAGTAGTGTGTAGGTAAATGTGATTCTCTATACTATAATATATAGTCATCATATCAGTTTTAAATCACCTATATCTTGACAATCGGTCTTAATAATGAGTAATATTTTAATCCATCAAACTATGGATCACATAGATAATGATTGGCTATTGCGTTTATTTTAGAGTGGATTAGATGCAATAGGTTACGAAAACAGGATTTAGATCAGTGTGTTTTAACACTAAGACACACATGTTTTCTTTGTACTTTGTACCGTAAATTTTTTTTAAAGATGTTTATTGGTCTAATTTTTATTATTTTATTAGTTTGGTAGCTTGCTTTACAAGCCATGCTATGTATAGTGCGTAACAAAAGGAGTATAGCATAAATTTTGTTTAACAATTGCAGATAAATCGATAACACTTTACACGTGTATTCTGTTCGAAAAATCTACTTTTTTGTGGGAAATGTAATTTTTCTCGATTAGTTCTGTCTGTGTATTTGTACCTGTTTTTTACAAAAATTGTAATATCTCAAAAACTTTTTGACATACAATACTGAATGTTCGTATGAAAGTTGATCATATACAAGCACATTTTATTTAAAAAGGCTAATAGTCCAAGTTTATTAGTTTTAAAATGGCGGCTATCTGAAAATGTTAAAGTCAAGTATAAAAAGACCTGCACATTTTAACAAAACATATTAAGTGACGATATTTTTAGACCACGTTATGCCAATTATATTTAACGGTATGCCAATTTGAAAGATCGGTTGATACATAACACAGAAAACTGTTTTTTTTTTTTTTTTTTTTTTTTTTTTACTGAAAACATTGTTATTTGGGTAAAGAGTACTCAGATAACAATGTTTTCAATTACAAAAAATACGTTTCCTTTGTTATTTATCTACCAAAATTTAAAATATGCATATCATTGAATTTGGCATAACGTAGTCTTGTATCTTAACATTTTTTTTGTAAAATGTGCAGTTTTTTTTAACTCGACATTGACATTTTCAGACATCCGACATTTTTTAACTTATGATCTTAAACTGCCAGCCTTTTTATATTACTTGTGCCTGTATAAGATCAACTTTCATACGCAAATTCAGTATTGTATATCAAATGGTTTTTGAGATATTTAAGTTTTTGTAAAAAAACACATACAGACAGACAGAAAACTAATCGAGATGGGACACATGTTATGCCATAGGGCATTGTTTGCTTATAACCTGACAATGCTATACAGTATGGTAAAGTGGAGGCTGGACACCCTGTATATCTACTGTATATGCAAAAATATTAAACGTTGTGAAACCATTCAGTCGTAAAATTACATTCTAATGTCGTATAAAAGTATTGTCTGAGGTAAATAGGGCAGTTTCTTCCAGCTACTGTTGTGTTTACATACATTACAAAATCGACTTACCTGAAATATTTAAATTTTTTCTACTATATATTTTTCAGTAAAATGTTTTTTCATCATATCATTTACTATAATAATTATATAAATTTTTAGACAGATTAAAATCCTAACTTTTTTAAGTAATATTTTGTAATTTGAAGTAAACATTTTAAGAAACATAAAAAATGTTAATTATGTTCTATCGTTTGGGTGTTCTAAAATAATAGCTATTGTTGTAAAATATATTTTTTACATTTAAAGACATACTTGAAGACTTTAAGGACTACGTCCTCAACAATGTATACGTAATATTTCAGTCTCGTTTACTTTTATAATGTGAAGAGATGTATAAACATGGCGGCAGTGGAGATTTAATCAAACCAGATGTGGCCGCCGGCCAAAGCAGAGCCTGACCAATTCAATTTGTCTTTAGTTGAGTGCTCTTTGGGTTTGCTCGGGAATGAACATTTGAAAAGAGAAGTACAGTAGATAAGTCGATTAAAATAATACATACAAAATATGTTATTATCTATTGAAAGTAATCAATGAGTTCCTTAAAACTAAAACCTATTGATCGTAAAAATGTAAAGTTCAAATCACATTTGCATCAGTCGTTTTATTGGATAGTTAGAAAAGTACAGGGTGGAAAAAGTAAAGAAACACTTTCACAACTGTTGTATGACTTCACTTGTAAAAGTGAAATTTTTTACATGAGCGTGGTTACAAGGAACATACTTTTTTACACCATTAGCGATATTTCATCTTTTTACGGGGAAGGCCCACAAGGAGTTGAACGAAAATCTTCAACGTAAGGATAGGTCGATTTTGGTATCAAATGAAAGATCTAATAAAGATAAATTAAGTGCCGCAAACTGGACTTCGATATAATTATATTTTTTATAGTAACGGTCATTTGAATTTCCAAGCAATTAATTTGAACAATATTATTTATCTGCTATTTAACGGTTATGTCATTTATTCTGATCAAAAATCATACTTTACGGAACACAATTATAAAAACAATTAAAATATCAAATTATCTATAAAAAAATAAAGTTGTTGTGACAGTATCCATATTTTTTGTCCACCCTGTATATAATTTAGTATTTATGCAACTATTAAAATCCGTTTGTGAATTCTTTTATTAGGAAGTTGGTAGAGAATGCGAATTATAATATGTTAAAAATACTAAAAAGTGTTTATTGTGAATTCGAACAGTATTAATATACAATACTTGGTAATTATAATGTAGGTAATTAATTCATAGTGTTTCTTATTTGTGGCATAAGCTAGAGAGCCCATTATAAACTAAACTACAATTTACGGAAGCGAAAACCTATAATCATAATGTCAGCACTAATGGTACAGTGCTGTAACCCAAGTACTTGAGGACAACGTTTTGTGGAGATTGTAGTGTCCAATGATCTGTCCTCTAAATACAGATACGGCGTCCACTCAATGATTGCCATCGACGAGATATCTTGGTTGTCTATATTAAGTGATAGTCAAGTTGAGACATTGTGTTTGAAATATAACTAGTAAAAGAGTTTTCACTTATCTAAAAATCAGACCAATACTACGTGGTACGGATTCCACGTAAATCTGTAGGTCCCCTAGTTACCCTGGCTGTTGGAATATTATTAAATGGCTCTTCTGAAGGAAGTGTTCACCATTGGTAGTAAAAATGGCTACACTTTTTCATTAAAACTCATCCTACTCTCCTTTATAATGAATAGTAATAGGTGAAATAATTGGTAAATTCAGACAGTTCCCTTTAAATAGCTTTTAGTCATACAAACTAAACTTTCAATAGTGGAAATGCAGGACGTTTATTAACCTAACTAAGAATATAGTTTTATTATCAAGCTTTGAGATGTCGACACAGATGTGTGTATTTTAAGACAAATATGAATGATTACTTGAGTGTAGAATGAATGTGGATGACCTGTGTAGTCTGGTTACTAACTGAGTTCAACTGTTTCTCAGGACTTTCAATGAGAAAGGACCGTTTAGTCCAATACTCAGGGCTACTAAGGGACCTAAAGCTTTAGCTGGAATCCAAACCACATTATATTATTGGTCTGATTTTCAGCTAATAACAAGCCTGATAGTTCTCTTCTCTACACAACTTCCTTACCCTGACTACCACCCAACATGGACACCCCAATACTCTAGTAGTACATAACCTATCGCCTACAATCTCCACAAAACTGCTTCCTCCAAGTAGCCGGGTTACAGCACTACGCCAGCAGTTTGATTGGCACTATACCGTTGGTCCTTGGCAAATAGATAAATGTGTATCTTAAATTTAAAGAAATAAATGTATAATTGCTACGGAGGGGTGCAAAAATTACGTAAGTTGCCTAAGTTACACGTGACAGTATCAATTTTTTGGATAAAATGTAGGTTTTTCAGTCCTTATAACTATATATTACTACAAATATTTTCAGCTTTTAATGAATATACCTATTACCGGTACCTATAATAATTGCCCTCTCTCGTTATGACTGCAAAATGTGACCCGACGATATTCTCTACGCTCGGTTCCCTTGACATGGTGTCCGCTCAATGCTTGCCATCGGCATGGACAATATTAGTGAAGACTGTGGTGTCCGTGTTGGGTGGTAGTCAGGGTCCGAATTTTTTGTAGGAAGAGAACTGAGTGTTAAACTTGTCAGTTAGCTGAAAATCAGACCAAAACTACGTGGTTTGGGTTCCACGAAAAAAGTTTGTCTCTTAGTTGCCCTGGTTCTTGGACCATTAATAATCGGCTCTACTTTGGATAGTAACAATGACTACACTCGTCTCACTCATCATATTTGCCCATATCTCTATGATCTAATCTACATAGTAATGAATAGTAAATGGGAACAATAGTATATAGACCAACATATATAATATATAAATTTAGACGCAGTTCATAAACTAGAATGTTTTCAGGATCCCAAACACTCGTTCATGAGTCTGAACCTGTTTGCGAATTTGAAGAAACCTTCAACATTTTAGTGATTACCAATATTAAAGATAGAGACGCGATCTTGATCAAATCTTTAATGTTAACTTAACTATTAGATAAATTGTTAGAATGTGAGTTATTCACATACATGACTGTAAAGCAAATGTTCTGTGTTCTTTTACTTTCTCTCATATGTGTTAGCTTAGAGAAAGTATTGTGATTGTTCAAAAAAGATTTTTAACAAGTTGGACGAAAAATCCATTTTAGGGTCCCCTGAACCCAAAAATGTGTTTTTTTTTCGAAAAATGTTTGTGTCTGTCCGTTTGTGTATCTGTCTGTATGTCTGTGCAGTTCACTGAAGGCCAAATGGATGGACAGATTTTAATTAAATTTGGTATTTATTTAGCCAACATCTCCAGACAATTTTATAACTTTTTTGAAATTTTATTTTTTTATTTTTATAGGAAAATATTAAATAATGGAATGTTCTCAAAAATGGCTCTAAGGATTTTTTTACATTTTCAGAAAAGATGTGAATTAAAATTTAAAATATTTTAGTAAAATCCGCATGTCCCCAACATGAGTAGTTTTTAGTTATAACATTATTTTAAACTGTAATTTTTTTAAGCTTAATTCTAAAGATTTTGATTAAATTTTAAGTAAAAATGAAAATTATAATTAAAAATATTTTACTTACCGCTCCACTAAGCTGGGGCTGGAGGCCGAAAGCCGGAAGCCACAATTCAAGTTGTTGAAGGTTGTTTACATAAAATATGTGTGATTATCTGAACAGCTGTTTTTGAAGATTATTTATTTCAAACTTTTATTTTAATAAAATAACTATTTCGTCTGTACATTCCTTAGAAATGTAATTAATTGAACATCTGTTTTTATTTAGGTGTGTTTTTACATCCTTTAATTTTAATTTTTTTAAACAATCTGACATAACAAAGGGAACTTGAGAAAGTTTTTGCCATTTACCTGGTACCATTTATTTACTAACCTTACACTAAATTAAGTGCATATTTTAGTGGAAGTTTTAAACTAAAACTGACAGCCACTGGTACATACATTGATGGATGGATTAAACACCTAAAAGCTTTTAGTTGAGAATTGATTTTGTTGATGGAACATTAATGTTCAAAATCATGTATAAAACAAAACAGTAGGCTTAAAACTATTGAGAGAATTTAGTTGTACTGTGTACTCAACATTTCTAAATCAATGTAGACAGTTGAAAGTAATTTTCATTTGCTTCTATGAGAAAGAGGGGTTATAAAATAGCAAATAGGAAAGTAATAACTATATTAATTATAAAATAGAAGCAAGTATTATTTTTTAATAACTACAATTTATATAGATTTAAGGTTAAAAACTACAAAAGTGTATCTTGTAATAAACTGTAAAATTAAAAAATTCATCGCAGATAAATCTTATTTTTAAATATCATCTACATAAAAATTCTAATACCACGGACTTCCTCATTTGGTGTATATTTTAAATATTAGTAAATAAAAAGATGTTATGTTACATAAATATTCCTTTCGTTGTGTAGATATAAAAAAACTAAACTTTATGGTATTTCACAAGTAAGGGGAGTTTCAGAGTGGTTTGACTGAAAAATCTGTTACCTCTGAGAAAATTATACTCACTGTTTCAGAAAAGATCTTACAAAACTAAACCTCAGTTTTCTGGTTTCTTTCAACCTGAATAATAGCTTAGAAATGTGTTTTAAGAGAAGCAGTAACTAAGGGATAAACACATACATAGGAAAACTTAAAATTCATGTTATTTCAAGATGCTTGTCTTTTTTTAAATGTATTTCCAAATTAATAAGGTCTAGGAAACGAACACGTAAAAAACTACTCTACAAGATAGTGTTTCGAACACTGGCTTTGACAAAACTGTTCGAGTTTTAGGGGTGGTCCGAGGAGATGAAATGTTACGGAATTATATTTACTATTAACACTTTTAAAAATTGTAAATACAGACAATTTCTCCAAATTAAAGATTTGTTATGATTGCTCCTGTCAACTACGAGGCATCTAAACGAATTGATGAGCAACTTTGTACTTAAAGATATCACAAATACCATAATGGGCTAAAAAAATCCGTTATTTAATATATTTTTAGATTCTAATCACTTTGTAAAAAAATTTACAAGACGCAATGATAAAAAACCTAACGTTAACAGTCTATGGATACCGCACATATGCAATAAACCTAGGTTTTGCAAAACTAACAATAAAAAGGATGTGGAAAATGAATGTTGGGAAAATCACGCGCAAACAAACATCAGACACGATTGGGATGGCAGAAGTCAGTAAAAATGTTATTTTTGAAAACAGACAACCTTGGACAGAGTGCTACTACGTTTTTCTTTACCTTAATAAACAATATAATCAACCTTTCCATAGCTTTTTTCGTCTCCTTCGTACGTTACAGTTTAATAAGTTTTGTTCCCAATAATGTGTTGCTCTTACACTTAAAAAAATCTAGTAATTTTGTTTTACTACTAGTACTACTTTTTCAAATCTTAATTTTTCTTATTGGTTTTCTAAACTTACTTTATTGTTTTCTAATTTATTTGTATTTAAAAAGTTAATTTCAATATTTTAAAAACTTTTAAAACTAAGTTTTTTCTTCTACCTACGGTTGTCTCTCAATTTACTTTCTAAAAAAGATCTATTTACTATTAATTTTTATTTGTGTTACATTCCTGTGGGTATTTCATGTTTTATCGTGTATTTTAACATTATTATCTGACGCTGTTAAATTATAATAAATTCTAGGTGTCCAATTTCACTAGTATGTTACACTCTGCGGTAGAGGATTTTTAACCCATTAAAGAACTTATAATAAGCATGAATAACAATTATTATAAACTACTGTTTTTTCTGCCATGTGTAAAATAGATTCTTTACTTATTCCTTAGCATATATTACGTAATAAATATAAAATATTGAATTATTTCAAGGAGAAAAAGCAATAATCGTAAAAGTCACGTTGACATACCACCAATATGGGGAGTATGAGTCACAGGTGGAAAGTCCTCCCTCGTAACCCCCTCTTATCCCCCTCAACCCCTAAAAACAACCGTTCCATATCAAAATATCACTTAAAGTCAATAACTCTTCACAGTCATATATACTCGCAATATCAATTAGTTGTTATTTTATATAAATAAGTATACTTTGTGTCAAACAGTATCTTAAATTTAAATTTCTCTAATTAAGCAATAAAAATTAGTTTGATTCTACAATTTAGTGGGGAAAGTATTATTGTATTTTTTTACGTAACTTATATGTCAAGGTGAATTTATACAAAATAAATTCCTATGGCATATAATTGATTTCAAGATGGGAAACCCTTCATGTATTTACATAGTTAAGTACAGTATATAGATATATTTTATCGCATATTATTCTCAGATACTATTACATACGAGATGCCGACATAACGTTAAGTGTATTTTAAGGTGAATGTGAATGATTACTTGAGTGAAGGATGGTTGTGGATGAGTGTAGTCTAGTTACTAACTGCGTTCGACTGTTCCTCAGAAAGCTCAATAGCCAGCAGGGTAACTAAGACTTTGTTAAAAGCCGACACAACTTTTTGCGTATTTTATTATAATTATTATGTGTATATTATACAAATTATTTTAGTGTAAATTATTATACTAGTGTAGGATGCATATGGGTGACCTTTGTAGTCTGGTTGCTAACTGAGTTTGACCAGGAAGGTCCATTTATTGGAATACAAACCACGTAGTATTACTGTGCGTGAGTTATATATACTCCCATCCACTCAAACATATAGTGCTATAGACCCATTCACGTACCCTCCACCCACCCATACACGTAAAGTGTTATTGGCCTTCCCACCTACTCATACATATAAGGAGGTATTGGCCCTACCAAGAGCCCATACTCGTACAGTGGTATTGTCCCTCCCACCCACCGCTGACTTTTCATCAGAAGCTTGTTTTTCTCTGTACGTTCTTCAATTGAAAATTGTTGCAATCTTTTAAAACAATTTTAAAACAAATTAGAAAAATGTTAAATGGCACAATCAATTTCTAAATAATTGACTGACTATGGAACTCTGTGAAGGGATATAACTAATTTACATAAAGAAATAAACCTACAAGTTACAGTTAACAACTCCTGGTAAACTCAGTAGGACAACATCCCTACAAAGGGTACATTACTGCGTGGAGGATCCATTACTGCCCCCCCCTCATTTAATATTGTCATTATGCAAAATGATCCAAGTGTCAAAGGGGTGGAATTTAATTTGGAGTGTAGGACATTGCATTATGGGATGGGTCGTTGGCAGAGAGCGTTAAAGTGATTTCAAGTGAATAAAATGTCATTATAATTGAAGTAGTATTTTGAAATGTTTTTCAAGATAAATGTAATAAAAATATATTGAACTATTACAAATTGTTATATCAAAAATTTTTTTTTAGTTAAAGTAGGCCCTAATTCAATAATTCCACTATCTTTTATAATTCCCAATAATTATGACATGTATGAGTTGAAATATTTTGACACATGTACGAGTAGTTTTAAATTATTTTTGTTAAATGATATGAATTAAACATTAGATTAGACTTCCTATGTGTTATATAAATAGTTAAAAAATAACTTGGCAAAAAATAATATTTATTAGTATTATATTGAAAGCCAATAACTTACTGAAGAATATTAAACAAAACGTTTTCTCTGTATATAAATAATATATTCTAAATAAAAAAAAATTAAAAGGAGTTTTTATATACATGTCTCATGTTTGTATTTTACATTCCAAATTAATACATAAATAAATATGTATAAAAGTTTAACCCAACACGTAAATTTGTTTTATCTTGATGTGTTTCATTGATCATTTTTAATGTAACCAAACTTTGTAATAACTCTGAATTAAATTCGTAACTTTTACGCTTGGTAACAGCATTTTTTTTAGTTCAATAAAAAGTAATTTCAGTTTCAAGGAGAAACATCATTTAGTGGGAAAAGCAAGTAAAGGCCGATACAACGTTAATACAAACCACATAGGATCATTTAGAAGACAGCCCGTGCACATTACGTTGTCCAGGGGATACGATGGCACCACATGTGGTCTAATGCACTCAAGCCAATCTACCTCAGTCCCAGATACAACCTACCAGCAGGCCGGAAAGTGAACCTACTCTTTTGGTCTATTGGTTAAACACAACACATGGACACATTCAAAATCATATTGCGTGTTACTAGTTCTATAAATTTAATGTTTTATAACACTAGTTGATTACTCGTTCTTTACTACAGAATAAAAACACAAACAGTAATATCTGTGAAGAAAAAAGGACCGAGCACCGATCCCTGTAGGACGCCGACTGTGACTTTTTGTACTATTGAATTAGGGCCATTTTTTTCCAGGTAAGAAGAAATAACTTTGATCACATGATTACAATATGAGTTTTATCGTAAATCCCAGTTAGGGAGGAATATAGAGTTTGCAAACAAAATCGAGGTTAGACACACGTTCACGACACTCCGTTAAATATTGGCACCAAGCACGATGCTAGCGATCCTAGCGGCCAGAAAGCAGCAGTGCGTATCTCTGCACTGTTTACTAATCCACAGCTGTGATTAGAAAGAATGAAATGAATGATTACTAGCAATATGTTACGGCACTTTTTCTATTGTTATTATTCTACTTATTTTTATGATACAATGTAATACAACGGTAATGTTAGTTGTGTGGCTGGTTACTTGGAGCGCTAGTCGTGCTAGCTCAACAACACTGCGGTGGAAATGTCACGGTGACAATATATTGTTAGAATGTGTCAAAACCTTTTCTGGGAAAAGGATATATTGCTTACATGATACTTGTTAAATTTGTGTAATATTACATAAAATACAGACATGGGTTCATTTTTTATACATAAAGAACAGCATTCATAATTTTAAATGTAGCAGTTAATAAAAAAACGTATTATATAATTTTTTCCATTGGTAAGCATTATTTTACTTTATACCTGCTCGGTCCTCTTAATGCCAACATAGTATCCGTTTTATGGTTGATATAGGTGTGGACAATACTAGAGAAATCTGGGGTGTCCATGCGGGGTGGTAGTCACTGTCCGGATGTTGTGTAGAGGAGATAACTGAGTATCAGACTTGTTAGTTAGTGAAAATCAGACTTATAGTACGTGGTTAGGATTCCACATAAAGCAGTAGACCCCTTAGTTACCCTGGCGATTGGGGTATTAATAAATGGCTCTTTCCAAGAAACAGTCAACCTTATTAAGTAAAAATGGCTACACTAGTTCATCTACACACATTTATCTATTCACACACATATATCTACGATCTACGACTTAGTACTGAATATAGACTAAAAGCACGTTTCTTTTTTTGAACTCCATACATATTTTGTTAGTAATCTGTTAAGAGAGTTCATGTATTCAATTACATTATGAAACATTATAGCAATGTTGGGAGATACTGCATTTACAATTTCTACGCTCAAGTCACGTAATGCAGTCTTGTAGCTTCCCTTGTCATAATACATCATGTCTGAAACAACACACCTGCTCCTGGAGGGCTTTACCGAATTAAACGTCTCTCAAGGTAATGGCAACAGTTTGTTTTATTGTTTATGTATTTTGTACATAACTTTTAATACATGTATAAAGACGTGAGGTTAGCATACATTTTTAGGAGTTCCATGTCACCATTAATAAGTCACGAAATGTAAACATGTTTATTTTGTATTTTTATACTTACTTGTTATTTTTGTTTCGTTTATTATAAACCTGTCTTTTTTTACATAATTAGGATACCTTAAGCATATCCATATAAGTTATATTAAAACGATAAAAATGGCTTTGGAAATCACTCACATGGGCAATAAGGGAGTCTTTAGGTTTATATTTGAAAAACTATGTTATAAATCCTTTATGTTATATCGATAAAAAAACTTATACCTATATTGATATATAATTACCGTTCCCGTTAGTTCACTACCACTACATTTTTTTAATCGCAATTACAGTTAGGTTATGAGGGAGACAAAGGTAGTTGGACATTTGCCATCATTACGTGAAAATCAACAATCACGACGTTTCGATTTGGTAAAACCCAAACCTTTTTCAAGTGCAAAAACTAAATTACATCTACACAAACATGTTATAAAACTATGTTCTTAAACTAATAAACTTATCTACTTTATTAGTTTAAGAAAGTAGATAAATCTTTAAAAAAGTAGATAAGTTTATTAGTTTAAGAACGTAGTTTTATAACATGTTTGTGTAGATGTAATTTAGTTTTTATCACTTGAAAAAGGTTTGGGTTTTACCAAATCGAAACGTCGTGATTGTTAATTTTCATGTAATGATGGCAAATGTCCAACTACCTTTGTCTCCCTCATATGATACTCCATCATTAACAAATTTCAAAATACAGTTAGGTTATGTTAGGTTCGGTGGCTACTAAATTTAATCACCAACTGGTAAATCCAATGATAAACTCCGCCGAATGCACTCTCCGTGTGTAAGTTGTTGGAAAGTGAAAAGATAAGGCCAGCGATATCGGATTTCTAGCGGATAGAGAATACGTAAAAAGTGGACGTAAAAATGATTGGGGAATAGTTTTTAGAGCAAAATAATATTTATAATTAGTTAGTGAATCAACGGAAACAAAAACAAGTAGTGGTAGTGAATTTACGGAAAAATCCCAAATTTACACTTGACTCCGTGAAATATATTCTGGGAGGAAAAATAGACGTTATTTATCGATTTTTAATATAATAGAGTATAGCTAAAAGTTTTGTTATGTTTCCTACATAACACGATTAATTTAAAAAAAAATCATTTTACTCTTAATTTGGACTACAATTATAAAAATATACACAAGTTAAAAAATGCAAATATAAAAAAAGAGTGGTAATAGCTTAAATAATTACGAAAACTCTTCTACATTCCCCACTGACTTATAATCAGTGTGAGTAACTTATAAGGTCTTACTGATGAGGTTACAAGGTTGAATTCACTATCAAAAATCAAACCGAAGAAATCAATAACAGATGCTTAAGTTAGATTTGTACTATGTGTCACTATTTAACATGCTGATGAAATTAAAATTCCTATTATTAATTATATATTTTAATGTCCATAGTAATAATTAATTTATTAATTAATTAATAATGTCACTATTTAACATGCTGATGAAATTATAATTCCTATTATTAAATATATATTTTAATCTCCATAGTAATAATTAATTTCATATGGCTTTAAATTTATAGTTTAATAAGAATATAAAACTATATTTTGTTATTTTCCTTATTTAATATTATTCTGTAATTTTATGTGAAGATTACTTCGATTAAATTGTTGTTATTATTGTTTTACTTACGTTGGGCCAAATTCCGTTGTAGGTTGTATTTTATTTACTTGTTATTTTATGTCTTGTTTAGTATAAGACTGGATTTTTAGCGTACTTAGCATACTTAAGTATATTGATATAAGTTACCTTGAATCAATAAAAATGGCTTTGGAAATTGTTTTAATATTTTCAGAGAGCAAATTGGGGGTATATTTGAAAAGTTATGTTTCTTTTGAAGACACATAAACTTAACATATTCAAACTTAATATATGTTATATAATTAAATTAAATATTACTTTATAATCATATTCTTGTATTAACCTTTTTGCTTGCCAAGCTACATGATTTGATATGCAAATAAAATATTTCATCACACTCCACCAATTGTATTAACTTCGGCTCGATGAATTGCTGTTACACAAAATATTCTGTTATAGAACACACCTTTCCTTAATGTTTTAGAATATTACAAATAAATAATATTTGAGTAAATACAGGCTAAGGATTTAGTAGTTAATAATAAAAATACAAGTTTGAAATACACTATTTTTCACATACTGTTCTGTCCTAATTATTTAAAAGAACAACGAACGGTACATCATATTTTCTCTGCGATACATAAATTGTTAAAAAAGGCAAATGTTACTTGGGTAAGCAAATGTAGTAAAATTAGTCAACATGTTTGAATTATGTTCCTACATTAAAATAATATTATAATATAATTAGGATGTACATTCAAACATTTTTAAAATAGTCACAAGTTTGGTGAGTAAAACTGACTTTATTATATTTACTAAAATAAATTCATTTCAAGCTACAACGCATTATAAAATCTGATTAAAAATAAATTGAAATAATGTTATATTATCTCCGATCTTGCTAAAATACAATGGGAACCAACAAATGAAAACGAATTAGGTTTTAGCCTGCTAATTAGACCTTTCCGATATCCACAACAATCTAAAACATTTTTTCTGGAGAAACAAGCAGGTGATATGCTAATCTGAAAACATTTGAAGACTTTACATACCTAAGAGGAAGCTGCGTGTGAGAATATACTTACATAAAATGTACATAAAAGGATTTTTCAAAACACTGAAAAATACATCACCTCTAAGATGGCTTAGCTATTATAAAAACAGTTGGTTTTTCTATCAGCTGTTATATCAAAACACAAAAAGATGAAAACTTATTTCCGCTGATTAATATTATTTTAAAAATATTCTAGTTATCATTTATTGGACTTATCCGTTAATTGACTACTACTTTTTTTAATACGGTTAGGTTAGATAACTACTAAAGTTGATTACAAACTGGTTATCCAATGATTAAATTACCGCCGAATGCGCTCACTGTATAGAAGTTCTTGTAAAGCGATAAGTAAGGCCAGTGTTTCCAGATTCTTAGCGGATAAGGAATACCATAATGGACGTAAACATTTTGGGGAACAGTTTTTAAAGCAATAGAATATTTATCAAGTAGTAGTGAATTAACGGAAAATACCCCATTTATTTAATAACATTTCAAGATGCCTATGTATACTTTTAGTCCTCAACAATCCAATTATTACTTCCTCAGTCAGCTTTGTGATTCAAATCAGTTATGTTATAAATAACTACGAGAAATATTCAATCTTTGCAGAAACATTTTCTACTCAATTAGATGTCTTAGATACTCGACATTAATAACTTCAACTTACTGACTTTAAAAACCTTGAAAATACTGTTTTAAATACGTAGATTCCTTTAAAAATTAATAAATCATACATATTTACTTTTTTCTATCATCTTCTCACTTACTATATTCTTTCTTAGTATATTCTAAATCTAGGAGAAAAAAGTAAATATGTATGATTTATTAATTTTTAAAGGAATCTACGTATTCAAAACAGTATTTTCAAGGTTTTTAATACGTAGCTTGAACTATTAACTGTAACTGTTAACTGTAACTGTAACTGTTAACTGTAACTGTTAACTGTAACTGTAACTGTTAACTGTAACTGTTAACTGTAACTGTTAACTGTAACTGTTAACTGTAACTGTTAACTGTAACTGTTAACTGTAACTGTTAACTGTAACTGTTAACTGTAACTGTTAACTGTAACTGTTAACTGTAACTGTTAACTGTAACTGTTAACTGTAACTGTTAACTGTAACTGTTAACTGTAACTGTTAACTGTAACTGTTAACTGTAACTGTTAACTGTAACTGTTAACTGTAACTGTTAACTGTAACTGTAACTGTAACTGTTAACTGTAACTGTTAACTGTAACTGTTAACTGTAACTGTTAACTGTAACTGTTAACTTTAAGAACTGTTACTTAGTAAGTAGAATGTATGTAAAGTGCCTGTTTTTATGAAGGTTTTTGTAATTTTCACATTACGATTGTTTTCTTATACAATACACTGTGGTCTATTTATATATCTGTATACAACATCGTGTATGGGTGGGTGGAAGGTTATAGTCACAGTACGTTACGGATGGGTGAAGGTCATCGCCACAGTACGTCTATGGGTGGGTGGAAGTTAATCGTCACAGTACGTGTATGGGTGGGTGGAGGGTCATCGTCACAGTACGTGCATGGTTGAGTGGAAGGTTGTCGTTACAGTACATGTATGGATGGGTGGAAGGTCATCGTCACAGTAGTGCATGGGTGGGTGGAAAGTCATCGTTCATCGTCACAGTAGTGCATGGGTGGGTGGAAAGTCATCGTTACAGCACGTGTATGAGGGGGTAGGAGATCATCGTCACAGTACGTGCATGGGTGGGTTGAGGATAGTGTAATATCTGTATTTAATAAAATACGTGATGTTTTTTTTTAATGGTGAAAGAAAGAAATCAGTAGATAAAGTTCAACATTTTTTTCTAACAAGATTCAAAATATATTGATGATTGTATAAATTTGACCTATTTAATTTTTACGTTTCCACCTACTTATCTATTGGTAGACTTTTACGGAGCAGTATTTATCTATAAATATTTCTTTTAATGACAGCTTTTGTTAGTATACAAAAAGTCCTTTATAATATTGTAATAGTATGTAGGAATATTATATTACGGAGGTATTAACCCACCCTACCATCCTTACACATACAGAACGTGGCATGGGTGGTTGAATATGAAGAAAAGTAGGGAAAAAATCGAGGTAAAAATAATTAATATATTATTATTTTCCTAATTAAATATTTAATTCCTCTGGTACTTATTCTTCTACACCCTATGAACTTTACACTATGTCAAACACTTATAATATTCTCCCGCCAAAGTAAACGTGAGCTATCATCATTTAATGTTGACCCTCAGTAAATATAATTATAACAAATGATACCACGTTACACCATATTACATTGAACTGATGTAACAAGTAACATATTTTATTTTGTAGTGGTTGGCAGACATTCGTATATGATATTTTGGCTGAAAATGTATAATTTAATTTAATGTACAAGTCTAGGCATTAAAAAAAAAAAGTTTTTAAGTCAATACGTTGCACACAAAAAAACTGAAATGTCGTTATTTTACGTTATCCTAGGTTTCCAGTTTGAACCACGTGAAATAGCTGTATAAAATATGTACACTGTATATAGCTATTTATATACAATTGACATATTGTATACGCAGGTTTCAAATATGTTTTCCATGTTACAAAATGAAATCCCGGTGGTCAAGCATAAGTCTGTTACAGAAATATTTATACATAAATCTATACATTTGTATATCTAATATTAGTTGTCGGTAAATGTTTAGTCGATTAATAACTATATATAGTTATTATTAACTATTAATAACTAAATACGTATTAGTCGATTAATTCCGAATGGGCCAGAACGATCACGCAAAGCATTATAACATTATTTATTTCATCCTTTCTCCTTGTTTTCTTTTTCTCTCTTATGCCCATTTTGTTCCTGGTTCCTTTGAAACTCCTTTATCTGACAATACAATTCACTTTTCTACCTTATTTCAGCACTTTTTTTAACTGTTACATCTTTTGGTTAACTTTTTGTTTTTGTTTTTTTTCTAAATCTTATTTAACTTGGGTTTTTCTATGTATATTTAAATTCTGTTGGTGAGTTGTATGGGGGATGTCTTGTATAATGTCCTTATAATTTAAATCGTCGCCTTTTTATATCATCTGTCAAGTTTGTTATATTTTCTGATTTTCTTCGCTGTATCCGGGATCCTTAATTCTAAAAATGTGCAGTTCTTTTAGAATATTCTCTATATTACATTTTGTAAGTTCTATGATTGTTTTACTGCCATATAATGCTACAGGTTTAATTAGTATAAATAGGTTATCGTCACTTGGCATGTTAGATTGGCAAGGTAACATTTCAACTTAATTGTTTAAATCCAACATATAAATAAACCAGGGGTTATGGCCCTACGTTTATGTAATTGTGATGGTTTTTACTCATGAAGGAGTTTAATAGAAAAATTATATAAGGTATTTTTCTATTTATCATTAGATATTTTCCATTAATTCACTACTTTTTTGTTTTATTTAATTCAGTACCACTTGATAAATATTCTATTGCTCTTAAAAACTGTTCCCCGATCATTTTTACGTCCACTGTGGTATTCATTATCCGCTAGGAATCCGATATCGCTGTCCTTAACTTATCGCTTTCCAAGAACTTCACACGGAGAGCGCATTCGGTGGTAAGTCAATCAACGGTTTTACCAGTTTGTGATCAGCTTTAGTAGCCACCTTAACTAACCTAACCATAATTGCGATAAAAAAGGTGGTGGTAGTGAATTAACGGAAAACGTCCTTACCCTGTGTTTTATTACAACTATTAATACGTTACTACGTTACGTAATCCTCAACAGTGTTTAAAAACTTATGAAGCTTCAGTACAAAACCTGGTTTGTGGATTTCAGGTCTTATACTGTCTTATTCTTATAAGAATATTTATTATAAAAAGAAATATTCTTGTCTTAAAAATATTTCTATTTCAAACACAAAACTCCATATTTATCCTTGGTTTATAATGGATATGTCACAAACACTCTTGTCCTCTACGATCCTAGGTTTTTGTATAATCGTAGTTTAGATCAGTGAAATTCTTCCTTTTATGGCTATCCTTATGCAATACCCAGGAAGCTAGCACATCCTCTACAAAGGGCAGCTATCAACAAAGGTATGAATAGCTGAGTCTTCCATTTAGGGATGGCAATTATTCTCAACAAATCGAATTATCGATGTATCGCAAACCAAATATCGATCTAATGATAGTTACGAAAGAAAAATATCGATATATCGGGTAACCGATACATCGAATTGTGCATGATTTATCTGTTTAAAATTATGCAATAACTCTTACGTCACGACCAAAAATACATTTATTATTGGTGTTACTATTTAGGATAGCCTGCTGAGTGTAACATTTAAATACGAGTACATTTATCTACACGAAACAAGTTGTGGCATTCAGGTTTAATTGTAAATATTTAATATAAGAATACTCATACCTTTAATTATTATGTTAATTATAGTAAAATAATGTAATAATATTGTTATAATTTGTTTTTCGCAATAAACAAATGTGACTAGGCTTCTTATAAACACTACAAATCAAGCATATTAATCCACTAAACCTATTTCCAATACTTGTCAGGTAGATCGTTTGAAAATAATAGTTTGGAAATCAGTTTTCCACTTAATCTCACGTTAAAAAACTAATTAAAGTTACTTTACTATTTAAATGCACGTTTTGTATAAATTAGAGGTAATATAAATGCGTTATTTTAGAATCGTGATGATTTTGAGTAGAGAAAACGTCAATATTTAGTGATACGATATATCGGACCAAAATATCGGTCCAATATTATCGAAAGAAAATATCGATACTGTATATCAATATATCGAAACATATTTATCGATATTTCCAATATATCGATGTATCATTGGATTTCACCCTACTTAGAATTCACAAATGTCTTAGACAATAAATGTAAAACCGGCATTTTTATCATATGTGAGTCACTTTGAATATTGACTTACTAGTTTAGAGGAAGACCGCTCACTTACACCCACGTTATTTAATATGGAACAGAAATAAAATAGTGTTCCAATGTGTATTTTCGAGTGATCCTTGTTTCTACTCAAGCCAATAAATTATATGTTAGGTCTGAATTTTATTTACCTTCAATATAAAAAGGTGTAATAAATATGGAAATGCTTTCACAACAACATTATTTTTTCCATAGATAATTTGATAGTTTAATTTTTTTGAATAATTTTGTTCCATAAAGTATAATTTTTGGTCAGAATAATTAACTTGAAACCGTTAAATAGCCGAGAAATAATATTGTTCAAATTAGTTACCTTGAAATTCAAATGTTCGCTACTTTGGAAAGGATAAACCTTTCGAAGTCCGGTTTGCGGCAATGAATTTCTATTAAATATACTTTTCATTTGATACCAAACTCGACCTAGGCTTTTACTGATGATTTTCGTCTAACTTCTCGAGGGCCCCTGAAAATATGAAATGTCACTAATTCCGTCAAAAAGCATGTTCTTTGTAACCAAGATGATGTACAAGATTTAACTTTTACAAGTTAAGTCATGCAAAAGTTCTAAGAGCGTTTCCATATTTTTTCCACCCTGAGTAATTAGAGTAAATGTTTGTGATCAGTTCAACTCATTTTATTTTCAATATTTTGTTTTTATTGAAAAAAATATACACATATATCATAAATGTGCAAAATAATACAAAAACACTCAATACAAGGTTCAAGAACTATAATATTTTTATTTTTGATCGAATTATGTGTTTATTATAGACTTCACTACACAATCTTATTTCCTGATGCTCTCTTCTGGGGGAAACATTTCTTGTGAAGACAGGTGCCAGTCACACAAGGGTGGCTGGGTATTACTGATAGCGTCTCACAACAGACTGCTTCCGGAGAACGTTTGTCGAATGAACATTTCCTGTCAACGGCTGTATATTTGAACTGATATATGGACTTAAAACAAATAAAAAATAAACTATCAGGAAGATTATTAGAATAATATTAGGATTATTAAAATTATTTTAAAAAAACAAAAAAAACCGGAAGGGTATACTGGTACGCATTCTGAAATGATAAAACTAGGACTAAAATTTCAAAGGTAAATCAAATAACTAAACAAATATAATCGTGGAATTTTAAGAAAATTGAGGCTAGTAATAGTAACAAGATTAAAAAAAAAAAAAAACAGAATAGAAACAAACAATGGCATTTAAAATATGTATCGAGACAGCAAAAAGATTTTCTTTTTGGGAAGTTGATTACTTCGTTTGGTAAGTCAAAAAGTTAGGGCATCTGGCTAGTCTAACGGTTAGACTTCTGACTTCAATTTAGCTGATGGGTTTTAACTGTTTTCACGTAACAACGTTTGAATGGTCAATAAAAAAGGGCCACTGGAGTTGAAATACATAAAGAAAATTAGAAAGAACTAATATAATGTTCAACGAAAAAAAGGCGTTCAGTATTAGAGAACGATTACATAGCTAAAAAAAATTAAAAATAATAAATAAATAAAACTGGGAGGTTTAAGACTGTAATCCAAGAATTCATTTTTAATCAACGCCAATGAGACTTGTGGGATATGGGAGAGCCCGTCTTGACGTTTAAAAGCGCACATCTACTTGCAAAGTACTGCCCCTTGTAAGAATAATAAATTTTCAGAAAAACTATCTAAAAGCTATAGGCTGTAAATTCATTAAAATTCATAAATTGAGTTAAGTTCATAAAATGATTTCATAAACTGGTTTGAAATCAAGGGTTATTCTTATCAGCACTAATAATAGCTTAAATAGTGTACAAATAAGGTGATTATCGGCAGTTTTTCATTATATTTAACAAATGCTGTCAAACTATCACTCACTGTTCAAGTTGAGATAAACATGAACAATCAGCCGTTGATCATTGTAATATAAAATTAACAACATAATATGAAATAAGAAGCAAAATTTAGGCCTAGGCTATAAAATTATAATCATATATTGTTCTAATAATAGAATAAACCTTTTCATTGGTGTCAAAATTATTTTATCAGGCTAATTAAAATGACCTTCACTAAAAAGTTATTTATGTACTAATCGTGTACATTAAAAATTAAACAAATATCTACTGACCAAGAAAATTATCAAATTTTATGGTTAAAACCTATAAAATGTAGCCTTTCCTCTCAGATTGTGTGTTAGTTAAATAAAAATATAAAATTAAGTAAATGCTGAATAATTCATTGAATGTTTGAATAAACCAAAAACATCAGTTCTCAAATGTCTGTCAATTTAATTGTCAGAGATTATTGTATTAACGACCCATATTGTTTAGTGCTAAGAGCTTTTAGTTGTTTCTCACATTAACTAGCTTTAGTCAAGTTCAGTTTTAACTCTGTACGTTTGTTAGTAACTTTTATTTCAAATTGTTAACTTTTGTGCTTCATTAAGCAAAGGTTCTTGCTTTTTGAAACATAACTATTTAACATTTAAAATACAAAAAATAACAACAAATATTACAATACGATGACTAATTAATGAAGGAGTATATAATGTTTGTGTACTAGTCGTTTGAGTGGAAATGATAAAGTTACTTTATTTATATTTCACAGAATCCGGTTTTTACTTATTTCACTATAAAAGTTCAAGTTTATTAACTTTCTATCTAACTTCAAGCTTTCAAAGATTTACGAATCACCCACCAATGCTAACGCGAGTGTCAATTTAGAGGTGTTTTTTAATGTAAAATATTTGAAGTCCAATTGGTTTTAGAAAAGGTTATGTGCAAAATATTTTACTGAAAATTGGCTAAACAAAATACCAAAATACTTTATTTTTTACCAGCTAAACCCGACAACGCTATGATGTGACTTAACATAGGCCTAATATTACTATTAGTTATTATTTTAGAATTTAGTTTTTGAAAAATAGATGTTGACTGTTTACTTGGTTTTACTTAAATATATACTAGTAGCTTGGATTATTTTTATAAAAAATCATCTGGTCACAGTAATAAACTTACGTGATATGATTTGGATATAATATGCGCACAAATCAGCTGATCACAGTAAATCTATATCAGTGACATTAAATTTTCATTTTTGAAATGAAGGTAGGTTGTAAAATAATTCCTGTTTATGTTTCAAGAACTAAATGTATAAAAACACTCTTGTATGTAAAAATGTAAAGTAAATTCATTTACTACTTTTCTAGTTTTCTGTACACAATCGCACGGACGTTTGATTTATGTATTTGTAAATTACATATATAGTTGCGTTGTTTTATAGAAAAGGGTATACGTATTTCCTACAATAATATATAAATTGGCTGGAACTAAATGTAAGGGCTCTTTTTAAAATATTTTTTTTCTGATAGTCATATATTAGCCGACTGTCGAGTATATGATACATATTTTAAAATTCACAAAATAATTTTAATTAATAACTTAGTAGTAAATTGTTAAATAAATTATAAGTAAATACGTCTGTATGGACTCCATTTAAGCCATAGGTGTTATCTGAAACAATAAAAGTAAGTTCTTTAGGGAAGTGGGAATGTTAAACCCTTTCTTTAAACAGAACACGCACGACACTAAGTGTTCAGTGGAGCATTTGCAAATTACATTTAAAGAGGTGCTCTGTGTTGATGGCAAGTCTCCTGTGTCAAATAAAAGTCTCTTTAAAGTTCAAAAGACATATCTAACTTCCTTAGTGTAATATAATAAGGCCAGCATTGAATATTATTGTTATATAATGAGCATTTTCTAGATCAAGGAAAACATTTGGCTTTGCAATAAAGTAGCTCAGAGTCGAAATAATATATTATTCTCTTTTCTTTTTGTGCTTTTATATAATACACCAACTCAATTTAAGGCTATTTTAACCTGTAGGTTAGTTGATGATTTCAAATAATTTGATGAGTATCACCAGTGACCAGGATTTTGGCTTTCTGAGCTTCGTATTAGTATTTTTGGGAAGAGTATTTAATACCATGGGGATCGCTTTCTTTAGCTAATATTTTTGGGAAGAGTATTTAATACCATGGGGTTCGCTTTCTTTAGCTAATATTTCCTTGCTAGGTGAGCCATCATACAGTTGACTTCTGTTGTTAAATGGATTTTTCTTCTATTACTTCATTTTTATCTTCACATCCACTTTTCCCTAGGGAACTATAAGACTGTCATTTATTCGACATTGATTATCTCCAGGAAGAATTTGAGATAAAATGCACAACCTTTCCTAGAATCTCATTTTCTCAACTAATCATAGTGACTTTAAAAAATTTCCAAGATGAAATAGCTTTTTTAGGATTTACCAAACGATCATTTTAAATCTTTGTTAGAAACAAAAACCTTAAATTAATTAATTGTAATGCAGAAAACATAAAATGAATATATAAGTCCAGTCATTTGAATTATTGTTCTGGTATTCTAAATATATACAAATGATATTTTTATACGCTAAAAGATAAATATCACGTATACAAAAACATTTTTTTTTCAGTTTTAAAATAATAATAAAATATATTATTAATACAGAAAAACGTAAGGCGCAATTTCAAAATACACACTTGGTTATTTGAAGTTGTACTGGGGATTTTCCTTAAACTATTTCAATCTGCAAACAATGCTTGGCTTTTGGGACTGTTATTTAGATGCCAAATAACTTTGCAAACCAGCACGTCCGGGCAGAAGGAGATGGCCTAAGACAATAACATCTGACACATGACGTGACTTGGAAAATTTACTTAGATATTACGTGGTCTTTCTATTTATATACCAGCCTTTAATGTGAGTGTATTGCACAGAAAAGTTTATTTTAAGAGAAATGAAAAAATAGTGTTCAATTCCAATATAGGATGCTTGCTATATTTTTCTGCAAAAGTCAATTAGAATAGGTTGCCTATTTTTCTTTTCTAATATCCACAATGTACAAACGTCATGTATTTCAAATTCTTTATAAATAGGAACATTCTCAAATATTGTATAATTATGTTGTACGTCTTTTATAAATATTTACTTATGAAATATACATTTTTCTAAGCACTTAGTCACTATATTCATTATTTATATAAGCAGTTTCAGGCAATATTGACAGAGTTAACCAAGACTTCCTTTGTTTAGTTCGACAATTAACCAAATTGAGCGTCTGTTTGATTGTTTATTTATTGACTGTACTGCTGTGTAATTTAGTCACATATTATATCAGTCATTACGTACATTTTTATCTAAATATGCATTCAGTACACTCTAGATACTATTTTACTCTGTATCAAGTAATTTTGTTACAAAATACTCTGTTTTAAATATTTCCAGCTATAATATTAAATTATAATTGGAAATATTTAATTATATAAATATAATTATAATATTTAATTATAATATTATAACTATATTTTACATTACTGCGCCACTATTGTCGCACTAGTGGCGCAATGCTGTAACCCTGGGGTAAAAACACATGGGGACAAAGTGTTTGGGATATTGTAGGCGATAGGCTCGGTCCTCTTAATACCGACATGGCGTCCGTTTGATGGTTGCTATCGGCGTGGACACTGCTAGAGAAGTCTGGGGTGTCCATGTTGGGTGGTAATCATTGTCCGGATGTTGTGTGGGGGAGATAACTGAGTATCAGGCTTGTCAATTAGCTGAAAATCAGACCAGCACTACGTGGTTCGGATTCCACGTAAAACTGTAGGTCCTTAGTTGCCCTGGCTATTGGGCTATTAATAAATTGCCCTTTCTGAGGAACAGTTGAACTCAGTTAGTAACCAGACTACACTCATCCACACTCATATATATTCGCCATTCACATATAACCATTTATATTCGCCTTAAAATACCAAAAACGTGTCGGCGTCTCATATAAAAGAATATAAGAATGTAATACTGGACGTTGATAAAAATATCTTTATTAGATATTTTATTTCAATTAGCCTATACGATGCATAACTAAACATTTCTTATTTCATAATTACTTCAAACTTTTCTTTTTTCTATAAACTTTTACTTAATTACATCTTATAACCTAACAGCTGTAACAAGTTTTGTTTGTCTAATTTTTGTTTGCTTTGGTTAAAACAAATTTCCAAAATTAGTGCAATATACAGCTGGTGTGTGAGCATTTCAACAAATCACAATGTGATGGAAAAAGTTGGAACAAATATTGGCTGAAACCTTACAGCATTGCAGTTGATTGATAGTTAAAAAGGCTATCTTAAGCACTTTTCTACCCTACGAATGTTACATATTTGTATGACATTTTTATTTAACTCCTAATCCTATTTTTAATAAATAATGGTTTTATATATACATTAAATAAAAATAAACTCATTTGGTAGACTGTAATATTAACATTTTCTATGAACTTACTTTCAAAATTATGATGGCAAAACATACTTTTTTAATGCACTTCTGTTAATGTTGATCCATAACTACGGATTTTGCAGGAAGGGAATTGAGAGATATTCGGGTTGGTTGGTAAAACAATGTTAATCCATCAACTCGCCGCTGGCAGTGAACCATTACTTGTAAAACTTTGTTCAGGAAGTCAGGATACCAAATACTGCTCTTTTATCTAATAGTTTATTTGTATGTTTCCCTATTAAAAATATAGTTTACAATTACAATAACAAATTTTTGAGTTGTTGGACTACATTGGCTATGATATAATCGGTTACTGAAATTACTTCTACTAGTAATTAATTATGTTGAGGTTTTTTTGGCAATTCTACTAGTAATAGTGTATGTAACAATTATAAACATAGAATAACTGGTTGTGACAGAAAAAACGTAACCCTTATTCGTCAAATCATTAAAAGCGTTTAAAGTTTTTACTAGCCTATTTTATTTTACATAATTTACTAATGTAAAATATGAATTATGCTAACCATAATGCTATCCCTGCACAGGTCTCCTATCACCCTTATGCTAACCCTACACAGGCCACCTATCACCCTAATGCTAACCTTACACAGGCCACCTATAGCCCTAATGCTATCCCTGCACAGGTCTCCTATCACCCTTATGCTAACCCTACACAGGCCACCTATCACCCTAATGCTAACCTTACACAGGCCACCTATCACCCTAATGTTAACCCTACACAGGCCACCTATCACCCTAATGTTAACCCTACACAGGTCACCTATCACCCTAATTCTAACAGCACACAGCCCACCAATCACCCTAATGCTTACCCTACACAGCCCACCTATCACCCTACTGCTAACCATACAAAGGTCACCTATCACTCTAATGCTAACAGTACCAGGTCACTTATGACCCTAATGCTTACCCTACACATGTCACCTATTATCCTAATGCTGTCCAGGTGCTGGCCTTACAGTAAAGTCTAACAAATTTACAAATACCAAGCTAAAACTTCTTCTCAAAAGAAAAACATATGTTTTCCTTTCGAGGAGTCTTTGCGGACCTATCTAAGGTCCACCACGAGATTCTAAGGATATCGAACTTTCGGAGACCAGAAAGTTTTTAGGGCCTTGTTCCCTCAACATGGCAGATTTTATTAAGGCAGGAAGGGTGTTAAGTTAGAGTAGGGAGAAACTTAGCAAAGTACATTTGAACAAGCAGATATGTGGATTTAAGATTTTTCATTATGATTTCTTTTCAATACAGTGGTTTTTTCCCAAACACTTGATAAAGTACGACAGCCTATTTATTTTTTATTTCTTTCTTTTTTAGGATCGTGCCTAAAAGTAAAGGAAAGCCTCATCCATCTATAAGCTTGAAAGTTTGCCTGTGGTCATTATGATGTACAAAGTCAATTTCTTTAGGCATGTATAATGTTTGTTTGTCATTGACAACAAAATATAGATTTTCTGTTTTTCCTTGACAACCATTCACTCTCGTAGCTTCTCAACCATCACACAGCTTAGGAACACTGGTCACTGGGTGGTTAAATTATCAGCTTATAATTTATGTTCCAATATTTACTAGAAAATCAAAATTTCACTTTAGACAAAATCCAACCTACAATATCACACATTTTTCTTAAGCTCAATAGCCTTTCTTCAAGAGCAGCCATAAATTGTTGAGCTTAAAATTAAATAAAAACAATATTTGGAAGCTTTCCGTCAATTCATTACTCCTACCTTATCAGTTACCTCACTACCACTACTTTTTTTACCGCAATTACGGTGATGTTAGGTTAGGTGGCAACTAAAGTTGATAACAAACTTGTAAATCCAATGATTGACTTACCACCGAATGCGCTCTCTGTGTGTTAGTTCTTGGAAAACGATCAGATAAGGCCAGTGATATCGGATTCCTAGCTGTTAAGGAATAACATTGCAGACGTAAAAATTATTGTGGAACATTTTTTAGAGCAATATAATATTTATCAAGTGGTAGTGAATTAACGGGAAAGGTCCCAGTATTTTTCAATTTATCACTTTTGTGTTGATTAGTTTACTCTACCACTGATTTAATTTATAGTTCTCTCACTAGGTAGCTAGTTTTGGGTAGAAGTACTTCTCAAATTATAATTGCCGGCATGATAGTTTCATAAAAAGAAACAATATCATGAACGCAAGACGAAAGAAGTAGGTTATTACGATCAAAGGAGGAACACGATTGTTGTGTTGTGACCTCAATTACAATGCAAGTGAGTCGTCAAGGCCTGTAAGAAATGCAAGGAACTTAAAAAGTACTTCATACGGTACTTATGTTCATTAGTCAATTTATAAACATATTTTTGTATTTAATAGAGTACTAACTATATTGAATTTAACACAATATGATATACTAGTTATTTTAAATGTCACGTTTTATTATGATTATGTGATATTTTTGTCACTTCTTACAAGATAAGTGCTTTCCTTTAAAACAGTTTATTATTTTAACTATATAATTAAACGGCAGAGCTACTTTACAAATGTATATGAACAATCACTAATGCTGTAGATTAGGTTATCAATAATAATATTTGTGAACGATGCGCTCATCGAAAAGTCATTATGTCCTAATTATATTCCGCTAAATAATGTTTCAATGTTTTTTAAATGCAATGAAATGAAATGAAATGAAATAGTTTTATTGCTTTTTGATAATATGTACATATCGTATAGCAAAAGTCATATTATAATAAAAATGATCCTACAAACTAATGATACATTAAGTGATGTGATAAAATAACTATAGTAACAATTCCAGCAAAGCTTAGTGGGGGAGTTCATTCGTTCACAGATTAACGCATTCATTCAAAACAAACACTCTTCTACAGCACTACATTCATACAAGGATCTCTCCCGAGCCGTCCGCAAATTAGGAGTCAGCTATAAATTCACCCACAGAATAACAAGCGAGAGCCACTAAGTAGCCTTTTAATCGAGACTTGAATTTGTTGAAATTTTGTTCCCTTTTTATATAATCTGGGAGAATGTTTAAAATTTTGACGCCTGCTACAGACGGTTTGCGTTCCAGGGCCGATGTACGGTGCCGAGCCACTCTAAAACTGTGACTACTTCTTGTTTCGTGTTGATGGATGTCGCTACCTCGTGTTAAATTACATTTGAATCTACAATAGAGTGCAGTCTCCAAAATGTAAATGCAAGGCAGCGTTAGCAAAGGGCATATATTATATGCATATAACTGTTATAGTTTATTATAGCCCTTGAAATATGATTTTATCATATTATTATCAATCTGATATATTATACGAGTTGTGAGAGAATGGAAAATAAATAGAACACAAACTACAAAGAACAATGTGAAAAATACACATTTAATTACTATTCCTAATTTAATATTTATAATTTTAAATGTCATCAACTGGTGTGATTCAAGTAAAAGCGTTCTGTATTGCAGGTTTCAACAATTATAATTTTCAGCTAAATACTATTGTATAGTTACATTAAAAAATTTTAAATTATTAATACACACATTTTATACACACACTGAACATATTTTATATAAATTAAAGCCCATTACATTATGTTTAATTATATAATTATTTAATTAGGGACCAAATAAATTACTGCTAAATTACGCTCAGCCTTACATGTGAAGTGGTATTAACTCCCTACCCACCCACACACGTAGAGTAGTATAGACCCTACCCATCCACACATACACGCACAGTGGTATTTTCCCACCCGTTCACCCTTACATGTAGAATGGTGTTGACCCACCCACCCCCTTACACGTTCAGTTGCATTGGCCAACCCGCCCTCCCTAACACGTACTGTGGTATTGCCCTAGCTGATTTTCCATACAAGTAACATGATATTGACCCACCCGCCTACTTTTACACGTAGTGTGGTATTGACCAACTCTCCCACCCCTACTCGCACTTTAGTATTGACCTATCTAGTAACCCATACTACAATATTTATACAATACTATTGATACAATTGGTACAATAATATTGATGCAACCACCTACCGATACAGGTAAATTCGTATGGACCGACCCACCCACCAACCCTAATACGTACAGTCATATTTACCCACCCTTCCGCCTTTATATGTACAATGGTATTGTCCCACCCGCCTACCCCTCCTCGTACAGTCGTGTTTACTCACCAACCCACCCGACCACCTTAACACGCACAGTGGTATTGTTCCACCCATCCACCATTACATGTACAGTGTTATTAAACCATCCGCCCACCCTTAGTAGTATTCACCACCCACCCACATTAGTTATTTCTCAGAAAAAGACTATATATATAACTCATGTTTGTCTGCAGCAGGGATGACCACTTTATTATAACATAATTTTCGTTAAGATAAATATCATAAATACAGTTATATAGAAAATTTTCAATGTCATTGCTTGGATGTAACTGAAACTTCAAGTTTGTAGAAAGGCCCAGTTGAAAGTAATATCATGATCGACTTTATACAACTTATGTATAATTGATTCCATTTTACAATAAAAGATAAAGCTTCTCAGAGAAGTGTCGTTTTTGCTGTCAGATTATAATTTATTATATCCCAGAAAAAAACACAGATTATACCGTATAATAATCCATAAAATGATAATCCATGCCAGTTTACAGCATTAAAAACACATTTTTTATAGCATCAATTCCATTAAAAACCTTGGCAGGTATTTAATTTTTCTGTTTACAAACCGAAAATGTACAACATAGTAATACTAAAGTTTTCTTCAAATAACAGATTAGTTAAAATATTTCATTTTCAAACTTTTTAATTTGTTGTTATGAATAAATCTACCACAAGATATCTCTCTTTGATTAATTTAGAAACTAATGATTATTTTCATTTTATCCACAGCCATTTAACATTTATTATAACTTAGCAATAATTGCTAAAATGCTATGCATCAACAAATTGTAATATTACCTATTTATTAAATTAAATTAACTAAAACTTTCATATCATTTATGTATGTTAAGGGAATAGGAGTTCCAATT